>JANJXV010000462.1:727500-769518 GCA_024803745.1 Megascapheus bottae
TTAGGGTTACGGTTAGGGTTATGGTTAGGTGTAGGGTTAGATTTAGTGTTAGGGTTAGGGTTAGGGTTAGAGGTAGGGTTAGGGTTAGGTGCATGGTTAGGGGTAGTTTTTGGTTTAGGGTTAGGGTTAGGGTTAGATTTAGGGTTAGGGGTAGGTTTAGGGTTAGGGGTAGGGGTAGGGGTAGGGTTAAGGGTAGGGTTAGGTGTAGGGTTAGGGTTAGGGTTAGCGGTAGGAGTAGGGTTTGGGTTAGGGTTAGGTTTAGGGTTAGGTGTAGGGGTAGGGGTAGGGTTAGAGTTAGGGTTAGGGTTAGGGGTAGGGGTAGGTGTAGGGGTAGTGTTAGGGTTAGGGGTAGAGTTAGGTTTAGAGGTAGGGTTATTGTTAGGGTTATGGGTAGGGTTAGGGTTAGGGTTAGGGTTAGGTTAACGGTTAGGTTTATGGGGTAGGGGTAGGGTTAGGGTTAGGGTTTCAGGGTTAGGGTTAAGGTTAGGGTTAGGGTTAGGGTTAGGGTTAAGGTTAGGGTTACGGTTAGGGTTATTGTTAGGTGTAGGGTTAGATTTAAGGTTAGGGTTAGGGTTAGGGTTAGGGGTAGGGTTAGGGTGAGGGTTAGGTTTAGTTTTAGGGTTCGGGTTAGGGTTAGGGGTAGCGTTAGGGTTAGGTGCAGGGTTAGGGGTAGTTTTAGGGTTAGGGTTCGGGTTAGGGGTACAGGTAGGGCTAGGTCTAGGGTTAGCGTTAGGGTTAGGTTTAGGGTTAGGATTAGGGGTAGGCTTAGGGTGAGGGTTAGTGTTAGGGTTAGGGTTATTGTTAGGGCTAGGGTAGGGTTAGGGTTAGAGTTAGGGTTAGGGTTAGGGGTAGGGTTAGGGTTATGATTAGGGTTACGGTTAGGGTTAGCGTTAGGTGTAGGGGTAGGGGTAGGTGTAGGGTTAGGGGTAGGGTTAGGGTTAGGGTTAGGTTTAGGGGTAGGTGTAGGGTTAGGGGTAGGGTTAGGTGTAGGTTTAGGTTTAGGATTAGGGGTAGGCATAGGGTTTGGGTTAGGGTTAGTTTTAGGGGTATGGGTAAGGGTAGGGGTAGGGGTAGGTTTAGGGTTAGGGGTAGGGGTACAGTTAGGATTAGGTTTAGCATTAGCGTTAGGGTTAGGGGTAGAGTTAGGGTTAGGGGTAGGGTTAAAGTTAGGGGTAGGGTTAGGTTTAGGGTTAGGGTTAGGGTTAGGGGTAAGGTTAGGGTCAGTGATAGGGGTAGAGTTAGGGTTAGGGTTAGGGGTAGGGGTAGGGGTAGGGGTGGGTTAGGATTAGGGTCAGGATTAGGGTTAGGCCTAGGGGTAGGGGTAAGGTTAGGATTAGGGTTAGCGTTAGGGTTAGGGTTAGGGGTAAGGTTAGGGTTAGGGATAGGGGTAGGTGTAGGGTTAGGGGTAGGTGTAGGGGTGGGTTAGGATTAGGGTCAGGATTAGGGTTAGGGTTAGGGGTAGGTTTAGGGTTAGGGTTAGGGAGAGGGCTAGGGTTAGGGTTAGGGTTAGGGCTATGGCTAGGGCTAGGGTTATGGTTTGGGTTGGGGTTGGTGCTAGGGTTTGGGTTAGTTTTAGGGGTAAGTGTAGGGGTATGGGTAGGGTTAGGGTTAGGGTTAGGGTCAGGGTTAGGGTTAGGGGTAGGGGTAGGGGTAGGGTTAGGGTTAGGGTTAGGGGTAGAGATAGGGTTAGGGTTAGGGTTAGAGGTAGTGGTAGGGGCAGAGTTAGCGTTAGGGTTAGGGTTGGGGTTAGGGTTAGCGGTAGGGTTATTGTTATGGTTAGGGTTATGGTTAGGTTAGGGTTAGTGGTAGGGGTAGGGGTAGCGTTAGGTGTAGGGTTAGGGGTAGGGTTATGGTTAGGGTTAGGGGTAGGGGTTGCATTAGGGGTAGGGTTAGGCGTAGGGTTAGGGTTAGGGTTAGGGCTAGGGGGTAGGGTTAGGGTAGAATTAGGGTTAGAGTTAGGGTTAGTGTAAGGGGTAAGGTTAGGGTTAGAGGTAGGGTTAGGATTAGGGTTAAGGTTAGGGTTAGTGTTAGAATTAGGGTTCGGGTTAGGGTTAGGGTTAGGGTTAGGGGAAGGGATTAGGAGTAGTGTTAGGGTTAGGGTTAGGTTTAGAATTAGGGTTAGGGTTATAGTTATGGTTAGGGGTAGGGTTAGGTGTAGGGTTAGGGTTTGGGTTAGCGGTAGGAATACGGTTTGGGTTAGGGTTAGGTTTAGGGTTAGGTGTAGGTGTAGGGGTAGGGTTAGAGTTAGGGTTAGGGGTAGGGGAAGGAGTAGGGGTAGGGTTAGTGTTAGGGTTTGGGGTAAAGATAGGGTTAGGGGTAGGGTTATTGTTAGGGTTAGAAGTAGGGTTAGGTTTAGGGTTAGGGTTAGGTTTACGGTTAGGGTTAGGGGGTACGGTTAGGGTTAGGGTTAGGGTTTCAGGGGTAGGGTTAGTGTTAGGGGTAGGGTTAGGGTTAGGTTAAGGTTAGGGTTACGGTTAGGGTTATGGTTAGGTATAGGGTGAGAGTTAGGATTAGGGTTAGGGTTAGGGGTAGGGTTAGAGTTAGGTGCAGGGTTAGGGGTAGTTTTAGGGTTAGGGTTAGGGTTAGGGTTAGATTTAGGGTTAGGGGTAGGGTTAGGGGTAGGGGTAGGGGTAGGGTTAAGGGTAGGGTTAGGTGTAGGGTTAGGGTTAGGGTTAGCGGTAGGAGTAGGGTGTGGGTTAGGGTTAGGTTTAGGGTTAGGTGTAGGGGTAGGGGTAGGGTTAGAGTTAGGGTTAGGGTTAGGGGTAGGGGTAGGGGTAGGGGTAGGGGTAGGGGTAGGTGTAGTGTTAGGTTTAGGGGTAGAGTTAGGGTTAGGGGTAGGGTTATTGTTAGGGTTAGGGTTAAATTTAGGGTTAGGGTTAGGGTTAGGGTTAGGTTTACGGTTAGGGTTAGGGGGTAGGGTTAGGGTTAGGGTTATGGTTTCAGGGTTAGGGGTAGGGGTAGGGGTAGGGTTAGGGTTAGGGTTAAGGTTAGGGTTACGGTTAGGGTTATTGTTAGGTGTAGGGTTTGATTTATGGTTAGGGTTAGGGTTAGACGTAGGGTTAGGGTTAGGTGCAGGGTTAGGTGTAGTTTTAGGGTTAGGGTGAGGGTTAGGGTGAGATTTAGGGTTAGGGGTAGGGTTAGTGTTAGGCTTAGGGTTAGGGGTAGGGTTAGGTGTGGGTTTAGGTTTAGGATTAGGGGTAGGCGTTGGGTTTGGGTTAGGGTTAGGTTTAGGGGTAGGGGTAAGGTTAGGGGTAGGGTTAGGGTTAGGGTTAGGGGTAAGGTTAGGGTTAGTGATTGGGCTAGGGTTAGGGTTAGGGGTAGGGGTAGGGGTAGGGGTAGAGGTGGGTTAGGATTAGGGTCAGGATTAGGGTTAGGGTTAGGGTTAGGGGTAGGGGTAAGGTTAGGATTAGGGTTAGCGTTAGGGTTAGGGTTAGAGGTAAGTTTAGGGTTAGGGATAGGGGTAGTGTTAGGGTTAGGGTTAGGGTTAGTGTTAGGGGTAGGGGTAGGGGTGGGTTAGGATTAGGGTCCGGATTAGGTTAGGGTTAGGGTTAGGGGTAGGTTTAGGGTTAGTGTTAGGGAGAGGGCTAGGGCTGGGTTAGCATTAGGGTTAGGTTTAGGGTTAGGATTAGGGGTAGGATTAGGGTTAGGGTTAGGGTTAGTGTTAGGGTTAGGGTAGAGTTAGGGTTAGAGTTAGGGTTAGTGTCAGGGTTAGGGTTAGGGGTAGGGTTAGGGTTAGGGTTAGGGTTACGGTTAGGGTTAAGGTTAGGGTTAGGGGTAGGGGTAGGGGTAGGGTTAGGGGTAGGGTTAGGGTTAGGGTAGGGGTAGGGGTAGGGTTAGGGGTAGGGGTACAGTTAGGATTAGGTTTAGCATTAGGGTTAGGGTTAGGGGTAGAGTTTGGTTTAGGGGTAGGGTTATAGTTAGGGTTAGGGTTAGGGTTAGGATTAGGGTTAGGGGTAAGGTTAGGGTCAGTGATAGGGGTAGGGTTAGGGTTAGGGTTAGGGGTAGGGTAGGGGTGGGTTAGTATTAGTGTCAGGATTAGGGTTAGGGTTAGAGGTAGGGGTAAGGTTAGGATTAGGGTTAGCGTTAGGGTTAGGGGTAAGGTTAGGGTTAGTGATAGGGGTAGTTGTAGGGTTAGGGTTAGGGGTAGGGGTAGGTGTAGGGGTAGGGGTGGGTTAGGACTAGGGTCAGGATTAGGGTTAGGGTTAGGGTTAGGGGTAGGTTTAGGGTTAGGTTTAGGGAGAGGGCTAGGGTTAGGGTTAGGGTTAGGGCTATGGCTAGGGCTAGGGTTAGGGTTAGGATTGGGGTTGGGGCTAGGGTTAGGGTTAGTGTTAGGGGTAAGTGTAGGGGTATGGGTAGGGTTAGGGTTAAGGTTAGGGTCAGGGTTAGGGTTAGGGGTAGGGGTAGGGGTAGGGGTAGGGGAAGGGTGAGGGTTAGGGTTAGTGTTAGGGTTAGGGGTAGGGGTGGCGATAGGAGTAGTGTTAGGGTTTGGGTTAGGGGTAGGTTTAGGGTTAGGAATAGGGTCAAGGTTAGGGGTAGGGGTAGAGATAGGGTTAGGGATAGGTGTAGGGTTAGGGTTATTGTTAGAGTTAGGGGTAGGGTTAGGGCTAGGTCTAGGATTAGGGTTAGGGTTAGGATTAGGGGTAGGGGTAGGGTTAGGGTTAGGGTTAGGGTTAGGGGTAGGGGTAGGGTTAGGTTTAGGGTTATGGTTAGAATTAGGTGTCAGGTTAGGGTTAGGGTTAGGGCTAGGGCTAGGTTTAGGGTTAGGTTTAGGGTTGGGTTTAGGGTTAGGGTTAGGGTTAGGGTTAGGGTTAGGGTTAGGGTTAGGTGTAGGTGTAGGGGTAGGGTTAGAGTTAGGGTTAGGGGTAGGGGAAGGAGTAGGGGTAGGGTTAGTGTTAGGGTTTGGGGTAAAGATAGGGTTAGGGGTAGGGTTATTGTTAGGGTTAGAAGTAGGGTTAGGTTTAGGGTTAGGGTTAGGTTTACGGTTAGGGTTAGGGGGTACGGTTAGGGTTAGGGTTAGGGTTTCAGGGGTAGGGTTAGTGTTAGGGGTAGGGTTAGGGTTAGGTTAAGGTTAGGGTTACGGTTAGGGTTATGGTTAGGTATAGGGTGAGAGTTAGGATTAGGGTTAGGGTTAGGGGTAGGGTTAGAGTTAGGTGCAGGGTTAGGGGTAGTTTTAGGGTTAGGGTTAGGGTTAGATTTAGGGTTAGGGGTAGGGTTAGGGGTAGGGGTAGGGGTAGGGTTAAGGGTAGGGTTAGGTGTAGGGTTAGGGTTAGGGTTAGCGGTAGGAGTAGGGTGTGGGTTAGGGTTAGGTTTAGGGTTAGGTGTAGGGGTAGGGGTAGGGTTAGAGTTAGGGTTAGGGTTAGGGGTAGGGGTAGGGGTAGGGGTAGGGGTAGGTGTAGTGTTAGGTTTAGGGGTAGAGTTAGGGTTAGGGGTAGGGTTATTGTTAGGGTTAGGGTTAAATTTAGGGTTAGGGTTAGGGTTAGGGTTAGGTTTACGGTTAGGGTTAGGGGGTAGGGTTAGGGTTAGGGTTATGGTTTCAGGGTTAGGGGTAGGGGTAGGGGTAGGGTTAGGGTTAGGGTTAAGGTTAGGGTTACGGTTAGGGTTATTGTTAGGTGTAGGGTTTGATTTATGGTTAGGGTTAGGGTTAGACGTAGGGTTAGGGTTAGGTGCAGGGTTAGGTGTAGTTTTAGGGTTAGGGTGAGGGTTAGGGTGAGATTTAGGGTTAGGGGTAGGGTTAGTGTTAGGCTTAGGGTTAGGGGTAGGGTTAGGTGTGGGTTTAGGTTTAGGATTAGGGGTAGG
Source organism: Megascapheus bottae (assembly GCA_024803745.1). Lineage (NCBI taxonomy): Eukaryota > Metazoa > Chordata > Mammalia > Rodentia > Geomyidae > Megascapheus > Megascapheus bottae. Next base: position 733,297 of record JANJXV010000462.1, read on the forward strand.
CGTTGGGTTTGGGTTAGGGTTAGGTTTAGGGGTAGGGGTAAGGTTAGGGGTAGGGTTAGGGTTAGGGTTAGGGGTAAGGTTAGGGTTAGTGATTGGGCTAGGGTTAGGGTTAGGGGTAGGGGTAGGGGTAGGGGTAGAGGTGGGTTAGGATTAGGGTCAGGATTAGGGTTAGGGTTAGGGTTAGGGGTAGGGGTAAGGTTAGGATTAGGGTTAGCGTTAGGGTTAGGGTTAGAGGCAAGTTTAGGGTTAGGGATAGGGGTAGTGTTAGGGTTAGGGTTAGGGTTAGTGTTAGGGGTAGGGGTAGGGGTGGGTTAGGATTAGGGTCCGGATTAGGTTAGGGTTAGGGTTAGGGGTAGGTTTAGGGTTAGTGTTAGGGAGAGGGCTAGGGCTGGGTTAGCATTAGGGTTAGGTTTAGGGTTAGGATTAGGGGTAGGATTAGGGTTAGGGTTAGGGTTAGTGTTAGGGTTAGGGTAGAGTTAGGGTTAGAGTTAGGGTTAGTGTCAGGGTTAGGGTTAGGGGTAGGGTTAGGGTTAGGGTTAGGGTTACGGTTAGGGTTAAGGTTAGGGTTAGGGGTAGGGGTAGGGGTAGGGTTAGGGGTAGGGTTAGGGTTAGGGTAGGGGTAGGGGTAGGGTTAGGGGTAGGGGTACAGTTAGGATTAGGTTTAGCATTAGGGTTAGGGTTAGGGGTAGAGTTTGGTTTAGGGGTAGGGTTATAGTTAGGGTTAGGGTTAGGGTTAGGGTTAGGGTTAGGGGTAAGGTTAGGGTCAGTGATAGGGGTAGGGTTAGGGTTAGGGTTAGGGGTAGGGTAGGGGTGGGTTAGTATTAGTGTCAGGATTAGGGTTAGGGTTAGAGGTAGGGGTAAGGTTAGGATTAGGGTTAGCGTTAGGGTTAGGGGTAAGGTTAGGGTTAGTGATAGGGGTAGTTGTAGGGTTAGGGTTAGGGGTAGGGGTAGGTGTAGGGGTAGGGGTGGGTTAGGACTAGGGTCAGGATTAGGGTTAGGGTTAGGGTTAGGGGTAGGTTTAGGGTTAGGTTTAGGGAGAGGGCTAGGGTTAGGGTTAGGGTTAGGGCTATGGCTAGGGCTAGGGTTAGGGTTAGGATTGGGGTTGGGGCTAGGGTTAGGGTTAGTGTTAGGGGTAAGTGTAGGGGTATGGGTAGGGTTAGGGTTAAGGTTAGGGTCAGGGTTAGGGTTAGGGGTAGGGGTAGGGGTAGGGGTAGGGGTAGGGGAAGGGTGAGGGTTAGGGTTAGTGTTAGGGTTAGGGGTAGGGGTGGCGATAGGAGTAGTGTTAGGGTTTGGGTTAGGGGTAGGTTTAGGGTTAGGAATAGGGTCAAGGTTAGGGGTAGGGGTAGAGATAGGGTTAGGGTTAGGTGTAGGGTTAGGGTTATTGTTAGAGTTAGGGGTAGGGTTAGGGCTAGGTCTAGGATTAGGGTTAGGGTTAGGATTAGGGGTAGGGGTAGGGTTAGGGTTAGGGTTAGGGGTAGGGGTAGGGGTAGGGTTAGGTTTAGGGTTATGGTTAGAATTAGGTGTCGGGTTAGGGTTAGGGTTAGGGCTAGGGCTAGGTTTAGGGTTAGGTTTAGGGTTGGGTTTAGGTTTAGGAGTAGGATTAGGGTTAGGGGTACAGTTAGGGGTAGGTTTAGGCTTAGGGTTAGGGTTAGTGTTAGGGTTAGGTTTAGGGCTAGGTTTAGGGTTAGGCATAGGGTTAGTTTTAGAGTTAGGGTTAGGGTTAGGGGTAGAGGTAGGGTTAAGGGAAGGAGTAGGGTTACTGTTAGGTTTAGGGTTAGGGGTAAGGGTAGGGTTAGGGTTAGGGTTAGGGTTAGGGTTAGGGGTAAGTGTAGGTTTAGGGTTACGTTTAGGGTTAGGGTTAAGGGTAGAGTTAGGGTTAGTTTTATGGTTAGGGGTAGGGTTAGGGGTAGGGGTAGGGGTAGGTGTAGGTTTATGTGTAGGGTTATCGTTAGGGTTAAGGGTAGGGTTAGGGTTAGGGTGTTGGGTAGGGTTAAGGTTAGGGTTAGAGTTAAGGGTAGGGTTAGGGTTAGGGTTAGGGGTAGGGTTAGGCTTAGCGTTAGGGTTAGGGATAGGGTTAGCGTTAGGGGTAGGGTTAGGGTTAGGGTTAGGGTTAAGGTTACGGGTAGGGTTAGGCTTAGGGTTAGTGTTAGGGTTAGGGTTAGGGTTACGGTTAGGGGTAGGTTTAGGCTTAGGGTTAGGATTAGATTTAGGGTTAGGGTTAGGGCTAGGGTTAGGGTTAGGGTTAGAGTTAGGGTTAGGGTTAGCTTAGGGTTAGGGGTCGGGTTAGGTGTAGGGTTAGGGATAGAGGTAGGGTTAGGGTTAGGGTTAGGGTTAGGGTTAGGGGTAGAGATAGCTTTAGGGTTAGGGTTAGGGTTAGGGGTAGTGGTAGGGGTAGAGTTAGGGTTAGGGTTAGGGTTATGGTTATGGTTATGGTTAGGGTTAGGGTTAGGTTAGGGTTAGGTTTAGGGGTAGAGGTAGTGTTAGGGGTAGGGTTATGGGTAGGGTTATGGTTAGGGTTAGGGGTAGGGGTAGCGTTAGGGGTAGGGTTAGGTGTACGGTTAGGGTTAGCATTAGGAGTAGGGGTAGGGGGTAGCGTTAGGGTAGAATTAGGGTTAAATTTAGGGTTAGGGTTAGGGGTATGGTTAGGGTCAGGGGTAGGGTTAGGGTTAGGGTTAGGGTTAAGGTTAGGGTTAGTGTTAGAATTAGCGTTCGGGTTAGGGTTAGGGGTAGGGGTAGGGTTAGGGATTAGGATTAGGGTTAGGATTAGGGTTAGATTTAGAATTAGGGTTGGGTTATGGTTATGATTATGGGTAGGGTTATGTGTAGGGTTAGGGTTAGGGTTAGCGGTAGGAATACGGTTTGGTTTAGGGTAAGGTTTAGGGTTAGGTGTAGGGGTAGGGGTAGGGTTATAGTTAGGGTTGTGGTTAGGGTTACGGGTAGGGGTAGGGGTAGGTGTAGTGTTAGGGTTTGGGGTAGAGTTAGGGTTAGGGGTAGGGTTATTGTTAGGGTTAGGAGGTAGGGTTAGGGTTAGGGTTTCAGGGTTAGGGTTAGGGGTAGGGTTAGGGTTAGGGTTAAGGTTACGGTTACGGTTCTGGTTATGGTTAGGTGTAGGGTTAGATTTAGGGTTAGGGTTAGGGTTAGGGTTAGGGGTAGGGTTAGTGTTAGGTGCAGGGTTAGGGGTAGTTTTAGGGTTAGGGTTAGGGCTAGGGTTAGATTTAGGGTTAGGGGTAGGGTTAGGGGTAGGGGTAGGGATCGGGTTAGGGGTAGGGTTAGGGGTAGGATTAGGTTTACGGTTAGGGGTCGGGTTAGTGTTAGGTGCAGGGTTAGGGGTAGTTTTAGGATTAGGGTTAGGGTTAGGGTTAGATTTAGGGTTAGGTGTACGGGTAGGGATAGGGTTAGGGGTAGGGTTAGGTGTAGGGTTAAGGTTAGGGTTAGCGGTAGGAGTAGGGTTTGGGTTAGGGTTAGGTTTAGGCTTAGGTGTAGGGGTAGGGGTAGGGTTAGAGTTAGGGTTAGGGGTAGGAGTAGGGGTAGGGGTAGGGGTAGTGTTAGGGTTAGGGGTAGAGTTAGCGTTAGGGGAAGGGTTAGGGTTAGGGTTAGGGTTAGGGTTAGGTTTAGGGTTAGCTTAGGGGGTAGGGTTAGGGTTAGGGTTAGGGTTTCAGGGTTAAGGTTAGGGTTAGGGGTAGGGTTAGGGTTAGGGTTAAGGTTAGGGTTATGGTTAGGGTTATTGTTAGGTGTAGGGTTAGATTTTGTGTTAGGTTTGGGTTAGGGTTAGGCGTACGGTTATGGTTAGGTGCAGCGTTAGGGGTAGTTTTAGGGTTAGAGTTAGGGTTAGGGTTAGATTTAGGGTTAGGTGTAGGGTTAGGGTTAGGGGTAGGGGTAGGGTTAGGGGTAGGGTTAGGTGTAGGTTTAGGTTTAGGATTAGGGGTAGGCGTAGGGTTTGGGTTAGGGTTAGGTTTAGGGGTAGGGGTAAGGGTAGGGGTAGGATTAGGGTTAGAGATAGGGGTACGGTTAGGATTAGGTTTAGCGTTAGGGTTAGGGTTAGGTGTAGAGTTAGGGTTAGGGGTAGGGTTATAGTTAGGGGTAGGGTTAGGTTTCGGGTTAGGGTTAGGGTTAGGGGTAAGGTTAGTGTTAGTGATAGGGGTAGGGTTAGTTTTAGGGTTAGGGTTGGGGTTAGGATTAGGGTCAGGATTAGGGTTAGGGTTAGGGGTAGTTGTAGGGGTAAGGTTAGGATTAGGGTTAGCGTTAGGGTTAGGGTTAGGGGTAAGTTTAGCGTTAGGGATAGGGGTAGGGGTAGGGTTAGGGTTAGGGTTAGTGTTAGGGGTAGGGGTAGGGGTGGGTTAGGATTAGGGTCCGGATTAGGTTAGGGTTAGGAGTAGGGGTAGGTTTAGGGTTAGGGTTAGGGAGATGGCTAGGGTTAGGGTTAGGGTTAGGGCTATAGCTATGGCTAGGGTTAGGGTTAGGGTTAGGGTTGGGGCTAGGGTTAGGGTTAGTGTTAGGGGTAAGTTTAGGGGTATGGGTAGGGTTAGGTTTAGGGTTAGGGTCAGGGTTAGGCTTCGGGGTAGGGGTAGGGGTAGGGTTAGGTGTAGGGTGAGGGTTAGGGTTAGTATTAGGGTTAGGGGTAGGGGTAGCGGTAGAAGTAGGGTTAGGGTTTGGGTTAGGGGTAGGGTTAGGGTTAGGGGTAGGGTTAGGGTAATGGCTAGGGTCAGGGTTAGGGGTAGGGGTAGAGTTAGGGTTAGGGTTAGGGGTAGGGTTAGGGTTAGGGGTAGGGGTACAGTTAGGGCTAGGAAAAGGGTTAGCATTAGGGTTAGGTTTAGGGTTAGGATTAGGGGTAGGGTTAGGGTTAGGTTTAGGGTTAGGGTTAGGGTAGGGTTAGGGTTAGAGTTAGGGTTAGGGTTAGGTTAGGGTTAGGGTTAGGGTTAGGGTTAGGGTTAGGGTTACGGTTAGGGTTAGGTTTAGGGTTAGGGGTAGGGGTAGGGGTAGGGGTAGGGGTAGGGTTAGGTGTAGGGGTAGGGGTAGGGTTAGGGGAAGGGTTAGGTGTAGGTTTAGGTTTAGGATTAGGGGTAGGCGTAGGGTTTGGGTTAGGGTTAGGTTTAGGGGTATGGGTAAGGGTAGGGGTAGGGGTAGGGTTAGGGGTAGGGGTAGGGGTACAGTTAGGATTAGGTTTAGCGTTAGGGTTATGGGTAGGGGTAGAGTTAGGGTTAGGGGTAGGGTTATAGTTAGGGGTAGGGTGAGGTTTAGGGTTAGGGTTAGGGTTAGGGGTAAGGTTATGGTCAGTGATAGGGTTAGGGTTAGGGTTAGCGGTAGGGGTAGGGGTAGGGGTAGGAGTGGGTTAAGATTAGGGTCAGGATTAGCGTTAGGTTTAGGTGTAGGGGTAGGGGTAAGGTTCGGATTAGGGTTAGGGCTAGGGGTAAGGTTAGGGTTAGGGATAGGGGTAGGTGTAGGGTTAGGGTTAGGGGTAGGGGTAGGGGTAGGGGTGGGTTAGGATTAGGGTTAGGGTTAGGGTTAGGGGTAGGTTTAGGGTTAGGGTTAGGGAGACGGCTAGGTTTAGGGTTAGGGTTAGGGCTATGGCTAGGGCTAGGGTTAGGGTTAGGGTTGGGATTGGGGCTAGGTTTAGGGTTAGTGTTAGGGGTAAGTGTAGGGGTATGGGTACGGTTAGGGTTAGGGTTAGGGTCACGGTTAGGGTTAGGGGTAGGTGTAGGGGTAGGGTTATGGTTAGGTTTAGGGGTAGGGGAAGGGTGAGGGTTAGGGTTAGGGTTAGTGTTAGGGTTAGGGGTAGGGGTAGCGGTAGGAGTAGGGTTAGGGTTAGGGCTAGGGTCAGGGTTAGGGGTAGGGGTAGAGTTAGGGTTAGGGTTAGGGGTAGGGTTAGGGTTGGGGTTAGAGGTAGGGGTAGGGTTAGGGCTAGGTCTAGGTTTACCTTTAGGGTTAGGGTTAGGATTAGGTGCAGGGTTAGGGTTAGGGTTAGGGTTATGGTTAGGGTTAGGGGTAGGGTTATGGTTAGGGTTAGGGTTAGAGTTAGGGGTAGGGTTAGGGTTAAGGTTAGGGTAAGGTTTAGGGCTAGGGCTAGGTTTAGGATTAGGTTTAGGGTTGGGGTTAGGTTTAGGGGTAGGGTTAGGGTTATTGTTACAGTTACGGGTAGGTTTAGGCTTAGCGTTAGGGTTAGTGTTAGGGTTAGGTTTAGGGCTAGGTTTAGGGTTAGGCGTAGGGTTAGTGTTAGGGTTAGGTTTAGGGGTAGGGGTAGAGGTAGGGTTAAGGGAAGGGGTAGGGGTACTGTTAGGTTTAGGGTTAGGGGTAAGGGTAGGGTTAGGGTTAGGGTTAGGGTTAGGGGGAAGTGTAGGTTTAGGGTTAGGTTTAGGCTTTGGGTTAAGGGTAGAGTTAGGGTTAGTTTTATGGTTAGGGGTAGGGTTAGGGTTAGGTGTAGGGGTAGGGGTAGGTTTATGTGTAGGGTTATGGTTAGGATTAAGCGTAGGGTTAGGGTTAGGTTGTTGGGTAGGGATAGGGTTAGGGTTAGAGTTAGGGGTAGGGTTAGGGTTAGGGGTAGGGGTAGGGTTAGGCTTAGCGTTAGGGTTAGGGATATTGTTAGCGTTAGGGGTAGGGTTAGGGTTAGGGTTAGGGTTATGGTTAGGGGTAGGGTTAGGCTTAGGGTTAGGGTTAGTATTAGGGTTAGGGTTAGGGCTAGGGCTAGGGTTAGGGTTAGGGGTAGTGGTAGGGGTAGAGTTAGGGTTAGGGTTAGGGTTGGGGTTAGGGTTAGGGGTAGGGTTATGGTTATCGTTAGGGTTAGGGTTAGGTTAGGGTAGAATTAGGGTTAGATTTAGGGTTAGGGTTAGGAGTATGGTTAGGGTTAGGGGTAGGGTTAGGGTTAGGGTTAAGTTTAGGGTTAGTGGTAGAATTAGCGTTAGGGTTAGGGTTAGGGTTCGGGTTAGGGGTAGGGATTAGGATTAGGGTTAGTTTTAGGGTTAGGTTTAGAATTAGGGTTAGGTTTATGGTTATGATTAGGGGTAGGGTTAGGTGTAGGGTTAGGGTTAGGGTTAGCGGTAGGAATACGGTTTGGGTTAGGGTTAGATTTAGGGTTAGGTGTAGGGGTAGGCGTAGGGTTAGAGTTAGGGTTATGGTTAGGGTTAGGGGTAGGGGTAGGGGTAGGGGTTAGGGTTAGGGTTAGGGTTAGGGTAAAGCTTAGGGTTAGGGTTAGGGTAAGGCTAAGGGTTTGAGTTAGGGTTAGGGTAAATGCTAGTGTTAGACTTAGTGTTAGGTTAAGACTAAGGGTTAGAGTTAGGGTTAGGGTTAGGGTTAGGGGTTAGTGTTAGGGTTAGGGTTAGGGTAAGGTTAAGGGTTAGGTTTAGGTGTAAGGTTAGGGTAAGGGTAAGGGCTAGGGTTAGGGTTAGGGTTAAGGTTAGGGTTAGTGTTAGGTTTAGGGTTAGGGTTAGGGTAAGGGTAAGGGTTAGGGTTAGGGTTAGGGTTAGGCTTAAGGTTTGGTTTTGGGTTAGGGTTAGGCTATGTTTTAGGGTTAGATTAGGGTTAGGGTTAGGGTTAGGGTAAGGGTTAGGGGTAGCGTTAGGGTTAGGTTTAGGGTTAGTTTTAGGGTTTTTGTAAGTGTTACGGTTATGGTTAGGGTTAGGGATAGGGTAAGGGTAAGGGTTAGGATTAGGGTTTAGGTTTAGGGTGAGGGTTAGGTTAGGGTTAGGGTTAGAGTAAGGGTAAGGGTGAGGGTTAGGGTTAGGGTTAGGGGAAGGGTTAGCATTAATTTTAGGGTTAGGGTAATTGTAAGGGTTACGTTTAGGGTTAGGGTTAGGGTTAGGGTAAGGATTAGGTTTCGGGTTAGGGTTAGGGTTAGAATTAAGCTTAGGGTTAGGGTTAGGGTAAGGGTAAGGGTTAGAGTAAGGGTAAGGGTTAGATTTAGGGTTAGGGTTAGGGTTAGGGGTTAGAGTTATGGTTAGGTTTAGGGTTAGGTATAGGGTTAGCATTAAGGTTAGGGTTACGTTTAGGGTAAGGGTAAGGGTTAGGTTTAGGGTTAGGTTTAGGGTTAGAGTTAGATTAAGGATTGGGATTTGGGATGGGGTAAGGGTTAGATTTAGGGTTAGGGTTAGGGTTAGGGTTAGGGTAAGTGTTAGGGTTAGGGTTAGGTTTAGGGTTAAGGTTAGGGTTAGGGTTAGGGTAAGGGTAAGGTCTAGGGTTAGGGTTAGGGTTAGGGTTAGGGTTAGGTTTAGGGTAAGGGTAAGGGTTAGGATTAGGGTGATATTTAGGGTTAGGTTTAGGGTTAGGGTTAGGGTTAGGGTAAGGGTTAGGTTTAGGGTTAGGGTTAGGGTTAGGGTTAGGTTTAGGATTGGGGTTAGGGTTAGGGTAAGGGTAAGGGTTAGGGTCAGGGGTAGGTTTAGCATTAAGGTTAGGGTTAGCGTTAGGGTTAGGGTAAGGGTTAGAATTAGGGTTAGGGTAAGGGTAAGGGTTAAGGTTAGGGTTTGGGTTAGGGTTAGGGTAAGGGTTAGGGTTAGGGTTAGGTTTAGGGTTAGGGTTAGAGTAAGGGTTAGGGTTAGGGTTAGGGTAAGGCCAAGGGTTAGGGTTAGGGTTAGGGTTGGGTTTAGGTTAAGGGTTAGGGTTAGGGTTAGGGTTGGGTTTAGGTTTAAGGTTACGGTTAGGGTAAGTGTAATGGTTAGGGTTAGGTTTAGGTTCAGGGTTAGGGTTAGGGTAAGGGTTAGGGTTAGGGTTAGTGTTAGGTTTAGGGTTAAGGTTAGGGTTAGGGTTAGGTAAGGGTAAGGTTTAGAGTTAGGGTTAGGGTTAGGGTTAGGTTTAGGTTTAGGGTAAGGGTAAGGTTTAGGGTTAGGGTCAGTGTTCGGTGTGGGGTGAGGGTGAGGGTAAGAGTAAGGGTTATGGTTAGTGTTAGGGTTAGTGATAGTGTAAGGGTAAGGGTTAGGGTTAGGGGTTTGGGTTAGGGTTAGGGTTAGGTTTAGGGTTAGGGTTAGTGTAAGGGTAAGGATGAGGGTTAGGGTTAGTATTAGGTTTAGGTTTAGCATTAAGGTTAGGGTTAGGGTTAGGGTAAGGGTAAGGGTTAGGTTTAGTATTAGGGTTAAGGTTAGGGTTAGCGTAAGGATTAGGATTTGGGTTAGGGTAAGGGTTAGGGTAAGGGTAAGGGCTAGGGTTACGGTTAGGGATAGGGTTAGGTTTAGGGTAGGGGTAATGGTTAGGATTAGGGTTAGGGTAAGGTTTAGGTTTAGGTTTAGGGTTAGGGTAAGGGTAAGGGTTAGGATTAGGGTTAGCCTTAAGGTTAGGGTTAGGGTTAGGGTTAGGGTACGGATAAGGGTAAGGTTTAGGGTTAGGGTTAGGGTTAAGGTTAGGGTTAGGGAAAGGGTAATGTTAGGGTTAGGGTTAGGATTAGGGTAAGGATTAGGTTTAGGTTTAGGGTTAGGGTAAGGGTAAGGGTTAGGATTAGGGTTAGGGTTAGGGTTAGAGTTAGGGTTAGGGATAGGTTTGGGGTTAGGGTTAGGGTAAGTGTTAGAGTTAGTGGTAGGTTTAGCATTAAGGTTAGGGTTAGGGTTAGGGTAAGGGTAAGGGTTAGGGTTAAGGTTAGGGTTAGTGTTACCGTAAGGGTTAGGGTTAGGGTTAGGGTTAGGTTTTGAGTTAGGCTTAGGGTAAGGGTAAGGCTTAGTGTTAGGTTTAGGTTCAGGGTTAGGGTTAGGGTAAGGGTGAGGGTGAGGTTTAGTGGTAGGTTTAGGGTAAAGGTTAGGGTTAGGGTTAGGGTAAGGGTAAGGGTTAGGGTTAGGGTTAGGGTAAGGGTTAGGGTTTGGGTTAAGGTTAGGGTTAGGGTTAGGGTTAGGGTTAGGGTAAGCGTTAGGGTTAGGGTTAGGGTAGGGTTAGGGTAAGGGTAAGCGTTATGGTTAGGGTTAGGGTAGATTTAGGTTTGGGGTTAAGGTTAGGGTTAGGGTAAGGGTAAGGGTCAGGGTTAGGGTTAAGGTTAGTGTTAGGGTTGGGGTTAGGGTTAAGGGTAAGGGGTAGGGTTAGGGTTAGTGTTAAGGTTAGGTTTAAGGTTAGGGTTAGGGCAAGGGAAAGGGTTAGGTTTAGGGTTAGGGTTAGGGTAAAGGTTAGGGTTAGGGTTAGGGTTAGGGAAAGTGTAAGTGTTAGGGTTAGGGTTAGGGTTAGGTTAAGGATTAGGGTTAGGTTTAGGGTTAGGATAAATGTTAGGGTTAGGTTTAGGGTTATGGTAAGGGTAAGGGTTAGGGTTAGGTTTAGGTTTAGGTTTAGGTTTAAGGTTAGGATTAGGGTTAGGGTAACGGTAAGGGTTAGGGTTAGGTTTAGGGGTTAGGGTTAGGGTTAGGTTTAGTTTTAGGGTTACGGTAAGGGTAAGGTTTAGGGTTAGGATTAGGGTCAGGGGTTAGGGTTAGGGTTAGTGTTAGTGTAAGAGTTAGGGTTGGGTTAGGGTTAGGGATAGGGTAAGGCTAAGGGTTAGGATTAGAGGTTAGGTTTAGGGTGAGTGTTAGGGTTAGGGTTAGGGTTAGAGTAAGGGTAAGGGTGAGGGTTAGGGTTAGGGTTAGGGTTAGGGTAAGGATTAGGGTTAGAGTTAGTGTAAGGGTTAGGGTTAGGGTTAGGGTTAGGGATAGCATTAAGTTTAAGGTTAGGGTAATTGTAAGGGTTAGGTTTAGGTTTAGGGTTAGGGTAAGGATTAGGTTTCGGGTTAGGGTTAGGGTTAGAATTAAGGTTCAGATTAGGGTTAGGGTAAGGGTAAGGGTTAGATTTAGGGTTAGGGTTAGGTTTAGGGGTTAGGTTTAGGTTTAGGGTTAGGTATAGGGTTAGCATTAAGGTTACGGTTAGGGTAAGGGTAAGGGTTAGGTTTAGGGTTAGGGTTAGTGTTAGGGTTAGAGTAAGGATTGGTTTTCGGGTTGGGGTAAGGATTAGATTTAGGGTTAGGGTTAGGGTTAGGGTTAGGGTTAGGGTAAGGATTAGGGTTAGAGTTAGTGTAAGGGTTAGGGTTAGGGTTAGGGTTAGGGATAGCATTAAGTTTAAGGTTAGGGTAATTGTAAGGGTTAGGTTTAGGTTTAGGGTTAGGGTAAGGATTAGGTTTCGGGTTAGGGTTAGGGTTAGAATTAAGGTTCAGATTATGGTTAGGGTAGGGGTAAGGGTTAGATTTAGGGTTAGGGTTAGGTTTAGGGGTTAGGTTTATGTTTAGGGTTAGGTATAGGGTTAGCATTAAGGTTACGGTTAGGGTAAGGGTAAGGGTTAGGTTTAGGGTTAGGGTTAGTGTTAGGGTTAGAGTAAGGATTGGTTTTCGGGTTGGGGTAAGGTTTAGATTTAGGGTTAGGGTTAGGGTTAGGGTTAGGGTAAGTTTTAGGGTTAGGGTTAGGTTTAGGGTTAAGGTTAGGGTTAGGGTTTGGGTTAGGGTTAGCATTAATTTTAGGGTTAGGGTAATTGTAAGGGTTACGTTTAGGATTAGGGTTAGGGTTAGGGTAAGGATTAGGTTTCGGGTTAGGGTTAGGGTTAAAATTAAGGTTAGGGTTAGGGTTAGGGTAAGGGTAAGGGTTAGAGTAAGGGTAAGGGTTAGATTTAGGGTTAGGGTTAGGGTTAGGGATTAGAGTTATGATTAGGTTTAGGGTTAGGTATAGGGTTAGCATTAAGGTTAGGTTTAGGGTTAGGGTAAGGGTAAGGGTTAGGTTTAGGGTTAGGTTTAGGGTTAGAGTTAGAATAAGGATTGGGATTCGGGTTGGGGTAAGGGTTAGATTTAGGGTTAGGGTTAGGGTTAGGGATAGGGTAAGTGTTAGGGTTAGGGTTAGGTTTAGGGTTAAGGTTAGGGTTAGGGTTAGGGTTAGGGTAAGGGTAAGGTCTAGGGTTAGGGTTAGGGTTAGATTTAGGGTAAGGGTAAGGGTTAGGATTAGGGTGATATTTAGGGTTAGGTTTAGGGTTAGGGTTAGGGTAAGGGTTAGGTTTAGGGTTAGGGTTAGGGCTAGGTTTAGGTTTGGGGTTAGGGTTAGGGTAAGGGTAAGGGTTAGGGTCAGGGGTAGGTTTAGCATTAAGGTTAGGGTTAGCGTTAGGGTAAGGGTAAGGGTTAGAATTAGGGTTAGGGTAAGGGTAAGGGTTAAGGTTAGGGTTTGGGTTAGGGTTAGGGTAAGGGTTAGGGTTAGGGTTAGGTTTACAGTTAGGGTTAGAGTAAGGGTAAGGGTTAGGGCTAGGGTTAGGGTTAGGGTAGGGCCAAGGGTTAGGGTTAGGGTTAGGGTTGGGTTTAGATTAAGTGTTAGGGTTAGGGTTAGGGTTGGGTTTAGGTTTAAGGTTATGGTTAGGGTAAGCGTAATGGTTAGGGTTAGGTTTAGGTTCAGGGTTAGGGTTAGGGTAAGGGTTAGGGTTAGGGTTAGTGTTAGGTTTAGGGTTAAGGTTAGGGTTAGGGTTAGGTAAGGGTAAGGTTTAGGATTAGGGTTAGGATTAGGTTTAGGGTAAGGGTAAGGTTTAGGGTTAGGGTTAGTGTTCGGTTTGGGGTGAGGGTGAGGGTAAGAGTAAGGGTTAGGATTAGGGTTAGGGTTAGGGATAGTGTAAGGGTAAGGGTTAGGGTTAGGGGTTTGGGTTAGAGTTAGGGTTAGGTTTAGGGTTAGGGTTAGTGTAAGGGTAAGGATGAGGGTTAGGGTTAGTATTAGGTTTAGGTTTAGGGTTAAGGTTAGTGGTAGGGAAAGAGTTAGGGTTAGGGTTAGGGTAAGGTTTAGGTTTAGGTTTAGGGTTAGGGTAAGGGTAAGGGTTAGGATTAGGGTTAGCCTTAAGTTTAGGGTTAGGGTAAGGGTAATGGTTAGGGTCAGGGGTAGGTTTAGCATTAAGGTTAGGGGGAGGGTCAGGGTTAGGGTTTAGGTTAGCGTTAGGGTTAGGGTTAGGGTAGGGGTAAGGGTTAGGTTTAGTGTTAGGGTTAGGGAAAGGGTAAGGGTAAGGGTTAGGGTTAGGGTTAGGGTAAGGGTTAAGGTTAGGGTTAGATTTAGGGTTAGGGTAAGGGTTAGGGTTGGGGTTAGTGTTAGGGTATGGATTAGGGATAGGGTGAGGGTTAGGGTAAGGGTTAGGGTTAGGGTTAGCATTAAGTTTAAGGTTAGGCTAAGGGTAAGGGTAAGGGTTAGTGTTAGGGTTAGGTTTAGGGTTAGGTTGAGGATTAGGGTTAGGGGTAGGGTTAGCATTAAGGTAGGGTTAGGGTGAGGGTTAGCATTAAGGTTAGGGTTAGGGTGAGGGTTAGCATTAAGGTTAGGGTTAGGGTTAGGTTAAGTGTACGGGTTATGTTTAGGGTTAGTGTTAGGATTAGGGGTTAGGGTTAGGTTTAGGGATAGGGTTAGAGTTAGGGTTAGGGTAATGGCAATGGTAAGGTTTATGTTTAGGGTTAGGTTTAGGGGTTAGGGATAGGGTTATTGTTAGGATAAGGGTTAGCGTTAGGGTTAGGATAAGGGTAAGGTTTAGGGTTAGGGTTGAGGTTAGGGTAAGGGTAAGGGTTAGGTTTGGGTTAGTCTTATGTTTAGGGTTAGGGTTAGGGTAAGGGTAAGGGTTAGGATTAAGGTTATGGTTAGGGTAAGGGTTAGAGTAAGGGTAAGGGTTAGGGTTAGGGTTCGGGTTAGGTTTAGAATTAGGTTGAGGGTTAGGTTTAGGGTTAGGGTTAGGGTAAGGTTAAGGGTTAGGGTTAGGGTTAGGTTTAGGGTTAGGGTTAGGGTAAGTTAGGGTAAGGTTAAGGGTTAGGATTAGGGTTAGTGTTAGGGTTAATGTTACGGTTAGGGTTAGGGTTAAGGTTAGGGTAGGGGTAAGGGTTAGGGGTAGAGTTAGTGTTTTGGTTAGGGAAAATGTAAGGGTTAGGGTTAGGGTTAGAGTTAGGGTAGAGATTAGGGTTAGGGTTAGTTTTAGGGTAAGGGTTAGCGTTTGGGTTAGGGTAAGGGTTAGCATTAAGGTTTGGTTTTGGGTTAGGGTAAGGTTAAGGGTTAGGGTTAGCCTCAGGGTTACGTTTAGGGTAAGGGTTAGGGTTAGGGTTAGAGTTAGGTTTAGCGTTAGGGTAAAGGTAAGAGTAAGGGTTAGTGTTAGGGTTAGTGTTAGGGTTAGGGTTAAGGTTATGGTTAGGGTTAGGGTTCGGGTAAGGGTTAGGGTTAGGTTTAGGGTTAGGTGTTAGGGTTAGGGTTAGGGTAATGGTAAGGTATAGGGTTAGTGTTAGGGTTAGGGGTTAGGGTTAGGGTTAGGGTTAGGGGTTAGGATTTGGGTTATGCTTAGGGTTAGGGTAAGTATTAGGGTTAGGTTTGGTTTAGCATGAAGTTTAGGGTTAGGGTTAGGTTAAGGGTAAGGGTTATGTGTAGGGTTAGGGTTAGGGTAAGTGTTAGGGTTAGGCTTAGGGTTAGCATTAAGTTTAGGGTTAGGGTTAGGGGAAGGGGAAGGGTTAGGTTTAGGGTTAGGGTTAGGGTTAGGGTTAGGGTTAAGTTTAGGATTAGGGTTAGGGTTATGTGTTTGCTTTAGGGTTAGGGTTTGGGTTAGGTTTAGGGTAAGGGTTAGGGTTAGGGTTAGGGTAAGGGTAGGGCTTATTGTTAAGGTTTGGGTTAGAGTTAAGTTAAGGGTAGGTTTAGGGTTAATGGTAGGGTTGGGGTTAGGGTTATGGTAAGGGTAAGGGTTAGAGTTAACGTTAGGGTTAGGGTTAGGGTTAGGGTTAGTGTAAGGGTTAGGGTTAGGGTTAGGTTTAGGGTTAGGGTTAGGGTAAGGGTAAGGTTAAGGGTTAGGGTTAGGGTTAGGGGTTAGGGTTAGCGTTAGGGTTAATATAAGGGTAAGGGTTAAGTTTAGGGTAAGGGTAAGGTTTAGGGTTATGGTTAGGGTGAAGGGAATGAGAAGGGTTAGGGTTAGGGTTAGGTTTACTTTTAGTTGTAGGGTTAGGGTAAGGGTAAGGTTTAGGGTTAGGTTTAGGGTTAGGTTTACGTTTAGGGTTATGGTTAGGTTTAGGGTACGGGTAAGGGTTAGGGTTACGGTAATGGATAGGATTAGTGGTAGGGATAGGGTTAGGGTAAGGGTTAGGGTTAGGGTCAAGGTTAGGGTTAGCGTTAGGGTTGGGGTTAAGGTTAGGTTTAGGGTGAGGGAAGGATAGGGTTGGGTTTAGGGTTAGGGTTAGGGTGAGGGTAAGAGGAAGGGTTGGGTATAGGGTTAGGGTTAGGGTAAGGATTAGGGTTAGGTTTAGTGTTAGGGTAAGGGTTAGGGCTAGGGTTAGGGTTAGGGTTAGGGTTAGGGTAACGGTTAGGATTAGGTTTAGGGTAGGGTTAGTTTTAGGTTTGGGGTTAGGGTTAGGGTAAGGGTAAGGGTTAGGATTAGGGTTAGGGTTGCTTTGGGGTTAGGCTTAGGGTAAGGGTTAGGGTTAGGGTTAATGTTAGGGTTAGGGTTAGATTAGGGTAAGGGTAAGGGTTAGGGTTAGGGTTAGGGTTAGGGTTAGAGTTAGGGTTATGTTTACGTTTAGGGTTAGGTTTAGGGTAAGGTTAAGGGTTAGGGTTAGGGTTAGGGTAAGGTTTAGGGTTAGGGTTAGGGTAAGGGTCAGGGTTAGGGTTAGGGTTAATGTTAGGGTTAGGGTTAGGGTTAGGGTGGGGGTAAGAGTTATGGTTAGGGTTAGTGTTAGGTTTAGGGGAAGGGTAAGGGTTAGTGTTAGGGTTAGGGTAAGGATTAGGGTTAGGTTTAGTGTTAGGGTAAGGGTTAGGGCTAGGGTTCAGGTTAGGGTTAGGGTAGGTTTAGGGTTAGGGTAATGGTAAGTGTTAGGATTAGGTTTAGTGTTACGTTTAGGGTTAAGGTTAGGGTTAGGGTTAGGGTAATGGTAAGGGTTAAGTTTAGGGTTAGGGTTAGGTGTTGGGATTAGGGTTAGGGTTAGGGTAAGGGTAAGGTTTAGTGTTAGGTTTAGGGTTAGGGGTTAGGGTTGGGTTCGGGTTCAGTTAGGGTTATGGTTAGGGTTAGGGTTAGCGTTAGGGTTAGGGTTAGGGTAAGTTTTAGGGTAGGGTTAGTGTTAGGTTTGGGGTTAGGGTTAGGGTAAGGGTAAGGGTTAGGATTAGGGTTAGGGTTGCTTTTGGGTTAGGATTAGGGTAAGGGTTAGGTTTATGGTTAATGTTAGGGTTAGGGTTAGGTTTAGGGTTAGGGTAAGGGTAAGAGTAAGGGTTAGGTTAATGTTAGGGTTAGGGTTAGGCTTAGGGTTAGGGTAAGGGTTAGGGTTAGGGTTAGGGTTAGTGTAAGGGTTAGGGTTAGGGTTAGGGTTAGGTTTAGAGTTAGGGTTAGGGTTAGGTTTAGGGTTAGGGTTAGGTTAAGGGTAAGGTTAAGGGTTAGGGTTAGGGTTAGGGGTTATGGTTAGGGTTAGGGTTAATATAAGGGTAAGGGTTAAGTTTAGGGTAAGGGTAAGGTTTAGGGTTAAGGTTAGGGTGAGGGTAATGGTAAGGGTTAGGGTTAGGGTTAGGTTTACTTTTAGTTTTAGGGTTAGGGTAAGGGTAAGGTTTAGGGATAGGTTTAGGGTTAGGTTTACGTTTAGGGTTATTGTTAGGGTTAGGGTACTGGTAAGGGTTAGGATTACGGTAAGGATAGGATTAGTGTTAGGGATAGGGTTAGGGTAAGGTTTAGGGTTAGGGTCAGGTTTAGGGTTAGCGTTAGGGTTGGGGTTGAGGTTAGGTTTAGGGTGAGGGTAAGGATAAGGGTTGGGTTTAGGGTTAGGGTTAGGGTGAGGGTAAGGGGAAGGGTTGTGTATAGGGTTAGGGTTAGGGTAAGGGTTAGGGTTAGGGTTAGGTTTAGGGTAAGGGTAAGGGTAAGTTTTAGGGTAGGGTTAGTGTTAGGTTTGGGGTTAGGGTTAGGGTAAGGGTAAGGGTTAGGATTAGGGTTAGGGTTGCTTTGGGGTTTGGATTAGGGTAAGGGTTTGGGTTAGGGTTAATGTTAGGTTTAGGATTAGGTTTAGGGTTAGGGTAAGGGTAAGGGTAAGGGTAAGGGTTAGGTTAATGTTAGGGTTAGGGTTAGGGTTAGGGTTAGGGTTAGGCTAAGAGGTAGGGTTAGGGTTAGGGTTAGGGTAAGGGTTAGCGTTAGGGTTAGCATTAAGGTTAGGGTTAGGGTAAGGGTAAGGTTTAGGGTTAGGTTTAAGGTTAGGGTAAGGGTAAGGGTTAGGTGAGGTTAAGTGTTAGGCTTTGGATTAGTGTTAGGGTTAGGGTAAGGGAAAGCGTTAGGGTTAGAGTTAGGGTTAGGGTAAGGTTTAGGGTTAGGGTTAGGGTTAGGGTAAGGGTAAGGATTAGGGTTTCGGTTAGGGTTAAGTTTGGGGTAAGGGTTAGAGTAAGGGAAGGGGTTAGGCTTAGAGTTAGGGTTAGTTTTAGGGTTAGGGTTAGGGTTAGGGTTAGGGTAAGGGTAAGGGTTAGGATTAAGGTGAGGGTTAGGGTTAGGGTTAAGGTAAGGATTACGGTTAGGGTAATTGTTAGGGTTAGGGTTAGGGGTAGGGTTAGGTTTATTGTTAGGGTTAGATTAAGGATAAGGGTTAGGGTTAAGTTTAGGGTTGGGTTTAAGGTTAGAGTTAGGGTTAGGATTAAGGTAAGGGTAAGGTTTAGGGTTAGGTTTAGGGTTGGGTTTAAGTTTAGAGTTACGGTTAGGATAAGGTTAAGGGTGAGGGTTAGGTTTAGGGTTAGTGTAAGGGTTAGGGTTAGGGTTAGGTTGAGAGTTAGGGTTAGGGTTAGGATTAGGTGATAGGGTTAGGGTAATTTTAGGGTAAGGGTTAGGGTTAGGGTTAGGGTAAGGGTTAGGGTTAGGGTTAGGTTTAGGGTAAGTGTAAGGGTTAGATTTAGGGTTAGACTTAGGGTTAGGGTTAGGGGTTAGGGTTAGGGTTAGGTTTAGGATTAGGATAAGTGTTAGGGTTAGTGTTAGGTTTAGATAAGTGTAAGTGTTAGGGTTAGGGTTAGGGTTAGTCTTAGGTTTAGGGTTAGGGTTACGGAAAGGGTAAGGGTTAGGGTTAGGGTCAGGGTTAGGGTAAGGTTTAGGGTTAGTCTTAGGGTTATGGTAAAGTGTAGGGTTAGGTTTAGCATTAAGGTTAGGGTTAGGGTTAGGGTAATGGTAAGGGTTGGGGTTAGGGTTAGGGTTAGGGTAAGGGTAAGGGTTAGTGTTAGGGTTAGGATTTGGGTTAGGTTTAGGTTTAGGGTTAGGGTAAGGGCAAGGTTTAGGTATAGGGTTAGGTTTAGGGTTAGGGTAAGGGTTAGGGTTAGGTAGGGTAATGGTAAGGTTTAAGGTTAGGGTTAGGGTTAGGGTTAGGGTAAGGTTTAGGGTTAGGGTTAGGATAAGGGCAAGGTTAAGGTATAGGGTTAGGGTTAGGGTTAGGGTTAGGGTTAGGGTTTAGGGTTAGGGCTAGGGTTAGAGCTAGGGTTAGGGTAAGGGTAAGGATTAGGGTTAGGGTTAGAGTTAGGGTTAAGGTCAGGGTAAGGGTTAGGGTTAGGTTTAGGGTTGGGTTTAAGGTTAGAGTTAGGGTTAGAATAATAGTAAAGGTGAGGGTTAGGGTTAGGGTTAGTGTAAGGGTTATGTTTATGGTTAGGGTTAGGGTGAGTGCTAGGGTTAGGGTTAGGGTGAGGTGTTATGGTTAGGGTTATGGTTAGGGTAAGGGTTAGTGTTAGGTTTAGGGTAAGGGTAAGGGTTAGGGTTAGGTTTAGGGTTAGGTTTAGGGTAAGTGTAAGGGTTAGGGTTATGTTTAGGGTTAGGGTTAGGGTTAGGGGTTATGGTTAGTGTTAGGTTAGGGTTAGGGTTAGAGTTCGGGTTATGCTTAGGGTTAGGGTTAGGTTTAGATAAGGGTAAGTGTTAGGGTTAGGGTTACGGTTCGGGTTAGGGTTAGTCTTAGCGTTAGGGTTCGAGTTAGGGTTAGGGTTACGGTAAGGGTAAGGGTTAGGGTTAGTGTTAGGGTAAGGTTTAGGGATAGTGTTAGGGTTAGGGTAAGGGTTAGGGTTAGGGTTAGGGTTAGCATGAATGTTAGGGTTAGGGTTAGGGTAAGGGTAAGGTTTGGGGTTAAGGTTAGGTTTAGGGTAAGGGTAAGGGTTAGGGTTAGGCTTAGGGTTAGTTTTAGGGTTAGGGTTAGGGTAAGGGCAAGGTTTAGGGTTAGGGTGAGGGATAGGGTTAGGTTTAGGGGTTAGGGTTCGGGTTAGAGTTAGGGTTAGGGTAAGGTTTATGGTCAGGGTTACGTTAAGGTTAGGTTTATGGTAAGGGTATGGGTTAGGGTTAGGGTTAGGGTTAGGGGTAAGGGTTAGGGTTAAGTTTATTGTTAGGGTAAGGGTAAGATTAAGGGTTAGGGTTAGGAGTTAGGGTTTGGATGAGGGTAAGGATTAGGGTTAAGGTTAAAGTAAGGGGTTAGTGTTAGGGTAAGGGTAAGGGTTAGTATTAAGGTTAGGTGTTAGGGTTAGGGTTAGGATTAGGGTTAGTTTTAGGTTTAGGGTTAAGGTAAGTTTAAGTGTTATGGTTAGGTTTAGGGTTAGGGTTAGGGATAGGGTAAGGGTTAGGTTAGGTTTAGGGTAAGGGTAAGGTTTAGGGTTAGGTTTAGGGGTAGGTTTAATGTAAGGGTAAGGGTTAGGGTTAGGGTTAGGGTAAGGGTTAGGGTTAGGGTTAGGGTTAATGTTAGGTTTATGGTTTGGTTAAGGGTTAGGGTTAGGGTTAGGGTTAGGGTAAGTTTTAGGGTTAGTCTTAGTGTTAGGGTAAGGGTTAGGGTTAGGGTTAGCGTTAGGGTTAGGGTAAGGTTTATGTTTAGGGTTAGTTTTAGGTTTAATTTTAGGTTTAGGTTAAGGGTAAGGGATAGGGATAGGGTTAGGGTTAGGTTTAGTGTTAGGGTAAGGGTTAGGGTTAGATTTAGGGTAACGATAAGTTTTAGGGTTAGAGTTAGGTTTAGGGTTAGGGTTAAGGTTAGTGTTTGGGTAAGGTTTAGGGTTAGGGTTAGAGTTAGGGTTAAGGTAAGGGTAAGGGCTAGGGTTAGGTTTAGGGTTGGATTTAAGGTTAGAGTTAGGGTTAGGATAATGGTAAAGGTGAGGGTTAGGGTTAGGGTTAGTGTAAGGGTTATGGTTATGGTTAGGGTTAGGGTGAGTGTTAGGGTTAGGGTTAGGGTAAGGGTAAGGGTTAGGGTTTGGGTTAGGGTTAGAGTTAGGGTAAGGGTAAGCGTTAGGGTTAAGTTTAGGGTTAGGATTAAGTTTAGGGTTAGGGTAATGTTTAGGGTTAGGGTAAGGTTTAGGGTTAGGGTTAGGTTTAGGGTTAGGTTTAGGGTAAGGGTAAGAGTTACAGTTAGGTTTAGGGTTGGGGTTAAGTTTATTGTTAGGTTTAGGGTAAGGGCAAGGTTTACGTTTAGGATTAAGTTTAGGGGAAGGGTAAGGGTTAGAGTTAGGGTGAGTGTTAGGGTTTGGGTTCGGGGTTCGGGTTCGGGTTAGAGTTAGGGTTAGGGTAAGGTTTAGGGTCAGGGTTAGGGTTAGGGTTTGGTTTATGGTAAGGGTATGGGTTAGGGTTAGGGTTAGGGGTAAGGGTTAGGATGAGTGTAAGGCTTAGGGTTAAGTTTAAGATTAGGGGTTAGTGTTAGGGTAAGGGTAAGGGTTAGGATTAGGGTTAGGGGTTAGTGTAAGTGTTAGGATTAGGGTTAGTTTCAGGTTTATGGTTAAGGTAAGTGTAAGTTTTAGGGTTACATTTAGAGTTAGGGTTAGGGATAGGGTAAGGGTTAGGTTAGGTTTAGGGTAACGGTAAGGTATAGGGTTAGGTGTAGGGGTAGGTTTAATGTAAGGGTAAGGCTTAGGATTAGGGTTAGGGTAAGGGTTAGGGTTAGGGTTAGGGTTAATGTTAGGTTTAGGTTTAGGGTTAGGGTAAGGGTTAGGGTTAGGGTTATGGTTAGCATTAAGGTTAGGGTTAGGGTTAGGGTAAGGGTAAGGGTTAGGGTTAGGGTTAAGATTAGGATTAGGGGATAGGGTTAGGTTTAGGATTACGGTTGGGTTTAGTGTTAGGGTTAGGTTTAGCCTTATGGTTAGGGTAAGGGTTAGGTTTAGGGTTAGGGTTAGCATTGAGGTAAGGGTTAGGGTTAGGTTAAGGGTAAGGGTTAGGGTTAGGGATAACGTTAGGGTTAGGGGTTAGGGTTAGGTTTAGGTTTAGGGTTAGGGTTAGCATTGAGGTAAGGGTTAGGGTTAGGGTTAGGGTTAGGGTTAAGGTTAGGGTTAGGGTTAGGGTAAGGGTTTGGTTTAGGGTTAGGGTTAGCATTCAGGTAATGGTTAGGGTTAGGGTAAGGGTAAGGGTTAGGGTTAGGGTTAATGTTAGGATTAGGGGTTAGGGTTAGGGTTTGGGTTACGGTTAGGTTTAGGGTTAGGGTTAGGGTAAGGGTAAGGGTTAGGTTTAGGTTTAGGGTTAGGATTAGGTTTATTGTTAAGGTTAGGGTAAGGGTAAGGGTTAGGGTTAGAGTTAGAGTTAGGGTAAGGTTTAGGGTTAGGGTTAGGGTTAGGGTAAGGGTAAGGGTTAGGGTTAGGTTTAGGGTTAGGGGTTTGTTTTAGGGTTAGGGTTAGGGTTAGGGTAAGTTTTAGGGTTATGGTTAGCGTTAGGGTTAGGGTAAGGGTTAGGGTTAGGGTTAGGGTTAGTGTTAGGGTTTGGGTAAGTGTTAGGGTTAGGGTTAGGGTTAGGGTAAGGGTTATGGTTAGGGTTATGGTAAGAGAAAGGGATAGGATTAGGTTAGGGTTATGGTTAAGGTTAGTTTGTGGGTAAGGTTTAGGGTAAGGGTTATGTTTAGGGTTAGGGTTAGGGTTGAGGGTTAGGGTTAGGGTTAGATCCAGGGTTAGGGTAAGGGTAAGGTTCAGTGTTAGGGTTAGAGTTACAGTTAACGTAAGGGTAAGGGTTAGGGTTAGGGTTAGGGTTAGGGTTAGGTTTACGGTAAGAGTTAGGGTTAGGTTTAGGGTAAAGGTAAAGTGAAGGGTTAGGTTTACGTTAAGAGTTAGGGTTAGGGTAAGGGTTAGGGGTAGGTTTAGGGTTGAGTTTAGTGTTAAGGTTAGGGTAAGGTTAAGGGTTATTTTTAGGGTTAGGTTTAGGGTTATGGTTTGGGTTAGGGTTATGGTAAGGGTTAAGGTAAGGTTTAGGTTTAGGTTAGGGTTAGATTTAGTTTTAGGTTTAGGGTAAGGGTAAGGGTAAGGGTAAGGAATAGGTTAGGGTTAGCATTAATGTTAGGGATAGGGTTAGTGTTAGGGTTAGGTTTAGGGTTAGGGTTAGGGTAAGGGTAAGGTTAGGGATAGGGTTAGGGTTAGAGTTAGAGTTAGGGTAAGGGTAAGCGTTCGGGTTAAGTTTAGGGTTAGGATTAAGTTTACGGTTAGGGTAAGGTTTAGGGTTAGGGTTAGGTTTAGGGTAAGGGTAAGAGTTACGGTTAGGTTTATGGTTGTTGTTAAGTTTATTGTTAGGTTTAGGGTAAGTGTAAGGGTTAGGTTTAGGATTAGGGTTAGGGGAAGGGTAAGGGATAGAGTTAGGGTGAGGTTAGTGTTAGGGTTAGGGGTTGGGGTTCGGGTTAGAGATAGGGTTAGGGTAAGGTTTAGGGTCAGGGTTAGGGTTAGGGTTTGTTTTATGGTAAGGGTATGGGTTAGGGTTAGGGTTAGGGTTAGGGGTAAGGGTTAGGATGAGTGTAAGGATTAGGGTTAAGGTTAAGGTTAGGGGTAAGTGTTAGGGTAAGGGTAAGGGTTAGGATTAGGGTTAGGGGTTAGGGTAAGTGTTAGGATTAGTGTTAGTTTTAGGTTTAGGGTTAAGGTAAGTGTAAGTGTTAGGGTTATGTTTAGGGTTAGGGTTAGGTATAGGGTAAGGGTTAGGTTAGGTTTAGGGTAAGGGTAAGGTTTAGGGTTAGGGTAAGGGTTAGGGTTAGGGTTATGGTTAGCATTAAGGTTAGGGTTAGGGTTAGGGTAAGGGTAAGGGTTAGGGTTCTAGTTAAGGTTAGGGTTAGGGGATAGGGTTAGGGTTAGGGTTACGGTTAGGTTTAGTGTTAGGGTTAGGTTTAGGGTTATGGTTAGGGTAAGGGTTAGGTTTAGGGTAAGTGTTAGCATTGAAGGAAGGGTTAGGGTTAGGTTAAGGGTAAGGGTTAGGGTTAGGGTTAAGGTTAGGGTTAGGTGTTAGGGTTAGGGGTTGGGTTACGGTTAGGTTTAGGGTTAAGGTTAGGGTAAGGGTAAGGGTTAGGGTTAGAGTTAGAGTTAGGGTAAAATTTAGGGTTAGGGTTAGGGTTAGGGTTAGGGTTAGCGTAAGGTTAAGGGTTAGGGTTAGGGTTAGGTTTAGGGTTAGGGGTTAGTTTTAGGGTTAGGGTTAGGGTTAGGGTACATTTTAGGGTTATGGTTAGCGTTAGGCTTAGGGTAAGGGTTAGGGTTAGGGTTAGGGTTAGGTTTAGGGTAAGGATAAAGTTTAGGGTTAGGGTTAGGGTTATGGTTAGGGTTAGGGTAAGGGTAAGGGTTAGGGTTAGGTTTAGGGTTAGGGTTTAGGGTTAAGGCTAGGGTTAGAGGTAGGGTTAGGGTAAGGGTAAGGTTTAGGGTTAGGGTTAGAGTTAGGGTTAAGTAAGGGTAAGGGTTAGGGTTAGGTTTAGGGTTGGGTTTAAGGTTAGAGTTAGGGTTAGATTAATGGTAAAGGTGAGGGTTAGGGTTAGGGTTAGTGTAAGGGTTATGGTTATGGTTAGGGTTATGGTGAGTGTTAGGGTTAGGGTTAGGGTGAGGTGTTAGGGTTAGTGTTGTGGTTAGGGTAAGGGTTAGGGTTAGGTTTAGGGTAAGGGTTAGGGTTAGGGTAAGGGTAAGGGTTAGGGTTATGTTTAGGGTTAGGGTTAGTGTGAGGGGTTAGGGTTAGGTTTAGGGTTATGGTAAGGGTTAGGGTTAGTGTTAGGGTTAGATAAGGGTAAGTGTTAGGGTTAGGGTTAGGGTTACGGTTAGGGTTACTCTTAGGGTTAGGGTTAGGTTTAGGGTTAGGGTAAGGTTTAGGAATAGACTTTGGGTTAGGGTAAGGGTTAGGGTTAGGGTTAGGGTTAGCATTAATGTTAGGGTTAGGGTTAGGGCAAGGGTAAGGTTTGGGGTTAAGGTTAGTGTTAGGGTAAGGGTAAGGGTTAGGGTTAGGGTTAGGGTTAGGGTTAGGGTAAGGGCAAGGTTTAGGGTTAGGGTTAGGGTTAGGGTTAGGGTAAGGATTAGGTTTAGGGTAGGGTAAGGTTTAAGGTTAGGTTTAGGGTTAGGGTTAGGGTTAGGGAAAGGGTAAGTGTTAGGGTTAGTATTAGGGTTAGGGTAAGGATTAGGTTTAGGGTTAGGGTTAGGGTAAGGGTTAGGGTTAGGGTTAGGGTTAGCATTAAGTTTAGGGATAGGGTTAGGGTAAGGGAAAGGGTTAGGGTTACGTTTAGGGTTAGGGTTAGGGTAAGGGCAAGGTTTAGGGTTAGGATTAAAGTTAGGGTTAGGGTAAGGGTTAGGGTTAGGGTTAGGTTTAGGGTTAGGGTTAAGGTTAGGGTAAGGTTTAGTGTTAGGGATAGGGTTAGTATTAGGGTTAGGTTTAGGGTTAGGGTAAGGTTTAGGAATAGACTTTGGGTTAGCGTAAGGGTTAGGGTTAGGGTTAGGGTTAGCATTAATGTTAGGGTTAGGGTTATGGTAAGGGTAAGTTTTGGGGTTAAGGTTAGGGTAAGTGTAAAGGTAAGGGTTAGGGTTAGGGTTAGGGTTAGGTTTAGGGTTAGGGTTAGGGTAAGGGCAAGGTTTAGGGTTAGGATTAGTGTTAGGATTAGGGTAAGGATTAGGGTTAGGGTAAGGGTAAGGTTTAAGGTTAGGTTTATGGTTAGGGTTAAGGTTAGGGAAAGGGTAAGGGTTAGGGTTAGTATTAGGTTTAGGGTAAGGATTAGGTTTAGGGTTAGGGTTAGGGTAAAGGTTAGGGTTAGGGTTAGGGTTAGCATTAAGTTTATGGTTAGGGTTAGGGTAAGGGAAAGGTTAGGGTTACGTTTAGGGTTAGGGTTAGGGTAAGGTCAAGGTTTAGGGTTAGGATTAAAGTTAGGGTTAGGGTAAGGGTTAGGGTTAGGGTTAGGTATAGGGTTAGGGTTAGGGTTAGGTTAAGGGTTAGTGTTAGGGATAGGGTTAGTATTAGGGTTAGGTTTAGGGTTAGGGTAAGGTTTAGGAATAGACTTTGGGTTAGCGTAAGGGTTAGGGTTAGGGTTAGGGTTAGCATTAATGTTAGGGTTAGGGTTAGGGTAAGGGTAAGTTTTGTGGTTAAGGTTAGGGTTAGGGTAAGTGTAAGGGTTAGGGTTAGGGTTAGGGTTAGGGTTAGGGTAAGGGTTAGTGTTAGGGATAGGGTTAGTATTAGGGTTAGGTTTAGGGTTAGGTTTAGGGTAAGGGTAAGGGTTAGGGTTAGGGTTAGGATTAGGGTTAGGGTTAGAGTTGGGGTAAGGGTAAGGGTTAGGGTTAAGTTTAGGGTTAGGATTAAGTTTAGGGTTAAGGTAATATTTAGGGTTAGGGTAAGGGTTGGGTTAGGGTTAGGTTTAGGGTTAGGTTTAGGGTAAGGGTAAGAGTTACGGTTAGGTTTAGGGTTGGGGTTAAGTTTATTGTTAGGGTTAGTGTAAGGGTAAGGGTTAGGTTTAGGATTAGGGTTAGGGGAAGGGTAAGTGTTAGAGTTAGGGTGAGGGTTAGGGTTAGGGTTAGGGTTAATGTTAGGTTTAGGTTTAGGGTTAGGGTAAGGGTTAGTGTTAGGGTTATGGTTAGCATTAAGGTTAGGGTTAGGGTTAGGGTAAGGGTAAGGGTTAGGGTTAGGGTTAAGGTTAGGGTTAGGGGATAGGGTTAGGGTTACGATTACGGTTAGGTTTAGTGTTAGGGTTAGGTTTAGGGTTATGGTTAGGTTAAGGGTTAGGTTTAGGGTTAGGGTTAGCATTGAGGTAAGGGTTAGGGTTAGGGTAAGGGTAAGGGTTAGGGTTAGGGTTAAGGTTAGGGTTAGGGATTAGGGTTAGGGTTTGGGTTACGGTTAGGTTTAGGATTAGGGTTAGGGTAAGGGTAAGGGTTAGGTTTAGGGTTAGGGTTAGGATTAGGTTTAGGGTTAAGGTTAGGGTAAGGGTAAGGATTAGGGTTAGAGTTAGAGTTAGGCTAAGGTTTAGGGTTAGGGTTAGGGTTAGGGTAAGGGTAAGGGTTAGGGTTAGGTTTAGGGTTAGGGGTTAGTTTTAGGGTTAGGGTTAGGGTTAGGGTAAGTTTTAGGGTTAGGGTTAGCGTTAGGGTTAGGGTAAGGGTTAGGGTTAGGGTTAGGGTTAGGGTTAGTGTTAGGGTTAGGGTAAGGGTTAGGGTTAGGGTAAGGGTTATGGTTAGGGTTATGGTAAGAGAAAGTGATAGGGTTAGGTTAGGGCTAGGGTTAAGGTTAGTTTGTGGATAAGGTTTAGGGTAAGGGTTAGGTTTAGGGTTAGGGTTAGGGTTTAGGGTTACGGTTAGGGTTAGAACTAGGGTTAGGGTTAGGGTAAGGTTTTGTTTTAGGGTTAGAGATAGAGTTAAGGTAAGGGTAAGGGTTAGGGTTAGGGTTAGGGTTAGGTTTACAGTAAGGGTTAGGGTTAGGTTTAGGGTAACGGTAAGGTTTAGGGTTAGGTTTAGGTTAAGAGTTAGGGTTAGGGTAAGGGTTAGGGTTAGGTTTAGGGTTGGGTTTAGTGTTAAGGTTAGGGTAAGGTTAAGGGTTAGGTTTAGGGTTAGGTTTAGGGTTAGGGTTAGGGTTATGGTAAGGGTCAGGGTAAGGTTTAGGTTTAGGGTTAGGGTTAGGTTTAGTTTTAGGTTTAGGGTAAGGGTAAGGGTTAGGGATAGGGTTAGGGTTAGGTTTAGGTTTAGGGTAAGGGTTAGGGTTAGGGTTAGTGTAAGGATAAGGGTTAGGGTTAGAGTTAGGTTTAGGGTTAGGGTAAAGGTAAGGGTTAGGGTTAGGGTTAGGGTTAGGGTTAGGTTTATGTTTACGGTTAGGGTAAGGGTAAGGGTTAGTGTTATGGTTATGGTAAGAGAAAGGGATAGGGTTTGGTTAGGGTTAGGATTAAGGTTAGTGTTAGGGTAAGGTTTAGGGTTAGGTTTAGCGTTAGGGTTAGGGTAAGGTTTGGGGTTTGGTTTAGGGTTAGGGTTAGGGTTAGGGTTAGGTTTAGGTTTAGGGTTAGGGTAAGGGTAATGGTTAGGGATGGGGTTAGGATTAGGTTTAGGGTAAGGGTTAGAGTTAGGTTTAGGGTAAGGATAAAGTTTAGGGTTAGGGTTAGGGTTATGGTTAGGGTTAGGGTTAGGCTAAGGGTAAGGGTTAGGGTTAGGGTTAGGGTTAGGGTTTAGGGTTAAGACTAGGGTTAGAGGTAGGGTTAGGGTAAGGGTAAGGTTTAGGGTTAGGGTTAGAGTTAGGGTTAAGGTAAGGGTAAGGGTTGGGGTTAGGTTTAGGGTTGGTTTTAAGGTTAGAGTTAGGGTTAGGATAATGGTAAAGGTGAGGGTTAGGGTTAGGGTTAGTGTAAGGGTTATGGTTATGGTTAGGGTTAGGGTGAGTGTTAGGGTTAGGGTTAGGGTGAGGTGTTAGGGTTAGGGTTATGGTTAGGGTAAGGGTTAGGGTTAGGTTTAGGGTAAGGGTTAGGGTTAGGGTAAGGGTAAGGGTTAGCGTTATGTTTAGGGTTAGGTTTAGTGTAAGGGGTTAGGGTTAGGGTTAGGTTTAGGGTTATGGTAAGGGTTAGGGTTAGTGTTAGGGTTAGATAAGGGTAAGTGTTAGGGTTAGGGTTAGGGTTACGGTTAGGGTTACTCTTAGGGTTAGGGTTAGGTTTAGGGTTAGGGTAAGGTTTAGGGATAGTCTTAGGGTTAGGGTAAGGGTTAGGGTTAGGGTAAGGGTTAGCATTAATGTTAGGGTTAGGGTTAGTGTAAGGGTAAGGTTTGGGGTTAAGGTTAGTGTTAGGCTAAGGGTAAGGGTTAGGGTTAGGGTTAGGGTTAGGTTTAGGGTTAGGGTTAGGGTAAGGGCAAGGTTTAGGGTTAGGGTTAGCATTGAGGTAAGTGTTAGGGTTAGGGTAAGGGTAAGGGTTAGGGTTAGGGATAACGTT
This sequence comes from Megascapheus bottae, assembly GCA_024803745.1. Lineage (NCBI taxonomy): Eukaryota > Metazoa > Chordata > Mammalia > Rodentia > Geomyidae > Megascapheus > Megascapheus bottae. The sequence goes on from JANJXV010000462.1 coordinate 761,222, forward strand.
AGGGTTAGGGGTTAGGGTTAGGGTTAGGTTTAGGTTTAGGGTTAGCATTGAGGTAAGGGTTAGGGTTAGGTTTATGGTTAAGGTTAGGGTTAGGGTTAGGGTAAGGGTTAGGGTTAGTTTTAGGGATAGGGTAAGGGTTAGGGTTAGGGTTAAGGTTAGGGTTAGGGTAAGGGTTATGGTTAGGGTTATGGTAAGAGAAAGGGATAGGTTTAGGTTAGGGTTAAGGTTAAGGTTAGTTTGTGGATAAGGTTAGGGTAAGGGTTAGGTTTAGGGTTAGGGTTAGGGTTTAGGGTTACGGTTAGGGTTAGATCTAGGGTTAGGGTAAGGGTAAGGTTTTGTGTTAGGGTTAGAGATAGAGTTAAGTTAAGGGTAAGGGTTAGGGTTAGGGTTAGGGTTAGGTTTACAGTAAGGGTTAGGGTTAGGTTTAGGGTAAGGGTAAGTTTAGGGTTAGGTTTAGGTTAAGAGTTAGGGTTAGGGTAAGGGTTAGGGTTAGGTTTAGGGTTGGGTTTAGTGTTAAGGTTAGGGTAAGGTTAAGGGTTAGGTTTAGGGTTAGGTTTAGGGTTAGGGTTAGGGTTATGGTAAGGGTCAGGGTAAGGTTTAGGTTTAGGGTTAGGGTTAGGTTTAGTTTTAGGTTTAGGGTAAGGGTAAGGGTTAGGGATAGGGTTAGGGTTAGGTTTAGGGTTAGGGTAAGGGTTAGGGTTAGGTTTAGTGTAAGGATAAGGTTTAGGGTTAAAGTTAGGTTTAGGGTTAGGGTAAAGGTAAGGGTTAGGGTTAAGGTTAGGTTTAGGGTTAGGTTTATGTATAGGGTAGGGTAAGGGTAAGGGTTAGTGTTAGGGTTATGGTAAGAGAAAGGGATAGGGTTTGGTTAGGGTTAGGATTAAGGTTAATGTTAGGGTAAGGTTTAGGGTTAGGTTTAGCGTTAGGGTTAGGGTAAGGTTTGGGGTTAGGTTTAGGGTTAGGGTTAGGGTTAGGTTTAGGTTTAGGGTTAGGGTTAGGTTAAGGGTAAGGGTTAGGGATGGGGTTAAGATTAGGTTTAGGGTAAGGGTTAGGGTTAGGTTTAGGGTAAGGATAAAGTTTAGGGTTAGGGTTAGGGTTATGGTTAGGGTTAGGGTAAGGGTAAGGGTTAGGGTGAGGGTTAGGGTTAGGGTTTAGGGTTAAGGCTAGGGTTAGAGGTAGGGTTAGGGTAAGGGTAAGGTTTAGGGTTAGGGTTAGAGTTAGGGTTAAGGTTAGGGTAAGGGTTAGGGTTAGGTTTAGGGTTGGTTTTAAGGTTAGAGTTAGGGTTAGGATAACGGTAAAGGTGAGGGTTAGGGTTAGGGTTAGTGTAAGGGTTATGGTTATGGTTAGGTTTAGGGTGAGTGTTAGGGTTAGGGTTAGGGTGAGGTGTTAGGGTTAGGGTTATTGTTAGGGTAATGGTTAGGGTTAGGTTTAGGGTAAGGGTTAGGGTTAGGGTAAGGGTAAGGGTTATGGTTATGTTTAGGGCTAGGGTTAGTGTAAGGTGTTAGGGTTAGAGTTAGGTTTAGGGTTATGGTAAGGGTTAGGGTTAGTGTTAGGGTTAGATAAGGGTAAGTGTTAGGGTTATGGTTAAGGTTACGGTTAGGGTTACTCTTAGGGTTAGGGTTAGGTTTAGGGTTAGGGTAAGGTTTAGGGATAGTCTTAGGGTTAGGGTAAGGGTTAGGGTTAGGGTAAGGGTTAGCATTAATGTTAGGGTTAGGGTTGGGGTAAGGGTAAGGTTTATGGTTAAGGTTAGTGTTAGGGTAAGGGTAAGGGTTAGGGTTAGGGTTAGGGTTAGGTTTAGGGTTAGGGTTAGGGTAAGGGCAAGGTTTAGGGTTAGGGTTAGCATTGAGGTAAGGGTTAGGGTTAGGGTAAGGGTAAGGGTTAGGGTTAGGAATAACGTTAGGGTTAGGGGTTAGGGTTAGGGTTAGGTTTAGGGTTTGGGTTAGCATTGAGGTAAGGGTTAGGGTTAGGGTTAGGGTTAAGGTTAGGGTTAGGGTTAGGGTAAGGGTTAGTTTTAGGGTTAGGGTTAGCATTGAGGTAATGGTTAGGGTTAGGGTTAGGGTAAGGTTTAGGGTTAGGTTTAGGGTTAGGTTTAGGTTTAGGGTTAGGGTAAGGGTTAGGGTTAGGGTTAGCATTAAGGTTAGGATTAGGGTTAGGGTAAGGGTAAGGGTTAAGGTTAGGGTTAAGGTTAGGGTTAGGGGTTAGGTTTAGGTTTAGGGTTACGGATAGGATTTGGATTAGGGTTAGGGTAAGGGTTAGAATTAGGGGTTAGCTTTAGGGTTAGGGTTAGGGTTAGGGTAAGTTTAGGGTTAGGGTTAGCTTTAGGGTTAGGGTAATTGTTAGGGTTAAGATTAGGTTTAGGTTTAGGGTTAGGGTAAGGGTAAGGGTTAGTGTTAGAGTTAGGGTTAGGGGTTAGGTTTAGAGTTAGGGTTAGGGTTAGGGTAAGTTTTAGGGTTAGGATTAGCGTTAGGGTTAGGGTAAGGGTTAGGGTAAGGGTTAGGGTTAGTTTTAGGGATAGGGTAAGGGTTAGGGGTATGGTTATGGTTAGGGTTAGGGTAAGGGTTATGGTTAGGATTATTGTAAGAAAAAGGGATAGGTTTAGGTTAGGGTTAAGGTTAAGGTTAGTGTTAGGGTAAGGTTTAGGGTTATGGTTAGCGTTAGGGTTAGGGTAAGGTTTAGGTTTAGGGTTAGGGTTAGGTTTAATTTTAGGTTTATGGTAAGGATAAGGGATAGGGATAGGGTTAGGGTTAGGTTTAGGTTTAGGGTAAGGGTTAGGGTTAGGTTTAGGGTAAGGATAAGGTTTAGGGTTAGAGTTAGGTTTAGGGTTAGGGTAAAGGTAAGGGTTAGGGTTAGGGTTAGGGTTATGGAAAGGGTAAGGTAAGGGTTAGGGTTAGGTTTAGGGTAAGGATAAGGTTTAGGGTTAGGGTAAGGGTAAGGGTTGGGATTAGAGTTAGGGTTAGTGTTAGGGTTAAGATTATGGTTAGGGTTAGGGTAAGGGTAAGGGTTATGGTTAGGGTTATGGTAAGAGAAAGGGATAGGGTTAGGTTAGGGTTAGGGTTAAGGTTAGTGTTAGGGTAAGGTTTAGGGTTAGGATTAGAGTTAGGTTTAAGGGAAGGGTGAGTGTTAGGGTTAGGGTTAGGGTGAGGTGTTATGGTTAGTGTTATGGTTAGGGTAAGGGTTAGGGTTAGGTTTAGGGTAAGGGTTAGGGTTAGGGTTAGGGTTAGGGTAAGGGTAAGGGTTAGGGTTATGTTTAGGGTTAGGGTTAGTGTAAGGGATTAGAATTAGGGTTAGGTTTAGGGTTAGGGTAAGGGTTAGGGTTAGTGTTAGAGTTAGATAAGGGTAAGTGTTAGGGTTAGGGTTAGGGTTAGGGTTAGTCTTAGGGTTAGGGTTAGGGTTAGGTTTAGGGTTAGGGTTACGTAAAATGTAAGGGTTAGGGTTAGTGTTAGGGTAAGGTTTAGGGATAGTCTTAGGGTTAGGGTAAGGGTTAGGGTTAGGGTTAGAGTTAGCATTAATGTTATGGTTAGGGTTAGGGTTAGGGTTAGGGTAAGGGCAAGGTTTAGGTTTACGGTTAGGGTAAGGGTAAGGGTTAGGGTTAGGGTTAGGTTTAGGGTTAGGGTTAGGGTTAGAGTAAGGTTTAGGGTTAGGGATAGCGTTAGTGTTAGGGTTAGGTTTAGGGTTAGGGTTAGGGTTAGGGTTTGGTTTATGCTAAGGGTATGGGTTAGGGTTAGGGTTAGGGTTAGGGGTAAGGGTTAGGATGAGTGTAAGGATTAGGGTTAAGGTTAAGGTTAGGGGTTAGTTTTAGGGTAAGTGTAAGGGTTAGGATTAGGGTTAGGGGTTAGGGTAAGTGTTAGGATTAGGGTTAGTTTTAGGTTTAGGGTTAAGGTAAGTGTAAGTGTTAGGGTTACGTTTAGGGTTAGGGTTAGGGATAGGGTAAGGGTTAGGTTAGGTTTAGGGTAAGGTAAGGTTTAGGGTTAGGTTTAGGGGTAGGATTAATGTAAGGGTAAGGCTTAGGATTAGGGTTAGGGTAAGGGTTAGGGTTAGGGTTAGGGTTACCATTAAGGTTAGGGTTAGGGTTAGGGTAACTCTTAGGGTTAGGGTTAGGTTTAGGGTTAGGGTAAGGTTTAGGGATAGACTTTGGGTTAGGGTAAGGGTTAGGGTTAGGGTTAGGGTTAGCATTAATGTTAGGGTTAGGGTTATGGTAAGGGTAAGGTTTAGGGATAGACTTTGGGTTAGGGTAAGGGTTAGGGTTAGGGTTAGGGTTAGCATTAATGTTAGGGTTAGGGTTAGGGTAAGGGTAAGGTTTGGGGTTAAGGTTAGGGTTATGGTAAGGGTAAGGGTTAGGGTTAGGGCTAGGTTTAGTATTAGGGTTAGGATTAGGGTAAGGGCAAGGTTTAGGGTTAGGGTTAGGGTTAGGGTTAGGGTAAGGATTAGGGTTAGGGTAAGGGTAAGGTTTAAGTTTAGGTTTATGGTTAGGGTTAGGGTTAGGGAAAGGGTAAGGGTTAGAGTTAGTATTAGGGTTAGGGTAAGGGTTAGGGTTAGGGTAAGGATTAGGTTTAGTGTTAGGGTTAGGGTTAGGTTTAGCATTAAGTTTAGGGTTAGGGTTAGGGTAAGGGAAAGGGTTAGGGTAACGTTTAGGGTTAGGGTTAGGGTAAGGGCAAGGTTTAGGGTTAGGATTAAGGTTAGGTTTACGGTTAGGGTAAGGGTTAGTGTTAGGGATAGGGTTAGTATTAGGGTTAGGTTTAGGGTTAGGTTTAGGGTAAGGGTAAGGGTTAGGGTTAGGGTTAGGGTTAGGGTTAGAGTTGGGGTAAGGGTAAGGGTTAGGGTTAAGTTTAGGGTTAGGATTAAGTTTTGGGTTAGGGTAATGTTTAGGGTTAGGGTAAGGGTTAGGTTTAAGGTTAGGTTTAGGGTTAGGTTTAGGGTAAGGGTAAGAGTTACGGTTAGGTTTAGGGTTGGGGTTAAGTTTATTGTTAGGGTTAGTGTAAGGGTTAGATTTAGGATTAGGGTAAGGGTAAGGGTAAGGGTAAGGGTTAGAGTTAGGGATAACGTTAGGGTTAGGGGTTAGGGTTAGGGTTAGGTTTAGGGTTAGGGTTAGCATTGAGGTAAGGGTTAGGGTTAGGGTTAGGGTTAGGGTTAAGGTTAGGGTTAGGGTTAGGGTAAGGGTTAGGTTTAGGGTTATGGTTAGCATTGAGGTAATGGTTAGGGTTAGGGTAAGTGTAAGGGTTAGGGTTAGGGATAACGTTAGGGTTACGGGTTAGGGTTAGGGTTAGGTTTAGGGTTAGGGTTAGCATTGAGGTAAGGGTTAGGTTTAGGGTTAGGGTTAGGGTTAAGGTTAGGGTTAGGGTTAGGGTAAGGGTTAGGTTTAGGGTTAGGGTTAGCATTGCGGTAATGGTTAGGGTTAGGGTAAGGGTAAGGGTTAGGGTTAGGGCTAGGGTTAGGGGTTAGGGTTAGGGTTTGGGTTACGGTTAGGTTTAGGGTTAGGGTTAGGGTAAGGGTAAGGGTTAGGTTTAGGGTTAGGGTTAGGATTAGGTTTAGGGTTAAGGTTAGGGTAAGGGTAAGTGTTAGGGTTAGAGTTAGAGTTAGGGTAAGGTTTAGGGTTAGGGTTAGGGTTAGGGTAAGGGTAAGGGTTAGGGTTAGGTTTAGGGTAAGGGGTTAGTTTTAGGGTTAGGGTTAGGGTTAGGGTAAGGGTTAGGGTTAGGGTTAGGTTTAGTGTTAGGGTTAGGGTAAGGGTTAGGGTTAGGGTTAGGGTAAGGGTTATGGTTCGGGTTATGGTAAGAGAAAGGGATAGGATTAGGTTAGGGTTAGGGTTAATGTTAGTTTGTGAGTAAGGTTTAGGGCATGGGTTATGTTTACGGTTAGGGTTAGGGTTTAGGGTTAGGGTTAGGGTTAGATCTAGGGTTAGGGTAAGGGTAAGGTTTAGTGTTAGGGTTAGAGTTAGAGTTAACGTAAGGGTAAGGGTTAGGGTTAGGGTTAGGGTTAGGTTTACGGTAAGAGTTAGGGTTAGGTTTAGGGTAAGGGTAAGGTGTAGGGTTAGGTTTAGGTTAAGAGTTAGGGTGAGGATAAGGGTTAGGGTTAGGTTTAGGGTTGAGTTTAGTGTTAAGGTTAGGGTAAGGTTAAGGGTTAGATTTAGGGTTAAGTTTAGGGTTAGGGTTAGGTTTAGGGTTATGGTAAGGGTTAAGGTAAGGTTTAGGTTTAGGGTTAGGGTTAGATTTAGTTTTAGGTTTAGGGTAAGGGTAAGGGCAAGGATTAGGGATAGGTTAGGGTTAGCATTAATGTTAGGGTCAGGGCTAAGGTAAGGGTAAGATTTGGGGTTAAAGTTAGGATTAGGGTAAGGGTAAGGGTTAGGGTTAGAGTTAGGGTTAGGTTTAGGGTTAGGGTTAGGTTAAGGGCAAGGTTTAGGGTTAGAGTTAGGGTTAGGGTTAGGGTAATGAGTAGGGTTAGGGTAAGGGTAAGGTTTAAGGTTAGGTTTATGGTTAGGGTTTGGGTTAGGGAAAGGGTAAGGGTTAGGTTTAGGATTAGGGTTAGGGTAATGATTAGGGTTAGGGTTAGGGTAAGGGTTAGAGTTAGGGTTAGGGTTAGCATAAGTTTATGGTTAGGGTTAGGGTAAGGGAAAGGGTTAGGGTTAGGTTTAGGTTTAGGGTTAGGGTAAGGGCAAGGTTTAGTGTTAGGGTTAGGGTAAGGGTAAGGGTTAGGGTTAGGGTTAGGTTTAGGGTTAGGGTTAGGGTTACGGTTAGGTTTAGTGTTAGGGTTAGTTTTAGGGTTATGGTTAGGGTAAGGGTTAGGTTTATGGTAAGGGTTAGCATTGAAGGAAGGGTTAGGGTTAGGGTAAGGGTAAGGGTTAGGGTTAGGGTTAAGGTTAGGGTTAGGGGTTAGGGTTAGGGGTTGGGTTAGGTTTAGGGTTAGGGTTAGGATTAGGTTTAGGGTTAAGGTTAGGGTAAGGGTAAGGGTTAGGGTTAGAGTTAGAGTTAGGGTAAAATTTAGGGTTAGGGTTAGGGTTAGGGTTAGGGTTAGGGTAAGGGTAAGGTTTAGGGTTAGGTTTAGGGTTAGGGGTTAGTTTTAGGGTTAGGGTTAGGGTTAGGGTAAGTTTTAGGGTTATGGTTAGCGTTAGGGTTAGGGTAAGTGTTAGGGTTAGGGTTAGGGTTAGGTTTAGGGTAAGGATAAAGTTTTGGGTTAGGGTTAGGGTTATGGTTAGGGTTAGGGTAAGGGTAAGGGTTAGGGTTAGGGTTAGGGTTAGGGTTTAGGGTTAAGGCTAGGTTTAGAGGTAGGGTTAGGGTAAGGGTAAAGTTTAGGGTTAGGGTTAGAGTTAGGGTTAAGTAAGGGTAAGGGTTAGGGTTAGGGTTAGGGTTAGGTTTAGGGTTAGGGTTAGGGTAAGGGCAAGGTTTAGGGTTAGGGTTAGGGTTAGGGTTAGGGTAACGAGTAGAGTTAGGGTAAGGGTAAGGTTTATGGTTAGGTTTATGGTTAGGGTTAGGGTTAGGGAAAGGGTAAGGGTTAGGGTTAGGATTAGGGTTAGGGTAAGGATTAGGGTTAGGGTGTAGGGTTAGGGTAAGGGTTAGGGTTAGGGTTAGGGTTAGCATTAAGTTTTGGGTTAGGGTTAGGGTAGGGAAAGTGTTAGGGTTAGGTTTAGGGTTAGGGTTAGGGTAAGGGCAAGGTTTAGGTTTACGGTTGGGGTAAGGGTAAGGGTTAGGGTTAGGGTTAGGTTTAGGGTTAGGGTTAGGGTCAGAGTAAGGTTTAGGGTTAGGGATAGGGTTAGTGTTAGGGTTAGGTTTAGGGTTAGGGTTAGGGTTAGGGTTTGGTTTATGCTAAGGGTATGGGTTAGGGTTAGGGTTAGGGTTAGGGGTAAGGGTTAGGATGAGTGTAAGGATTAGGGTTAAGGTTAAGGTTAGGGGTTAGTGTTAGGGTAAGGGTAAGGGTTAGGATTAGGGTTAGGGGTCAGGGTAAGTGTTAGGATTAGGGTTAGTTTTAGGTTTAGGGTTAAGGTAAGTGTAAGTGTTAGGGTTACGTTTAGGTTAGGGTTAGGGATAGGGTAAGGGTTAGGTTAGGTTTAGGGTAAGGTAAGGTTTAGGGTTAGGTTTAGGGGTAGGATTAATGTAAGGGTAAGGCTTAGGATTAGGGTTAGGGTAAGGGTTAGGGTTAGGGTTAGGGTTACCATTAAGGTTAGGTTAGGGTTAGGGTAACTCTTAGGGTTAGGGTTAGGTTTAGGGTTAGGGTAAGGTTTAGGGATAGACTTTGGGTTAGGGTAAGGGTTAGGGTTAGGGTTAGGGTTAGCATTAATGTTAGGGTTAGGTTATGGTAAGGGTAAGGTTTAG
>JANJXV010000463.1:0-7500 GCA_024803745.1 Megascapheus bottae
GTTAGGTTTAGGTTTAGGATTAGGGTTAAGGTAAGTGTAAGTGTTAAGGTTAGGGTTAGGGTTAGGGTTAAGGTTAGGGTTAGGGTTAGGGAAAGGGTAAGGGTTAGGTTTAGGGTTAGGTTTAGCATTAAGGGTTAGAGTAAGGTTAAGTGTTAGGGTTAGGGTTAGGGTTTGGGTTAGCATTAAGGGTTAGAGTAAGGTTAAGTGTTATTGTTAGGGTTAGTGTTAGGTTTAGGGTTAAGGTAAACGTAAGGGTTAGGGTTATCTTTAGAGTTAAGGTTAGGTTTAGGGTTAGGGTTAGGGTAAGGGTTAGGGTTAAGGGTAAGGGTTAGGTTTAGGGTGAGGGTAAGGGTTAGGGTAAGGGTTAGGTTTAGTGTTAGAGTTAGGGTTAGGGTTAAGGTAAGGGTAAGGTTAGGGTTAGGGTAAGTGTCAGGGTTAGGGTTAGGGTTAGGGACAGTGTAAGGGTAAGGGTTAGGATTAGGGGTTAGGGTTTGGTTTAGGGTTAGGGTTAGGATTAGCGGTTAGGGTTAGGCTTAGGGTTAGGGTTAGGTTAAGGGTTAGGTTTAGAGTAAGGGTAAGGGTTAGGGTTAGGGTTAGTGTTAGCGTTACAGTTAGGTTTAGGGTTAAGGTTAGGGTTAGGGAAAGGGTTATGGTTAGGCTAGCATTAAGGTTAGGGTTAGGGTTAGGGTAAGGGTAAGGTTTAGGTTTAGGGTTAGGGTAAGGGTTAGGGTTAGGGTTAGGGTTTATGCTAAGGTTAGTGTTAGGGTAGGGATAGGTTTAGGGTAAGGGTAAGGTTTAGGGTTAGTGTTAGGGTTAGGTTTAATGTTAGGGTTAGGATTAGGGTTAGGCTAAGGGTTAGGGTTAGGGTTAGGGTAAGGGTTAGAGTTTGGGTAAGGGTTAGGGGTTAGGGGTTAGGGTAGGGTTAGGGTTTAGTGTTAGGGTTAGGGTTAGGGTAAGGGTTAGGGTTAGGGTTAGGGTTAGGGTAAGTGTTAGGGTTAGGGTTTGGGTTAGGGTTAGGGATAGGGTTAGGGTTAGGGTTAGAGTGTGAGTAAGGGTAAGGGTTAGGGTTAGGTTTAGGGGTTAGGGTTAGGGTTACGGTTAGGGTTTGGGTTAGGGTAAGAGTAAGGTGTAGGGTTAGGGTAAGGGTAATTGTTAGGGTTGGGGTTAGGGTTAGTGTTAGTGTTAGGGTAAGGGTTAGGTTTAGGGTAAGGGTTAGGGTTAGGTTAGGATTAGGTTTAGGGTTAGGGCAAGTGTTAGGTTTAGGGTTAGTGTTAGGGATAGTATAAGGGGTAAGAGTTAGGGTTAGGGGTTAGGTTTAGGGTTAGGGTTAAGTTTAGGGTTAGGTTTAGAGTAAGGGTAAGGGTTAGGGTTAGGGTAGTGTTGGGTTAGGGTTAGGTTTAGGGTTAAGTTTAGGTTTAGGGAAAGGGTTACGGTTAGGTTTATCGTTATGCTTAGGGTAAGGATTAGGGTTAGGGTTAGGGTAAGGTTAAGTTTAGGGTTAGGGTTAGGGTAAGGGTTGGGGCTAGGGGTTAGGTTTAGGGTAGGGTTAGGTGAGGGTAAGGGTTAGGATTAGGGTTATGGTTAGGGTTAGAGTTAGGGTTTAGGTTAGGGTTAGGTTTAGGGTTTAGGGTTAAGTTTAGAGTAAGGGTAAGGGTGAGGTTTAGGGTTAGGTTAGGGTTAGGTTTAGGGTTAAGGTTAGGTTTTAGGGAAAGGGTTAGGGTTAGGTTTAGGGTTAGGGTTATTGTTAGGGCTAGGATTAGGGTTAGGGTTAGGGTAAGGTTAGGGTTAGGGTTAGCATTAAGTTTAGGGTTAGGGTTAGGGTAAGGGTAAGGGTTAGGTTTACGGTTAGGGTTATGGATAGGGTAAGGATTAGGTTTCGGTTTAGGGTTAGGGTTAGCATTAATGTTAGGCTTAGGGTTAGGGTAAGGGTAAGGGTTAGATTTTAGGGTTAGGGTTAGGGTAAGTGTTATGTATAAGATTAGGGTTAGGGTTAGGGGTTAGAGTTAGGGTTAGGGTTAGGGTTAGTGTAAGGGTAAGGGTTAGGGTTAGGGTTAGGTTAGAGTAAGGATAAAGGTTAGGATAGGGTTAGTGTAGGGTTAGGGATAGGGTTAGGGTTAGGGGTAAGGGTTAGGGTTATATTTAGGATTAGGGTTAAGGTTAGAGTTAGGGTAAGGGTAAGGTTTCGGGTTAGGGTTAGGGTTAGGCTTAGGTTTAGGGTTAGGGTTAGGGGTTAGGGTTAGGTTTAGGGTAAGGGTTATGGATAGGGATTAGGGTTAGGGTTAGGGTAAGTGTAAGGGTTAGGGTAGGGTTAGGATAAGGTTAGGGTTAGGGTTAGGGTTAGGGTTAGGGTTAGAGTTAAGGTTAGGTTTAGGGAAACGGTTAGGGTTAGGTTTGTTGTTAGGGCTAGGATTAGGGTTAGGGTTAGGGTAAGGGTTAGGGTTAAGCTTAGGGTTAGCATTGAGTTTACGGTTAGGGTTAGGGTAAGGGTAAGGGTTAGGTTTAGGGTTAGGGTTAGGGTTAGGGTAAGGATTAGGTTTCGGTTTACAGTTAGGGTTAGCATTAAGGTTAGGCTTAGGGTTAGGGTAAGGGTAAGGGTAAGATTTAGGGTCAGGGTTAGGGTAAGTGTTATGTATAAGGTTAGGGTTAGGGTTAGGGTAAGAGTTAGGGTTAGGTTTAGGGTTAGTGTAAGGTAAGGTTTAGGGATAGGGTTAGCGTTTAGAGTAAGGGTAAAGGTTAGGGATAGGGTTAGTGTAGGGTTAGGATAGGGTTAGGGTTACGTTTAGGATTAGGGTGAGGTAAGGATTAGTTTAAGAGATCAGGTTAGGTTTAGTGTTAGGGTTAGGGTAAGGGTAAGGGTTAGGGTTAGGGTTAGGGTTAAGTTTAGGGTTAGATTTTGGGTTAGGGTTAGAATTAGGGTTAGGTTTCGGTTTAGGGTTAGGCTTAGGGTAAAGGTAACTCTTAGGGTTAGGGTTAGGTTTAGGGTTAGGTTATGTTAGCATTAAGGTTAGGTTTACGGTTAGGGTAAGGGTAAGGTTTAGGGTTAGGGTTAGGGTAAGGGTTAGGGATAGGGTTAGGTTTAAGGCTAAGGTTAGTGTTATGGTTAGGGATAGGTTTAGAGTAAAGGTAAGGTTTAGGGTTAGTGTTAGGGTTAGGTTTAATGTTAGGGTTAGGATTAGGGTTAGGCTAAGGGTTAGGGTTAGGGTTAGGGTAAGGGTTAGGGTTTGGGTAAGGGTTAGGGTTAGGGTTAGGGTAGGGTTAGGGTTTAGTGTTAGGATTAGTGTAAGGGTTAGGGTTAGAGTTAGGGTTAGGGTTAGGGTAAGTGTTAGGGTTAGGGTTAGGGTAACAGTAAGGGTTAGGGGTAGGGTTAGGGTTAGGTTTAGGGTTAGGATTAGGGTTAGGTTTAGGTGTAAGTTTAGGGTTAAGATATGTGTAAGGGTTAAGGTTAGGGTAAGGGTTAGGGTAAGGGTTAGGGGAAGGGTAAGTGTTAGGATTAGTGTTAGGGTTTGGGTTACGTTTAGAGTTAGGGTAAAGGTACGGGTTAAGGTTAGCGTTAGGGTTAGGGTTAGGTTTAGGGTGAGGGTAAGGATTAGTTTTAGAGTTAGGGTTAGGTTTAGTGTTAGGGTTAGGGTAAGGGTAAGGGTTAGGGTTAGGGTTAAGTTTAGGGTTAGGTTTAGAGTTAGGGTTAGGATTAGGGTTAGGTTTCGTTTTAGGGTTTGGCTTAGGGTAAAGGTAACTGTTAGGGTTAGGGTTAGGTTAAGAGTTAGGGTTAGGTTAGCTTTAAGGTTAGGGTTAGGGTTAGGGTAAGGGTAAGGGTTAGGGTTAGGGTTAGGGTAAGGTTTAGGGTTAGGGTTAGGGTTAAGGCTAAGCTTAGTGGTAGGGTTAGGGATAGGGTTAGGGTAAGGGTTAGGGTTAGGGGTTTGGTTAGGGTTGGGGTTAGGTTTAGGGTAAGCGTTAGGGTTAGGGTTATGGTAAAAGTTAGGGTTAGGGTTAGGGTTAGGGTAAGGGTAAGCGTTAGGGTTAGGGTTAGGGTAGGGTTTAGTGTTGGCGTTAAGGTTACGGTTAGGCTTAGGGTAAGGGTAAGGTTAGGTTTAGGGTTAGGGTTAGGGTTGGGTTTAAGGTTAGAGTTTGGGTAAGGGTAAGGGTTAGGGTTAGGGTTAGGGTAAAGTTTAGGGTTAGGGTTAGGGTTAAGGTTAGGGTAAGTGTAAGAGTTAGGGATAGGTTTAGGGTTAAGTTTAGGGTTAGGGTTAGGGTTAGGGTAAGGGTTAGGGTTAGGGTTAGGATTATTGTTAGGTTTAGGGTTAGGGTTAGGGTAAGGGTTAGGGTTCAGGTTAGGGTTAGAGGTAGGGTTAGGGTTAGGGTAAGGGTAAGGGTTGGGGTTAGGTTTAGGGTTAGGGTTAGGGTATAGTTTAGGCTTAGGGTAAGGTTTAGGGTTAGGGTTAGGATTAGGGTTAGCATTAAGGTTAGGGTTAGGGTTAGGGTTGGGGTTAGGGTAATGGTTTGGGTTAGGGTTAGGGTTAGGTTTAGGGTTAGGGTAAGGGTAAGGGTTAGAGTTAGGGTTAGGGTTAAGTTTAGGGTTAGGGTTTAGATTAGTGTTAGGGTTAGGCTTAGGGTAAGGATTAGTGTTAGGGTTAGGGTTGGGGTTAGGTTTAGGGTTAATGTAAGGGTAAGGGTTAGGGTTAGGATTAGGGTTAGGTTTAGGGTTAGGGTTAGGATTAGGGTTAGGGTTAGGCTTAGGGTAAGGATTAGTGTTAGGGTTAGTGTTGGGTTTAGGGTTAGAGTTAGGGTAAGGATAAGGGTTAGTGTTAGGGTTAGGGTTAGGGGTTAGGGTTAGGGTTAGGGTTAGATTTAGGTTTAGGGTAAGGGTACTGTTTAGGTTTACGGATAAGTTTGGGGTTAGGGTTAGGGAAAGAGTAAGGGTATGGGTTACGGTTAGGGTTAGGGTAAGGGTTAGGGTTAGGGTTAGGGTTAGGCATAAGTTTGGGGTAAGGGTTAGGGTAAGGTTTAGGGTTAGGGTAAAGGGTAGGGTTAGGATTATGGTTAGGGTAAGGGTAACTGTTAGAATTAGGGTTGGGGTTAGGGTTAGGGTTAGGGTTAGGGTTAGGGTTAGTGTTAAGTTTGACATTAAGTTTAGGGTTAGGGGTAGGGTTAGGGTTAGGGTAAGGGTAAGGGTTAGGGTTAGGGTTAGGGTTAAGTTTAGGGTTAGGGTTAGGGTTAGGCTTAGAATAAGGATTACGGTTAGGCTTAGGGTAAGTATTAGTGTTAGGGTTAGGGTTAGGGTTAGGTTTAGGGTTAGGGTAAGGGTAAGGGTTAGGGTTAGGGTTAGGATTAGGGTTAGGGTTAGGGTAAGGGTTAGGGTTAGGGTTACTGTTAGGTTTAGGGTTAACGTTAGGGTTAGGGTTAGTGTAAGGGAAAATGTTCAGGTTAGGGTTAGGGTTAGTGTTAGCTTAAGGGTAAGGGTTAGGGTTAGGGTTAGGGTTAGGGTAAGGTTTAGGGCTAGAGTTAGGGTTAACGCTAGGGTTAGTGTTAGGGTTAGTGTTAGGGTTAGGGTAAGGGTAAGGGTTAGGGTTAGTGTTAGGGTTAGGTTTAAGGTTAGGGTTAGGGTTAGGGTTAGGCTAAGGTTTAGGTTAAGGGTTAGGGTAAGGGTTAGGGTTTGGGTTAGTGTTAGGGTTAGAATTAGGGTCAGGGTTAGGGTAAGGGTTAGGCTTAGGTTTAGGGTAAGGGTTAGGTTTAGGATTCAGGATTAGTTTTAGTGTAAGATTTAGGGATAGGAATTAGGGTTAGGGTTAGGGTTAGTGTAAGGGTTAGGGTTAGGGTTAGTGTAAGGGTTAGGGTTAGGTTTAGGGTTACGGTAAGGGTTAGGGTTAGGGTAAGGGTAAGTGTTAGGGTAAGGGTTAGGGTAAGGGTAAGTGTTAGGATTAGGGTTAGGGTTTGGGTTAGGTTTAGGGTTAGGGTAACGGTAAGGGTTAAGGTTAGGGTTAGGGTTAGGGTTAGGTTTAGGGTTAGGGTGATTGTAAGGATTAGTTTTAGAGTTAGGGTTAGGTTTAGTGTTAGGCTTAGGGTAAGCGTAAGGGTTACGGTTACAGTTAGGGTTAAGTTTAGGGTTAGGTTTAGCGTTAGATTTAGGATTAGGTTTAGGTTTAGGTTTAGGGTTAGGCTTAGGGTAAAGGCAAGGGTTAGGTTTAGGGTTAGGTTTAAGGTTAGGTTTAGGGTTAGGGGTAGGGTTAGCATTAAGATTAGGGTTAGGGTTAGGGTAAGGGTAAGGGTTAGGGTTAGGTTTAGGGTTAGGGGTTAGTGTTAGGGTTATTGCTAGGTTTAGGTTTAGGGTAATGTTGGGGTAAGGTTAAGGTTTAGGGTTAGGGTTAGGTTTAGGGTAAGATTCAGGTTTAGCGTAAGGGTTCGTGTGAGGCTAAGGGTAAGGGTTAGGGTTAGGTATAGGTTTGGGTTTAGGTTTAGGGTAAGAGTTAGGGTTAGGGTTACTGTTAGGTTTAGGGTTAAGTTTAGGTTTAGGGTTAGGGTAAGGGTAAGGGTTAGGGTTAGCGTTAGGGTTAGGGGTTAGGTTTAGGGTTAGGGATAGATTTATGTTAGAGTAAGGGTACAGTTTAGGCTTAGGGTTAGGTTTGGGTTTAGGGTTAGGGTAAGAGTAAGGGTTAGGGTTAGGGTTAGGGTTAGGGTAAGGTTTAGGGTTAGGCATAGGTGTGGGGTTAGGGTTTGGGTAAGTTTTAGGGTTAGGGTAAAGGTTAGGGACAGGTTTAGGGTTAGGGTAAGGGTAACTGTTAGAATTAGGGTTAGGGTTAGTGTTAGGGTTTGTTAGGGTTAGGGTAAGGATAAGGGTTAGGGTTAGGGTTAGTTTTAGTGTTAGGGTTAGGGTTAGGTTTAGGGTTAGTGTTAGGGTTAGAGTTAAGTTTAGGGTTAGGGTTAGGGTAAGGGTAAGGTTTAGGGTTAGGGTTAGGGTTAGGGTAAGTGTAAGTCTTAGGATTAATGTTAGGGTTAGGGTTAGGGTTACGGTTAGGGAAAGGGGAAGGGTTAGGGTTAGGGTTAAGGCTAGGGTTAGTGTTAGAGTAGGGATAGGGTTAGGGTAAGGGTTAGGTTTAGGGTTAGTGTTATGGTTAGAGTTAAGTTTAGGGTTAGGGTTAGGGTAAGGGTAAGGTTTAGGGTTAGGGTTAGGGTTAGGGTAAGTGTAAGGCTTAGGATTAATGTTAGGGTTAGGGTTAGGGTTACGGTTAGGGAAAGGGGAAGGGTTAGGGTTAGGGTTAAGGCTAGGGTTAGTGTTAGAGTAGGGATAGGGTTAGGGTAAGTGTTAGGGTTAGGGTTAGGGTTAGGGTTAAGGCTAGGGTTAGTGTTAAGGTTAGGGATAGGGTTAGGGTAAGGGTAAAGTTTAGGGTTAGTGTTAGGGTTAGGGTTTAGGTTAGGGGTAGGGTTAGGGTTAGGTTAAGGGTTAGGGTTAGGGTTAGGGTAAGGGTTAGGGTCTGGGTTAGGGTTAGGGTTAGAGTTAGGGCTAGG
>JANJXV010000463.1:10000-30000 GCA_024803745.1 Megascapheus bottae
GTTTAGGCTCAGGGTTAGGGTTAGGGTAAGGGTTAGGGTTAGGGTTAGGGTTAGGGTTACGGTTAGGGTTAGTGTAAGGGTTAGGGTTAGAGTTAGGTTTAGGATTAGGGGAAGGGTTAGGGTTAGGGTTACTGTTAGGGTAAGGGTTAGGGTTAGGGTTAAGGTTAGAATTAGGGTAATGGTAAGGGTTAGGGTTAGGGTTAGGATTAGCATAAGGATTAGGGTTAAGTTTAGGGTTAGGGTAAGGGTAAGCGTAAGGGTTAGGGTTAGGGTTAGGGTTAGGGTTAGGGTTAGGTTTAGGGTTAGGGTTAGGGTAAGGGTATGGGTTAGGGTTAGGGTTAGGTTCGGGGTTAGGGTTGGGGTAAGGGATAGGGTTAGGGTTAGGGTTTGGGTTAGGTTTAGGGTTAGGGTTAGGGTTAGGGTTAGGTTTGGGGTTAGGGTTAGGGTAAGAGTAAGGGTTAGGGTTAGGGTTAGGGTTAGGGTAAGGCTTTTGGTTAGGGTTAGGGATAGGTTTAGGTTTGGGTTTAGAGTTATGGTAAGGTTAAGGGTTAGGGTTATGTTTAGGATTAGGTTTAGGGTTAGGGTTAGAGTAAGGGTAAGGGTTAGGGATAAGGTTAGGTTTAGGGTTAGGTTTAGGGTTAATGTAAGGATTAGGTTTAGGGTAAGGGTTAGGGTGAGGATTAGGGTTATTGTTAGGTTAGGGGTTAGAGTTAGGGTAATAGTAAGGGTTAGGGTTAGATTTAGAGTTGGGGTTAGGGATAGGGTTAGGGTGAGTGTAAGGGTAAGGGTTAGGGTTCAGGTTAGGGTGAGGGTAAAGGTTGGGGTTAGGGGTAGGGTATGGGTTAGGGTTAGAGGTTATTGTTAGAGTGATGGTTAGGGTAAGGGTTAGGGTTAGGGTTAGGGTAAGGGATAGGGTTAGAATTAGGGTTAGGGTAAGGCTAATGGTTAGAGTTAGGGTTATTGTTAGGGTAAGGGTTAGGGTGAGGGTTAGGTTTAGGGTGAGGGTTAGGGTGAGGGTTAGGGTTAGGGGTTAGGGTTAGTGTTAGGGTTGGGGTAAGGTTTAGGGTTAGGTTTACGGTAAGGCTAAGGGTTAGAGTTAGGTTAGGGTAAGGGCTAGGGTTAGGGTTAGTGTTAGGTTTAGACTAAGTGTTAGAGTTACGGTTAGGTTTGGGTTAGGGGTTAGGTTTAGGGTTAGGTTAAGGGTAAGTGTTAGGTTTAGGGTTAAGGTTAGGGTAAGGGTAAGTTTAGGGTTAGGGTAAGGGTTAGGGTTAAGGTTAGGGTTAGTTTTAGGTTTAGGGTTACGGTTAAGGTAAAGGTAAGGGTTAGGGTTAGGGTTAGGGTTAGGCTAAGGGTTAGGGTTAGGGTTAGGTTAAGGGTTAAGGTTAGGGTTAGGGTTAGGGTTAGATGTAGGGTTAGGGTTAGGGTAAGGGTAAGGGTTAGGGTTAGGGTTAGGGTTAAGGTAAGGTTTATGGTTAGGGGTTAGGTTAGGGTCAGGGTTAGGTTTAGGGTAAGGATTAGGTTTAGGGTTAGGGTAAAAGATAGGTTTAGGGTTAGGGTTAGGGTTAGGGTAAGGGGAAGTGTTAGTGTTAGGGTTAGCGTTACGGTTAGGGTAAGGGTAAGCGTTAGAGTTAGGGTTAGGTTGGGTTTAGGGTTGGGGTTAAAGTTAGGGTTAGGTTTAGGGTAAGCGTAAGGGTTAGGGTTAGGATTACGGTTAGGGTTAGGTTTAAGGTTAGAGTTAGGGTAAGGGTAACGGGTAGGGTTAGGGTTAGGGTTAGCGTAAAGTTTAGGGTTAGGGTTAGGGTTAAGGTTAGGGTAAGGGTTAGGGTTAGGGTTAGGGTAAGGCTAAGGGTTAGAGTTAAGTTTAGGGTAAGGGCTAGGGTTAGGGTTAGGGTTAGGTTAAGACTAAGGGTTAGAGTTAGGGTTAGGGTTAGGGTTTGGGTTAGGGGTTAGGGTTAGGGTTAGGGTAAGTGTAAGGGTAAGGTTTAGGGTTAAGTTTAGGGTTAGGGTTAGGGTTAGGGTTAGGTTTAGGGTAAGAGTAAGGGTTAGGGTTAGGGTTAGGGATAGGTTTGGGGTTACGGTTAGGGTAACGGCAAGGGTTAGGGTTAAGGTAAAGTTAAGGGTTAGAGTTAGGTTAGGTTTAGGGTTAGGCTGAGGGTTAGGGTTAGGGTTAGGGTTAGGTTTAGAGTTAGGGTTAGGGTAAGGGTTAGGGTTAGGGTTAGGGGTTAGGATTAGGGTTAGGGTTAGGGTAAGTGTAAGGGTAAGGTTTAGGGTTAAGGTTAGGGTTAGGGTTAGGGTAAGGTTTAGGGTAAGAGTAAGGGTTAATGTTATGGTTAGGGATAGGTTTGGGGTTATGGTTAGGGTAATGGTAAGGGTTAGGGTTAGGGTAAAGGTAAGGGTTAGAGTTAGGTTAGGGTTAGAGTTAGGCTAAGGGTTAGGGTTAGGGTAAGAGTAAGGGTTAGAGTTAGGTTTTGGGTTGGGGTTAGGGTTAGGGTTGTGGTAAGCTTAAGGTTAGGGTTAGGGTTAGGGTTAGGGTGAGGGATTAGGTTTAGGGTTAGGGTGAGGGTAAGGGTTAGGGTTAGTGCAAAATTAAGGGTTAGGGTTAGGGTTAAATTTAGGGTAAGGGTAAGTGTCAGGGTTAGGGTTAGGTTTAGGTTTAGGGTTACAGTTAGGGTTAGGGTTAGGTTTAAGGTTAGGGTTAGGGTAAGGATTAGGGTTAGGGTTAGGGTTAGGTTTAGGGTTAGGATAAGGGTAAGGGTTAGGGTTAGGGTTAGGGTTAGGGTTAGGGTTAAGTTTAGAGTTAGGGTAAGGGTTAGGTTTAGGGTTATGGTTAGCGTAAAGATTGTGGTTAAGGTTAGGGTTAGGGTTAGGTTAAGGGTAAGCGTAAGGGTTAGTTTTAGGGTTAGGGTTAGGGTAAGGGTTAGGGTCAAGGTTAGGGTTAGGGTTAGGTTTAGGGTTATTGTTAGGGTAAGGGTATGGGTTAGGGTTAGGATTAGGTTCAGGGTTAGGGTTAGGGTTAGGGTTAGAGTTAGGATTAGGGTTAGGGTTAGGGTTAGGTTTAGGGTTAGTGTTTGGTTTATGTTTAAGTTTAGGGTTAGGGTTAAGGTTAGGTTCAGGGTTAGGGTTAGGATAAGGGTTAGGGTTACTGTTAGTGTTTGGTTTATGTTTAAGTTTAGGGTTAGGGTTAGGTTTAGGGTTAGGATTGGGGTTAGGGTTAGGGTAAGAATAAGGGTTAGGGTTAGGGTTAGGGTAAGGGTTTGGGTTAGGGTTAGTGATAGGGTTAGGTTTGAGGTTACGGTTATGGTAAGGGTAAGGGTTAGGGTTATGGTTAGGATTAGGTTTAGGTTTAGGGTTAGGGTAAGGGTAAGGGTTAGGGTTAAGGTTAGCGTTAGGCTTAGGTTTAGGGTTAGGGTAAGGATTAGGGTTAGCGTAAGTGTCAGGGTTAGGGTTAGGGTTAGGGTAAGAGTAACGGTTAGGGTTAGGTTTAGGGTTTTGTTTAGGTTTAGGGTTAGGGTGAGGGTAAGGGTAAGGGTTAGGGTTCGGGTTAGGGATATGGTTAGGGTTAGGGTTAGGGTTAGGATGAGCGTCAGGGTATGGGTTATGGTTAGAAGTTAGGGTTAGGGTGGGGTTAGGGTAATAATTAGGGTTAGGGTTAGGGTAAGGGTTAGGTTTAGAATTAGGGTTAGGGTAAGGCTAAGGGTTAGAGTTAGGGTTAGTGTTAGGGTAAGGGTTAGGGTTAGGGTTACTGTTAGTTTAGGGTTAGGTTTAGGGTTAGGGTAAGGGTAAGGGTTAGGGTTACGGTTAAGTTTAGGGTTAGGGTTAGGGTTAGGGTTAGGATTAGGGTTAGGGTTAGGCTTAGGGTAAGGATTACTGTTAGGGTTAGGGTTGGGGTTAGGTTTAGGGTTAATGTAAGGGTAAGGGTTAGGGTTAGGATTAGGGTTAGGGTTAGGGTTAGGATTAGGTTTAGGGTTAGGCTTAGGGTAAGGATTAGTGTTAGGGTTAGTGTTGGGGTTAGGGTTAGGGTTAGGGTAAGGGTAAGGGTTAGTGTTAGGGTTAGGGTTAGGGTTAGGGTTAGATTTAGGGTTAGGGTAATGGTACGGTTTAGGTTTAGGGGTAGGTTTGGGGTTAGGGTTAGGGTAAGAGTAAGGGTAATGGTTAGGGTTAGGGTTAGGGTAAGGGTTAGGGTTAAGGTTAGGATTAGGCATAGGTTTGGGGTTAGGGTTAGGGTAAGGTTTAGGGTTAGGGTAAAGGTTAGGGTTAGGGTTATGGTTAGGGTTAGGGTTAGGGTTAGGGTAAGGGTTAGGGTTAGGGTTAGTGTTAGGGTTAGTTTTAGGGTTAGTGTTAAGGTTAGCATTAAGTTTAGCGTTAGGGTTAGGGTTAGGGTAAGAGTTAGGGTTAGGGTTAGGGTTAGGGTAAGTGTAAGGATAAGGGTTAGGTTTAGAGTTAGGGTAAGGGTAAGGGTTAGGGTTAAGATTAGGGTTAAGTTTAGGGTTAGGGTTAGGGTTAGGCTTAGGATAAGGATTAGGGTGAGGCTTAGGGTAAGGATTAGTGTTAGGGTTCGGGTTAGGTTTAGGGTTAGGGTAAGGGTAAGGGTTAGGGTTAGGCTTAGGTTTAGGGTTAGGGTTAGGGTTAGGGTTAGGGTAAGGGTTAGGGTTAGTGTTACTGTTAGGTTTAGGGTTAACGTTAGGGTTAGGCTTAGGTTAAGTGTAAGGGTTAGGGTTAGGGTTAGGTTTAGGGGTTAGGGTTAGGGTTAGGGTTAGATTTAGGGTTAGAGTAAGGGTACGGTTTAGGGTTAGGGTTAGGTTTGGGGTTAGGGTTAGGGTAAGAGTGAGGGTTAGTGTTAGGGTTAGGGTTAGGGTTAGGGTAAGGGTTAGGGTTAGGCATAGGTTTTCGGTTAGGGTTAGAGTAAGGTATAGGGTTAGGGTGAAGTTAGGGTTAGGGTTATGCCGGGGCCAGCCGGCAGCAAACCAGGGTTCGCGGATTGGGATTCCTGAAATAGGGGCAAGGACTAGGAAAAAATAGAAGAGAGACAAACAGATGGAGTTTGGGAGGACTACAGCCAAAGTCAGCAGTCCAAGAAGGCTGTGAGCTCCAGACTGCTGCCTAAGACTCTCCCGTTTATTTTAAGTTCTGACCTTAAATACTCTTCTTAAAACTTGGAGTTGCCAGAGGCTACATTCATACAAAATAGTAAACAAATCACATATAGGATAATTGAGAAAGGATTAACATTGCTTAAAGTCATCATGATAAGAACTGATTGACATAGCTTAAAGTCATCATGATAAGATCAGATTGACATTGCTTAAAGTCATCATGATAAGAACTGATTGACATAGCTTAAAGTCATCCTGATAAGAGTTACTTCCTTGTGTATACCATTGTGTAGGTCCAAGGTCAGGTCCAAGGTCATTGATCCCACAGTCGGTCCCCAACATCTCCCCCGTCTTTCTTTTAAAAGATGCGGACTAGCTTGTCTTAGGTTGGGTGGATCACTGACTCTGCCTTACCCGTCATGGGGAACTTCTTCAGATCAAGCTGAAGGCCCTGTCTTAGGTTGGTCAGAGAGCGTCCCCTCTTATCCCGTCCTTGACTGCGATTCCTATCGGGGGGGAATTCATCCATCTGGGGCTTAGATCTGCGGAGTTGTTCGATTGGTGACTGTTGCAGATGTGACCATTGGACGGGTACTGGCCATAGGTGTTGATTTGTTCCCAGCCATAGCTTCAGTTGTCACTTTACTTGGAGTAGAAACAAGAAGAGTTGGCTTGATATTGGCTGTTGGTGGATCTGAAGTGCTGGCAATTCCTCATTCTTCAGAAGCTGCAGTCGTTTTCAACGTGATCAGTCTCTGCTGTTCTGGGACCTTACTAGTAGGTTCTTGAGGCTCTTTTTTCGGCTCTAAGTGCCTCCCTTGATGCTCTCGGAGTTCTCTCTCCAATCTACTGATTCGACCTTCTAAATGGGACTTAAGAGCTGTCATACAAGCATCAAGTTCATTTTTTTTTGATCTAACATTCCATTCTCCCCCCTCTTTAAAACAATGCAATAATTCAAACCTAAATGATTTTCTTGATTAAACCTTGAACATGTTCACTCACTCATTCACACACATTCATACTCAAAGATTTTAAAGTGCACAAAATTAATATTGGCCATTCATTTTCCGGAAGTTTGTGTTAAGAGAGCTTTGCCAATTTTACTCTTGCAGGTGAGAACCAGGTTCAAAACAAAACTTTAGAAAAAACATAAGGATCCATATTTAAAACTGGTACCAATTTCAAAGACAAAACTGGACAAGAAAAAATATGTAACATGAACAAGACAAAGAAACAGAGACTTTTACACTTAACACAAAAACATGAATTCAGGTCTTTTCCGCATTACTGGATGCATTACTGGAGGGTTGGGGGTGAAGGTCCAGTGGGTCGCTGCTTGGATGACCACTGTCACTCTCCACAATCCGAACATAGCGTTCGGGCAGCCAGCGGGCATCATTTTCTTCCTGTGAGAAAACACATACATGCCCTCTACCCCAGGTTAGAACAGGATCTGGTCCGTGCCAAGCACCAGTTAGGGGATCCTTCCATTTTACTAAGGCAAAAGCACGCTGCTCTCTTTTTTCCCAGAATCGCTGAGCAGCAGATAAATTATTTGAATCCAGATTCAAAAAATTTAAAACAAATAAAGCATGATTAAGTATATTCACAGGGGCAGCGGGATACGACTCTCCTTTCTGTATTTTAGCAATTTGATGTTTTAATAATCCATTAGCTCTCTCCACGATGCCTTGACCTTGAGGATTGTAAGGAATGCCTGTAATATGAGTGATATTATAAGAATGGCAGAAGGACTGAAATGCTTGGCTTGCATAGCCAGGGCCATTATCTGTTTTTATTTGCGAGGGAATCCCCATCACAGCAAAACATCGAATGCAGTGAGAAATACAATGTTTAGTAGCTTCCCCAGCAAGGGGGGTGGCTAGGATAAAATTAGAATAAGTATCTACAGTAACATGAACATATTTTAATCGGCCAAATGATGGAACATGTGTGACATCCATCTGCCAAATGTGATTAGAAAGCAGTCCTCGTGGATTTATACCTAAATGAGGAGCTGGTGAGAAGGGCACACAGTTGGAGCAAGTTTTAACTATTTGACGTGCCGCTTCTCTAGATAATTTAAACTGTCGGCGCAAGGCTCGGCTGTTTTGATGATGGATGGCATGTGACTGCTTAGCAAGTTCGACTTGAGTTAAATAAACTCTGGTGGCGGAATCAGTAACTGCGTTACCCTCACTTAAAGGGCCAGGAAGATTACTGTGAGCTCGAATGAAGCCAAAAAAACAGGGGTGGTTGCGAGAACAAAGCAAAGTTTGTACTTGGCGAAATTGGGTCTGGATATTGGAGTTAGTAGTTCCAATAAAGGGAACAGTTTCTATGACTTGAAGAGCACGAATTACATATTGGCTGTCTGAGTATAAGTTAAATGGCTCGTCTTGTAACAGGACGAGTGCTTGTAAAACAGCCTCTAACTCTACCTCTTGGGCGGAGGAAAAACCCGTAACCCAAGATTGAGTTTTCCCATTAATGGTCAAAGCAGCCGTTCCATTAGAGGATCCATCTGTAAATACTAAAGCGGCAGAAGATAAAGGCGAGGCCTGTACTATGGAAGGAAATAGGAACGTATGACATGCAGCAAATTGAAGGAGTTTGTTAGATGGGTAGTGATGCAAAATTTTTCCCGTATAATTGGCCCAAGCAATGGCCCAAGAATCGCAATGGGCGAATAGCCAATCTTGTTGTTGTGAATTATATGGGACACAGATAAAATGAGGTTCCTGACCTAAATATTTACGGGAATCCACTCGGCACATATGTATCAGATTAGCTACCAATTCGTAGTAGGGGGTCAGCACTTTGCCGGGTGTTGATGGTAGATAAAGCCATAAAAGTGGGCCATCCTGCCACAATACAGCAGTTGGGGAGTGAGAAGTAGCTAAAATGTAAACTCCCCATGGTTTAGAGTAGTCACAATAGTTCACTTGTTGCTGGGAAATTGCCTTTTCTACGATTTGGATGGCCCTCTCGGCGTCGGGATTTAAATTGCGCAAGGATGTAGGGTTGGTATCTCCTTTTAAGAGATCAAAGAGGGGTTTTAACTCTCCAGTGGACAGCTTTAAATAAGGCCGAAGCCAATTTATATCTCCTAAAAATTGCTGAAAATCATGAAGAGTTCTTAAGTGTGAAGTTTTTAATTGTATTTTTTGGCTTTTAAAATAGTGTGGGCCTAATATATGGCCTAAATACGTAAAAGGGGGATGTTCCTGAACCTTTTCAGCTGCTATTATAAGGCCAAAGCGGCTCAGATCTTGCTTTAGTTGTCCAAAGGCTTGTCGTACGATGGTAGGGTCAGAACAAGCCAACAAGATGTCGTCCATATAATGAACAATATAAACAGAAGAGAATTTTTCACGGGTGGAAGAAATGGCTCTAGCTACAAAACTTTGACATAAAGTTGGGCTATTTGCCATGCCCTGTGGGAGCACAAGCCAATGATATCGCTTCATGGGTTCTTTAAAATTAACAGAGGGGACGCTGAAGGCAAAGCGCTTACAGTCTTGAGGCGCCAGGGGTATAGTATAGAAACAATCCTTCAAATCTATAATAATCTTATAAGTATCCTTTGGGATTGCCATGGGGGAAGGCAAGCCGGGCTGTAAGGCTCCCATCAGTTCCATAGTTGCATTTATCTTTCTCAGATCCTGTAACAGCCTCCATTTACCTGACTTTTTCTTTATAACAAAAATTGGAGAATTCCATGGAGAGTTAGAAGGGGCCACATGTCCCAAGTCTAGTTGTTCCTGTACCAGCTGCTGAACTGCAATGATCTTTTCTAGAGAAAGAGGTCACTGTTCGACCCATACCGGTTCTTCTGAGAGCCAATTTATGGGATCAGCATGAGGGGCAGGACAAACAACAGCCCCCGTTAAAGAATACCCTAATCCTTGCCTCGGGGGGTGAGACTGGGGTTGGAGTGGCTCTAGCTCCCCCTGTGCTGCTCGGCCTAGTCCCCTAAAGGGGAGGAGGCCTTGATCAAGTAACTGCTTAGTGACCGCAGCACTAGGACTAAACATATACACTCCCATTTTTTCCATGATATCACGACCCCATAAATTAATTGGCAGATGATCCAGGACAAATGGCTGAAAATGACCGGAGTGCCCTTCCTCATCTCTCCAAACAAGGATCGCACTGCTCTGCTGTGGGTCAGTTGCTTGCCCAATCCCTTGTAGGGAAGTCATAGAGGTTGTCAGGGGCCATTGGGCTGGCCAATGCTTTTTAGATATTACAGACACATCCGCTCCTGTGTCTAATATTCCTTTAAAGGGTTTTTCTTGTATAAATATAGTCATCTCAGGCCTCTCTTGTTTTATGCTTTGTACCCAATAGATATCAGAGGATCCAAATCCTCTCTGTCCACATGGGGCAGAAGAATTAGCAGTCTCCCCATGAGATAAAGGGACAAGTATTAGTTGTGCTAATTTTTGACCGGCTGGGATTGATACTACGTGTTTCGGGGCAGAGGCCATAACTTTGATTTCTCCAGTGAAATCCTGGTCAATTTTGCCAGGTGTAATCTGTATCCCTTTAAGGGCTGAGCTACTTCGCCCTAACAGCAATCCAGCCACTCCCAGGGGAAGGGGGCCGAAGACCCCCGTGGGGAGAGCTTGTGTCCCCATCTCTGGGGTCAATACTGAGCAGGTGGAGGAACAGAGGTCCAATCCTGCGCTGCCTGGGGTGGCACGGAAGAGGCTGGAGACTGATTTTGGGGGGTTGTTAGAAGATTTACTTGTGGCCGAGAAGAGGGAGGGACTGCCCCATGGTTTTGCGGGGCCAGAGGCTGGCCCCTTCTCCAGTTTCCCGAAAGCGGGCGGCCATTGCGATCTGTTCTTGACCTGCAATCTTTAGCCCAGTGCTTCCCTTTACCACAGCGTGGACATGTGCCAGGTAATTTTTCTCTCTTTAACCTGGCCTGGCGTGGGCATTGCGTCATCCAATGTCCTATTTGTCCACAAGAGAAGCAACGCCCTGGGGGTCTAGCAGCCCGGGCCTCTGGCCTCTGGCTTCTATATTTTAGAAATTCAGTAGCAGTCTTTCCTTGAGGAGCGGCGGCTAAAGTAAGGCCTTGTACATGGGAGGGTCCAATATCAGCACATAGTGAAATAAAGTCCGTGATTCCTCCCTTATTCCTATGGGGTCTGATAGCCGCCTGACAGGCGGCGTTGGCATTTTCATAGGCTATGTGTCTAACTATAATATTCCTTGCGTCCTCATCTTGTACTAGGTGGTCTGCAGTCTCCATTAATCGAGACAAAAATTCTAGATAAGCTTCATTTGGTCCCTGTTTAACTTCTACTAAATTTTTTGTACGATTGGAATTACGTAACCTTTTCCAAGCCTCTCTCGCCGCAGCATTTATTTGTAAATAGGCTTCCTTTGCATAACCCAATTGATCTTCGGTGTTTTTATAGATTCCCTCTCCTAACAACTGATCAAAAGTGTAAGGCAGGTTCTTAGACCTATTTGTTTCCATTTTAGCCCGACACTGTGCAGTGAACTCTGTCTCCCATAATAAGTACTCTCCCGCACTAAGGCATGCTCTGGCAAGCCGCTTCCAGTCATTTGGGCATACAATACCAGCACACGCGGCCTCTAATATTACTTGAGTAAAAGGGGCAGTTGGCCCATATTGGGAGCAGGCACTCTTTAAATCCTGCAATAGTTTAACAGTAACAGGTTGATGGTATACTTGTTCATCCTGATCAACTAAACTAGGGAAGCATCGAGGCTCTGAAATATCTTCCCTCTCTCTAGCAGCCTGAGCCAGGTTTAATTGTGATGCACTGTGCCTGGTTGTAGTGCCTGCTAAAAGGGATTTGTTGCTAGGGCTTTTAGGCTTGAAAGGTTGGAAAAGGGATTGAGGCCGTAAGGCTGCAGCCGGAGGCGGTGGGTGTGAGGGATAAGGTTTAGAATCAGACACCATAGTGGCCTGAGGGTCATATTTCTTTCCTACTTCTGGGGCGGCTCTCTGCTCTATCCCCATTTTAGATAGTAGATGTAGCATTTCTTCTAACCTCTTTTCTATTGTAGCTATCCGGTCCTCCATCTGCTCATCATAACTTTCCTCCCTCATATTAAAATTTGAATTCTGATACTCAATATCTACTGGTTGTTGTTCCCTTTTCAAGATCTCACTTAGACTCTCTTGGGCTGCGGCATATGGCTCAGTCTCAGGTTTTTCAGAAGGGTCCTTTAATTCATAAAGTTCCCTTAATTCAAATTCAGCATTCTCATGTTCAGGATCTATGCCTTCACTTACTAAATTATATACATCAGTAGCCTCTACTGGGGTCTTTTCTGGGCCATATACATTATAATAATCTTTAATTCTTTTTCCTATCCCCTGCCAGGCTTTTTGGAATTCCTCCTCTATAGACCCCGGGCATGCCTCCTCGAGAAACTGTAGGAAGCTCTGAAGCACCCCTTTTTCCAACCACATTCCGTGGGCTTCAAGTAGGCCTGTTAAGATCGGTAAATATGACATATAGCTATTAACTTGACCCATAATTTTTTCTCCTGACTATACACTCTCCTAATAGTCCTACGATGTGTTACTCACCACAGGGGGGGTCCTTCGCCTTCGTCCCAGATTTTCAGGGTCCCTGTTCGGGCGCCAGTTGCCGGGGCCAGCCGGCAGCAAACCAGGGTTCGCGGATTGGGATTCCTGAAATAGGGGCAAGGACTAGGAAAAAATAGAAGAGAGACAAACAGATGGAGTTTGGGAGGACTACAGCCAAAGTCAGCAGTCCAAGAAGACTGTGAGCTCCAGACTGCTGCCTAAGACTCTCCCGTTTATTTTAAGTTCTGACCTTAAATACTCTTCTTAAAACTTGGAGTTGCCAGAGGCTACATTCATACAAAATAGTAAACAAATCACATATAGGATAATTGAGAAAGGATTAACATTGCTTAAAGTCATCATGATAAGAACTGATTGACATAGCTTAAAGTCATCATGATAAGATCAGATTGACATTGCTTAAAGTCATCATGATAAGAACTGATTGACATAGCTTAAAGTCATCCTGATAAGAGTTACTTCCTTGTGTATACCATTGTGTAGGTCCAAGGTCAGGTCCAAGGTCATTGATCCCACAGTCGGTCCCCAACAGGGTTAGGGTTAAGGTAAGGGTAACTGTTAGAATTAGGGTTAGGCTTAGGGTTAGGGTTAGTGTTAGGGTTAATGTTAGGGTTAGGGTCAGGGTTAGGGTAAGGTTAAGTGTTAGGGTTAGGGTTAGGGTTAGAATAAGTGTAGGGCTTACGATTAATATTAGGGTTAGGGTTAGTGTTAGGATTAGTGTTAGGGTAAGGGTAAGGGTTAGGGTTAGGGTTAGGGTTAGGGTTAGGGTAAGGTTTAGGGCTAGGGTTAGGGTTAAGGCTAGGGTTAGTGTTAGGGTGAGGGTTAGGGTTAGGGTAAGGGTAAGGGTTAGGGTTAGTGTTAGGGTTAGCGTTAAGGTTAGGGTTAGGGTTATGGTTAGGCTAAGGTTTAGGGTTATGGTTAGGATAAGGGTTAGGGTTTGGGTTAGGGTTAGGGTTAGAATTAGGGTCAGTGTTAGGGTAAGGGTTAGGGTTAGGTTTGGGTTAAGGGTTAGGGTTAGGGTTAGGGGTCAGGATTAGTTTCAGTGTAAGTGTTAGGGATAGGGATTAGGGTTAGGTTTAGGGTTAGTGTAAGGGTTAGGGTTAGGGTTAGGGTTAGTGTAAGGGTTAGGGTTAGGTTTAGGGTTACGGTAAGGTTTAGGGTTAGGGTAAGGGTATGGGTTAAGGTTAGGGTTAGGGTTAGGGTTAGGATTAGGGTTAGGGTGAGGGTAAGGATTAGTTTTAGAGTTAGGGTTAGGTTTAGTGTTAGGGTTAGGGTAAGGGTAAGGCTTACAGTTAGGTTTAGGGTTAAGTTTAGGGTTAGGTTTAGGGTTAGGGTTAGGATTAGGGTTAGGTTTAGGTTTAGGGTTAGGCTTAGGCTTAGGGTAAAGGTAAGGGTTAGGGTTAGGGTTAGGTTTAGGGTTAGGGTTAAGGTTAGGTTTAGGGTTAGGGGTAGGGTTAGCATAAAGATTATGGTTAGAGTTAGGGTAAGGGTAAGGGTTAGGGTTAGGGTTAGGGTTAAGTTTAGGGTTAGGGTTAGGGTAAGGCTTAGGATTAGAATTAGGGTTAGGCTTAGGGGAAGGATTAGGGTTAGGGTTAGGGTTAGATTTAGGATTAGGGTAAGGGTAAAGGTTAGGGTTAGGGTTAGGTTTAGGGTTAGGGTTAGGGTAAGGGTTAGGGTTAGGTTTACTTTTAGGTTTAGGGTTAACATTAGGTTTAGGGTTAGGTTAAGGGTAAGGGTTAGGGTTAGGGTTAGGTTTAGGGGTTAGGGTTAGGTTTAGGGTTAGATTTATTGTTAGGGTAAGGGTACGGTTTAGGGTTAGATTTAGGTTTGGGTTTAGGGTTAGGGTAAGAGTAAGGGTTAGCGTTAGGGTTAGGGTAACGGTTAGGTTTAGGCATAGGTTTGGGGTTAGGGTTAGGGAAAGGGTTAGGGTTAGGGTGAAGTTAGGGTTAGGGTTAGCGTTAAGGTAAGAGTAACTGTTAGATTTAGGGTTAGGGTTAGGGTTAGTGTTAGGGTTAGGGTAAGGGTAAGGGTTAGGGTTAGGGTTAGTGTTAGGGTTAGGGTTAGGGTTAGGGTTAGTGTTAGCGTTAGTGTTAGGTTTAGGGTTAGGGTTAGGGTAAGGGTAAGGGTTAGGGTTAGGGTTAGAGTAAGTGTAAGTCTTACGATTATTGTTAGGGTTAGTGTTAGGGTAAGGGTAAAGGTTAGGGTTAGGGTTAGGGCAAGGTTTAGGGCTAGGGTTAGGGTTAAGGCTAGGGTTAGTGTTAGGGTTAGTGTTTGGGTTAGGGTAAGGGTAAGGGTTAGGGTTAGTGTTAGGGTTAGGGTTAACGTTAGGGTTAGGGTTAGGGTTAGGCTAAGGTTTAGGTTTAGGGTTAGGGTAAGGGTTAGGGTTTGGGTTAGTGTTAGGGTTAGAATTAGGGTCAGGGTTAGGGTAAGGGTTAGGGTTAGGTTTAGGGTAAGGGTTAGGTTTAGGGTTCAGGATTAGTTTTAGGGTAAGGTTTAGGGATAGGAATTAGGGTTAGGGTTAGGGTTAGTGTAAGGGTTAGGGTTAGGGTTAGGGTTAGTGTAAGGGTTAGGGTTAGGTTTAGGGTTACGGTAAGGGTTAGCGTTAGGGTAAGGGTAAGTGTTAGGGTAAGGGTTAGGGTAAGGGTAAGTGTTAGGATTAGGGTTAGGGTTTGGGTTAAGGCTAGGTTTAGTGTTAGGGTAAGGGTTTAGGTTAGGGGTAGGGTTAGGGTTAGGCTAAAGTTTAGGGTTAGGGTTAGGGTAAGGGTTAGGGTTTGGGTTAGGGTTAGGGTTAGGGTTAGGATTAGGGTAAGGGTTAGGGTTAGGGTTAGGTTTAGGGTAAGGTTTAGGGTTAGGGGTTAGGATTAGGTTTAGGGTAAGGTTTAGGCATAGGGATTAGGGTTAGGGTTAGGGTTATGATTAGGGTAAGGGTTAGGGTTAGGGTTAGTGTTAGGGTAAGGGTTAGGGTTAGGGTTAGGGTTAGGGTAAGAGTTAGGGTAAGGGTTAGGGGAAGGGTAAGTGTTAGGATTAGGGTTAGGGTTTGGGTTAGGTTTAGGGTTAGGGCAAGGGTAAGGGTTAAGTTTAGGGTTAGGGTTAGGGTTAGGTTTAGGGTTAGGGTGAGGGTAAGGATTAGTTTTAGAGTTAGGGTTAGGTTTGGAGTTAGGGTTAGGGTAAGGGTAAGGGTTAGGGTTAGGGTTAGGGTTAAGTTTAGGGTTAGATTTAGGGTTAGGGTTAGGATTAGGGTTAGGTTTCGGTTTAGGGTTAGGCTTAGGGTAAAGGTAACTGTTAGGGTTAGGGTTAGGTTAAGGGTTAGGGTTAGGTTAGCATTAAGGTTAGGGTTAGGGTTAGGGTAAGGGTAAGGGTTAGGTTTAGGGTTAGGGTAAGGGTTAGGGTTAGGGTTAGGGTTAGGGTTAGGGTTAAGGCTAAGGTTAGTGTTAGGGTTAGGGATAGGTTTAGGGTAAGGGTAAGGTTTAGGGTTAGTGTTAGGGTTAGGTTTAATGTTAGGGTTAGGATTAGGGTTAGGCTAAGTGTTAGGGTTAGGGTTAGGGTAAGGGTTAGGGCTTGGGTAAGGGTTAGGGTTAGGGTTAGGGGAAGGGTTAGGTTTTGGGATAGGGTTAGGGTTAGAGTTAGGGTTAAGATTAGGGTAAGGGTGAGGGTTAGGGTTAGGGTAAGTGTTAGGTTTAGGGGTTAGGGTTAGGTTTAGCGTAAGTTTAAGGGATAAGGATTAGGTTTAGGGTTAGGGTTAGGATTAGGGTAAGGGTTAGGGTTAGGTTTAGGGTTAGGGTAAGGGTTATGGTTAGGGTTAGTGTTATAGAAATGGTAAGGGTTAGGGGAAGGTTTAGGGAAAGGGTAAGTGTTAGGATTAGGGTTAGGGTTTGGGTTAGGTTTAGGGTTAGGCTAAGGGTAAGGGTTAAGTTTAGGGTTAGGGTTAGGGTTAGGTTTAGGGTTAGGGTGAGGGTAAGGATTAGTTTTAGAGTTAGGGGTAGGTTTAGTGTTAGGGTTAGGGTAAGGGTAAGGGTTACGGTTAGGTTTAGGGTTAAGTTTAGGTTTAGGGTTAGGGTAAGGGTAACTGTTAGAATTAGGGTTAGGGTTCGTGTTAGGGTTTGTTAGAGTTAGGGTAAGGGTAAGGATTAGGGTTAGGGTTAGTGTTAGTGTTAGTGTTAGGATTAGGGTTAGGTTTAGTGTTAGGGTTAGTGTTAGGTTTATGGTTAGGGTTAGGGTAAGGGTAAGGTTTAGGGTTAGGGTTAGGGTTAGGGTAAGTGTAAGGCTTAGGATTAATGTTAGGGTTAGGGTTAGGTTTAGGGTTAGGGTAAGGGGAAGGGTTAGGGTTAGGGTTAAGGCTAGGGTTAGTGTTAGGGTAGGGATAGGGTTAGGGTAAGGGTTAGCGTTAGGGTTAGGGTTAGGGTTAAGGCTAGGGTTAGTGTTAGGGTTAGGGATAGGGTTGGGGTAAGGGTAAGGTTTAGGGTTAGTGTTAGGGTTAAGGTTAAGGTTAGGGTTGGGGTTAGGGTCAGGCTAAGGGTTAGGGTTAGGGTTAGGGTAAGGGTTAGGGTTTGGGTTAGTGTTAGGGTTTGAGTTAGGGTTAGGATTAGTGTAAGGGTTAGGGTTAGGGTTAGAGTTAGGGTAAGGGTTAGGGTTAGGGTTAGTGTAAGGGTTAGGGTTAGAGTTAGGGTTAGGGTTAGAGTTAGGGTTAGGATTAGGGTTAGTGTTAGGGTAAGGGTTAGGGTTAGGGGTTAGGGTTAGGTTTATGGTAAGTTTTAGGGATAGGGATTAGGGTTAGGGTTAGGGTTAGTGTAAGGGTTAGGGTTAGGGTTACGGTTAGCGTTAGTGTAAGGGTTAGGGTTAGGGTTAGGGTTAGGGTAAGGATTAGGGTTAGGGTTAGGGTTAGGGTTAGGGTAAGGGTAAGGGTTAGGGGAAGGGTTAGGGGAAGGGTAAGTGTTAGGATTAGGGTTAGGGTTTAGGTTAAGTTAAGGGTTAGGGTAAGGGTAAGGGTTAAGGTTAGGGTTAGGGTTAGGGTTAGGTTCAGGGTTAGGGTGAGGGTAAGGATTAGTTTTAGAGTTAGGGTTAGGTTTAGTGTTAGAGTTAGGGTAAGGGTAACGGTTAGGGTTAGGGTTAGGGTTAAGTTTAGGGTTAGGTTTAGGTTTAGGGTTAGGATTAGGGTTAGGTTTCGGTTTAGGGTTAGGCTTAGGGTAAAGGTAACTGTTAGGTTTAGGGTTAGGGTAAGGGTAAGGGTTAAGTTTAGGGTTAGGGTTAGGGTTGGGTTTAGGGTTAGGGTGAGGGTAAGGATTAGTTTTAGAGTTAGAGGTAGGTTTAGTGTTAGGGTTAGGGTAAGGGTAAGGGTTACGGTTAGGGTTAGGGTTAAGTTTAGGTTTAGGGTTAGGGTAAGGGTAAGGGTTAGGGTTAGGGTTAGGGTTAGGGGTTAGGTTTAGGGTTAGGTATAGATTTAACGTTAGAGTAAGGGTACGGTTTAGGGTTAGGGTTAGGTTTGGAGTTAGGGTTAGGGTAAGGGTAAGGGTTAGGGTTAGGTTTAGGGTTAGGGTAAGGTTTAGGGTTAGGCATAGGTGTGGGTTTAGGGTTAGGGTAAGTTTTAGGGTTAGGGTAAAGGTTAGGGACAGGGTTAGGGATAGGGTAAGGGTAACTGTTAGAATTAGGGTTAGGGTTAGTGTTAGGGTTTGTTAGAGTCAGGGTAAGGGTAAGGATTAGGGTTAGGGTTAGTGTTAGTGTTAGGGTTAGGGTTAGGGTTAGGTTTAGTGTTAGGGTTAGTGTTAGGTTTAGGGTTAGGGTTAGGGTAAGGGTAAGGTTTAGTTTTAGGGTTCGGGTTAGGGTAAGTGTAAGTCTTAGGATTAATGTTAGGGTTAGGGTTAGGTTTAGGGTTAGGGTAAGGGGAAGGGTTAGGGTTAGGGTTAAGGCTAGGGTTAGTGTTAGGGTTGGAATAGGGTTAGGGTAAGGGTTAGCGTTAGGGTTAGGGTTAGGGTTAAGGCTAGGGTTAGTGTTAGGGTTAGGGATAGGGTTAGGGTAAGGGTAAGGTTTAGGGTTAGTGTTAGGGTTAAGGTTAAGGTTAGGGTTGGGGTTAGGGTCAGGCTAAGGGTTAGGGTTAGGGTAAGCGTTAGGGTTTGGGTTAGGGTTAGGGTTTGAGTTAGGGTTAGGATTAGGGTAAGGGTTAGGGTTAGGTTTAGAGTTAGGGTAAGGGTTAGGGTTAGGGTTAGTGTATGGGTTAGGGTTAGAGTTAGGGTTAGGGTTAGAGTTAGGTTTAGGATTAGGGTTAGGATTAGGGTAAGGGTTAGGGTTAGGGGTTAGGGTTAGGTTTATGGTAAGGTTTAGGGACAGGGATTAGGGTTAGGGTTAGGGTTAGTGTAAGGGTTAGGGTTAGGGTTACGGTTAGCGTTAGTGTAAGGGTTAGGGTTAGGGTTAGGGTTAGGGTAAGGATTAGGGTTAGGGTTAGTGTTAGGGTTAGGGTGAGGGTAAGGGTTAGGGGAAGGGTTAGGGGAAGGGTAAGTGTTAGGATTAGGGTTAGGGTTTAGGTTAAGTTAAGGGTTAGGGTAAGGGTAAGGGTTAAGGTTAGGGTTAGGGTTAGGGTTAGGTTCAGGGTTAGGG
Organism: Megascapheus bottae; assembly: GCA_024803745.1. Classification (NCBI taxonomy): domain Eukaryota; kingdom Metazoa; phylum Chordata; class Mammalia; order Rodentia; family Geomyidae; genus Megascapheus; species Megascapheus bottae. The sequence continues at coordinate 28,289 of JANJXV010000463.1, forward strand.
TGAGGGTAAGGATTAGTTTTAGAGTTAGGGTTAGGTTTAGTGTTAGGGTTAGGGTAAGGGTAACGGTTAGGGTTAGGGTTAGGGTTAAGTTTAGGGTTAGGGTTAGGTTTAGGGTTAGGATTAGGGTTAGGTTTCGGTTTAGGGTTAGGCTTAGGGTAAAGGTAACTGTTAGGTTTAGGGTTAGGGTAAGGGTAAGGGTTAAGTTTAGGGTTAGGGTTACGGTTACGGTTAGGTTTAGGGTTAGGGTGAGGGTAAGGATTAGTTTTAGAGTTAGGGGTAGGTTTAGTGTTAGGGTTAGGGTAAGGGTAAGGGTTACGGTTAGGTTTAGGGTTAAGTTTAGGTTTAGGGTTAGGGTAAGGGTAAGGGTTAGGGTTAGGGTTAGGGTTAGGGGTTAGGTTTAGGGTTAGGTATAGATTTAACGTTAGAGTAAGGGTACGGTTTAGGGTTAGGGTTAGGTTTGGAGTTAGGGTTAGGGTAAGGGTAAGGGTTAGGGTTAGGTTTAGGGTTAGGGTAAGGTTTAGGGTTAGGCATAGGTGTGGGTTTAGGGTTAGGGTAAGTTTTAGGGTTAGGGTAAAGGTTAGGGTCAGGGTTAGGGTTAGGGTAAGGGTAACTGTTAGAATTAGCGTTAGGGTTAGTGTTAGGGTTTGTTAGAGTTAGGGTAAGGGTAAGGATTAGGGTTAGGGTTAGTGTTAGTGTTAGTGTTAGGATTAGGGTTAGGGTTAGTGTTAGGGTTAGTGTTAGGTTTAGGGTTAGGGTTAGGGTAAGGTTTAGGGTTAGGGTTAGGGTTAGGGTAAGTGTAAGGCTTAGGATTAATGTTAGGGTTAGGGTTAGGTTTAGGGTTAGGGTAAGGGGAAGGGTTAGGGTTAGGGTTAAGGCTAGGGTTAGTGTTAGGGTAGGGATAGGGTTAGGGTAAGGGTTAGCGTTAGGGTTAGGGTTAGGGTTAAGGCTAGGGTTAGTGTTAGGGTTAGGGATAGGGTTAGGTAAGGGTAAGGTTTAGGGTTAGTGTTAGGGTTAAGGTTAAGGTTAGGGTTGGGGTTAGGGTCAGGCTAAGGGTTAGGGTTAGGGTTAGGGTAAGGGTTAGGCTTTGGGTTAGGGTTAGGGTTTGAGTTAGGGTTAGGATTAGGGTAAGGGTTAGGGTCAGGGTTAGAGTTAGGGTAAGGGTTAGGGTTAGGGTTAGTGTAAGGGTTAGGGTTAGAGTTAGGGTTAGGGTTAGAGTTAGGTTTAGGATTAGGGTTAGGGTTAGGGTAAGGGTTAGGGTTAGGGGTTAGGGTTAGGTTTATGGTAAGGTTTAGGGATAGGGATTAGGGTTAGGGTTAGGGTTAGTGTAAGGGTTAGGGTTAGGGTTACGGTTAGCGTTAGTGTAAGGGTTAGGGTTAGGGTTAGGGTTAGGGTAAGAATTAGGGTTAGGGTTAGGGTTAGGGTTAGGGTAAGGGTAAGTGTTAGGGGAAGGGTTAGGGGAAGGGTAAGTGTTAGGATTAGGGTTAGGGTTTAGGTTAAGTTAAGGGATAGGTTAAGGGTAAGGGTTAAGGTTAGGGTTAGGGTTAATGCTAGGTTCAGGGTTAGGGTGAGGGTAAGGATCAGTTTTAGAGTTAGGGTTAGGTTTAGTGTTAGGGTTAGGGTAAGGGTAACGGTTAGGGTTAGGGTTAGGGTTAAGTTTAGGGTTAGTTTTAGGGTTAGGGTTAGGATTAGGGTTAGGTTTCGGTTTAGGGTTA
>JANJXV010000463.1:35000-67500 GCA_024803745.1 Megascapheus bottae
TAAGGGTTAGGGTTAGGGTTAGGGTTAGCATTAAGTTTAGGGTTAGGGTTAGGGTAAGGGTAAGGGTTAGGTTTAGGTTTAGGGTTAGGGTTAGGGTAAAGATTAGGTTTCGGTTTAGAGTTAGGGTTAACATTAAGGTTAGGCTTAGGGTTAGGGTAAGGGTAAGGGTTAGATTTAGGGTTAGGGTTAGGGTAAGTGTTATGTATAAGGTTAGTGTTAGCGTTAGGGTTAGGGTTAGGTTTAGGGTTAGAGTAAGGATAAAGGTTAGGATAGGGTTAGTGTAGGGTTAGGGATAGGGTTAGGGTTAGGGTAAGGGTTAGGGTTATGGTTAGGGTTAGGGTTAAGTTTAGGGTTAGGGTAAGGGTTAGGTTTAGGGTTATGGTAAGGGTTAGGGTTAGGGGTTAGGGTTAGGTTTAGGGTAAGGGTTAGTGATAGGGATTAGGGTTAGGGTTAGGGTTAGTGTAAGGGTTAGGGTTTGGGTTATGGTTAGGGTTAGTGTAAGGGTTAGGGTTAGGGTTAGGGTTAGGGTAAGTGTTAGGGTTATGGTTAGGGTTAGCGTAAGGGTAAGGGTTAGGGTTAGGGTTAGGGGAAGGGTAAGTGTTAGGTTTAGGGTTAGGGTTTGTGTTAGGTTTAGGGTTCGGGTAAGGGTAAGGGTTAAGGTTAGGGTTAGGGTTAAGGTTACGTTTAGAGTTAGGGTGAGGGTAAAGATTAGTTTTATAGTTAGGGTTATGTTTAGTGTTATGGTTAGGGTAAGGGTAACGGTTAGGGTTAGGGTTAGGGTTAAGTTTAGGGTTAGTTTTAGGGTTAGGGTTAGGATTAGGGTTAGGTTTCGGTTTAGGGTTAGGCTTAGGGTAAAGGTAACTGTTAGGGTTAGGGTTAGGTTTAGGGTTAGGGTTAGGTTAGCATTAAGGTTAGGGTTAGGGTTAGGGTAAGGGTAAGGGTTAGGGTTAGGGTTAGGGTAAGGGTTAGGGTTAGGGTTAGGGTTAAGGCTAAGGTTAGTGTTAGGGTTAGGGATAGGTTTAGGGTAAGGGTAAGATTTAGGGTTAGTGTTAGGGTTAGGTTTAATGTTAGGGTTTGGATTAGGGTTAGGCTAAGGGTTAGGGTTAGGGTTAGGGTAAGGGTTAGGGATAGGGTTAGGGTTAGGGTAGGGTTAGGGTTTAATGTTAGGGTTAGGGTAAGGGTTAGGTTTAGAGTTAGGGTTAAGGTAACGGTAAGTGTTAGGGTTAGGATTAGGGTTAGGGTTAGGGTTAGGGTAACAGTAAGGGTTAGGGTTAGTGTTAGGGTTAGGTTTAGGGTTAGGATTAGGGTTAGGTTTAGGTGTAGGATTAGGATTAAGGTAAGTGTAAGGGTTAAGGTTAGGGTAAGGATTAGTGTAAGGGTTAGGGGAAGGGTAAGTGTTAGGATTAGGGTTAGTGTTTGGGTTAGGTTTAGGGTTAGGGTAAAGGTAAGGGTTAAGGTTAGCGTTAGGGTTAGGGTTAGGTTTAGGGTTAGTGTGAGGGTAAGGATTAGTTTTAGAGTTAGGGTTAGGTTTTGTGTTAGGGTTAGGGTAAGGGTTAGGGTTAGGGTTAAGGTTAAGTTTAGGGTTAGGTTTAGAGTTATGGTTAGGATTAGGGTTAGGTTTCGGTTTAGGTTTTGGCTTGGGGTAATGGTAACTGTTAGGGTTAGGGTTAGGTTTAGAGTTAGGGTTAGGTTAGCATTAAGGTTAGGGTTAGGGTTAGGGTAAGGGTAAGGGTTAGGGTTAGGGTTAGGGTAAGGGTTTGGGTTAGGGTTAGGGTTAAGGCTAAGGTTAGTGGTAGGGTTAGGGATATGGTTAGGGTAAGGGTTAGGGTTAGGGGTTTGGTTAGGGTTGGGGTTAGGTTTAGGGTAAGCGTTAGGGTTAGGGTTATGGTAAAAGTTAGGGTTAGGGTTAGGGTTAGGGTTAGGGTAAGGGTAAGTGTGAGGTTTAGGGTTAGGGTTACGATTAGGGTAAGGGTAAGCGTTAGGGTTAGGGTTAGGGTTGGGTTTAGTGTTGGCGTTAAGGTTACGGATAGGCTTAGTGTAAGGGTAAGGTTAGGTTTAGGGTTAGGGTTAGGGTTGGGTTTAAGGTTAGAGTTAGGGTAAGGGTAAGGGTTAGGGTTAGGGTTAGCGTAAAGTTTAGAGTTAGGGTTAGGGTAAGTGTAAGAGTTAGGGATAGGGTTGGGGTTAGGTTTAGGGTTAGGATCAGGGTATAGTTTAGGGTTAGGGTAAGGTTTAGTGTTAGGGTTAGGATTAGGGTTAGCATTAAGGTTAGGGTTAGGGTTAGGGTTGGGGTTAGGGTAATGGTTTGGGTTAGGGTTAGGGTTAGGATAAGGGTTAGGTTTAGGGTTAGGGAAAGGGTAAGGGTTAGAGTTAGGGTTAGGGTTAAGTTGAGGGTTAGGGTTAGGGTTAGGGTTAGGATTAGGGTTAGGGTTAGGCTTAGGGTAAGGATTAGTGTTAGGGTTATGATTGGGTTAGGTTTAGGGTTAATGTAAGGGTAAGGGTTAGGGTTAGGATTAGGGTTAGGTTTAGGGTTAGGGTTAGGATTAGGGTTAGGGTTAGGCTTAGGGTAAGGATTAGTGTTAGGGTTAGTGTTGGGGTTAGGATTAGGGTTAGGGTAAGGGTAAGGGTTAGTGTTAAGGTTAGGGTTAGGGTTAGGGGTTAGGGTTAGGGTTAGGGTTAGATTTAGGGTTAGGGTAAGGGTACTGTTTAGGTTTAGGGATAGGTTTGGGGTTAGGGTTAGGGAAAGAGTAAGGGTATGGGTTAGGGTTAGGGTAAGGGTTATGGTTAGGGTTAGGGTTAGGCATAGGTTTGGGGTTAGGGTTAGGGTTTTGGTTAGTGTTAGTGTTAGGGTTAGGGTTAGTGTTAAGTTTGGCATTAAGTTTAGGGTAAGGGTTAGGGTTAGGGTTAGGGTAAGGATTAGGGTTAGGGTTAGGGTAAGGATAGGGTTAGCTTTAGGGTTAGGGTAAGGGTAAGGGTTAGGGTTAGGGTTAGGGTTAAGTTTAGGGTTAGGGTTAGGGTTAGGCTTAGGATAAGGATTACTGTTAGGCTCAACGTAAGGATTAGTGTTAGGGTTAGGGTTAGGGTTAGTTTAGGGTTAGGGTAAGGGTAAGGGTTAGGGTTAGGGTTAGGATTAGGGTTAGGGTTAGGGTAAGGGTTAGGGTTAGGGTTACTGTTAGGTTTAGGGTTAACGTTAGGGTTAGGGTTAGGGTAAGGTTAAATGTTAGGGTTAGGGTTAGATTTAGGGTTAGGGTAAGGGTACGGTTTAGGGTTAGGGTTAGTTTTGGGGTTAGGTTTAGGGTAAGAGTAAGGGTTAGGGTTAGTGTTAGGGTTAGGTTTAGGGTAAGGGTTAGGGTTAGGCATAGGTTTTCAGTTAGGGTTAGGGTAAGGTTTAGGGTTAGGGTGAAGTTAGAGTTAGGGTTAGGGTTAAGGTAAGGGTAACTGTTAGAATTAGGGTTAGGCTTAGGGTTAGGGTTAGTGTCATGGTTAGGGTAAGGGTTAGGGTTAGGGTTAGGGTTAGTGTTAGGGTTAGGGTTAGGGTTAGGGTAAGTGTTAGGGTTAATGTTAGGTTTAGGATTAGTGTTAGGGTAAGGGTAAGGGTTAGGGTTAGGGTTAGGGTTAGGGTTAGGGTAAGGTTTAGGGCTAGGGTTAGAGTTAAGGCTAGGGTTAGTGTTAGGGTTAGGGTTAGGTAAGGGTAAAGGTTAGGGTTAGTGTTAGGGTTAGGGTTAAGGTTAGGGTTAGGGTTAGGGTTAGGCTAAGGTTTAGGGTTAGGGTTAGGTTAAGGGTTACGGTTTGGGTTAGGGTTAGGGTTAGAATTAGGGTCAGGGTTAGGGTAAGGGTTACGGTTAGGTTTAGGGTAAGGGTTAGGGTTAGGGTTAGGGGTCAGGATTAGTTTTAGGGTAAGTGTTAGGGTTAGTGTAAGGGTTAGGGTTAGGGTTAGTGTAAGGGTTAGGGTTAGGTTTAGGGTTACTGTAAGGTTTAGGGTTAGGGTAAGGGTAAGTGTTAGGGTAAGGGTTAGGGTAAGGGTAAGTGTTACGATTAGGGTTAGGGTTTGGGATAGGTTTAGGGTTAGAGTAAGGGTAAGGGTTAGGGTTAGGGTTAGGGTTAGGATTAGGGTTAGGGTTAGGTTTAGGGTTAGGGTTAGGGTAAGGGTTAGGGTTAGGGTTACTGTTAGGTTTAGGGTTAACATTAGGGTTAGGGTAAGGTTAATGGTAAGGGTTAAGGTTAGGGTTAGGTTTAGGGGTTAGGGTTAGGGTAAGTTTTAGGGTTAGGGTGAAGTTAGGGTTAGGGTTAGGGTTAAGGTAAGGGTAACAGTGAGAATTAGGGTTAGGGTTAGGGTTAGGGTTAGTGTTAGGGTTAGGGTAAGGGTAAGGGTTAGGGTTAGGGTTAGGGTTAGTGTTAGGGTTAGGGTTAGGGTTAGGGTTAGTGTTAGAGTTAGTGTTAGGTTTAGGGTTAGGGTTAGGGTAAGGGTAAGGGTTAGGGTTAGGGTTAGAGTAAGTGTAAGGCTTAGGATTATTGTTAGGGTTAGGGTAAGTGTTAGGGTTAGTGTTAGCTTAAGGTTAAGGGTTAGGGTTAGGGTTAGGGTTAGGGTAAGGTTTATGGCTAGGGTTAGGTTTAAGGCTAGGGTTAGTGTTAGGGTTAGTGTTAGGGTTAGGGTAAGGGTAAGGGTTAGGGTTAGTGTTAGGGTTAGGGTTAGGTTAGGGTTAGGGTTAGGGTTAGGCTAAGGTTTAGGTTTAGGGTTAGGGTAAGGGTTAGGGTTTGGGTTAGTGTTAGGGTTAGAATTAGAGTCAGGGTTAGGGTAAGTGTTACGGTTAGGTTTAGGGTAAGGGTTAGGTTTAGGGTTCAGGATTAGTTTTAGGCTAAGGTTTAGGGATAGGAATTAGCGTTAGGGTTAGGGTTAGGGTTAGTGTAAGGGTTAGGGTTATGTTTAGGGTTACAGTAAGGGTTAGGGTTCGGGTAAGGGTAACTGTTAGGGTAAGGGTTAGGGTAAGGGTAAGTGTTAGGATTGGGGTTAGGGTTTGGGTTAGGTTTAGGGTTAGGGTAACGGTAAGGGTTAAGGTTAGGGTTAGGGTTAGGGTTAGGTTTAGGGTTAGGGTGAGGGTAAGGATTAGTTTTAGAGTTAGGGTTAGGTTTAGTGTTAGGGTTAGGGTAAGCGTAAGGGTTACGGTTACAGTTAGGGTTAAGTTTAGGGTTAGGTTTAGGGTTAGGGTTAGGGTTAGGGTTAGGGTGAGGGTAAGGGTTAGGGTTAGGGTTAGGGTTAAGGCTAAGGTTAGTGTTAGGGTTAGGGATAGGTTTATGGTAAGGGTAAGGTTTAGGGTTAGTGTTAGGGTTAGGTTTAATATTAGGGTTAGGATTAGGGTTAGGCTAAGGTTTAGGGTTAGGGTTAGGGTAAGGGTTAGGGTTTGGGTAAGGGTTAGGGTTAGGGTTAGGGTAGGGTTAGGGTTTAGTGTTAGGGTTAGGGTTAGGGTAAGGGTTAGGGTTATTGTTAGGGTTAGGGCAAGGGTAAGAGTTAGGGTTAGGGTTAGGGTTTGGGTTAGGGTTAGGGTAACAGTAAGGGTTAGGGATAGGGTTAGGTTTAGGGTTAGGATTAGGTTTAGGTTTAGGATTAGGATTAAGGTAAGTGTAAGTGTTAAGTTTAGGGTTAGGGTTAGGGTTAAGGTTAGGGTTAGGTTTAGGGAAAGGGTAAGGGTTAGGTTTAGGGTTAGGGTTAGCATTAAGGGTTAGAGTAAGGTTAAGTGTTAGGATTAGGGTTAGGGTTAGCATTAAGGGTTAGAGTAAGTTTAAGTGTTAGGGTTAGGGTTAGTGTTAGGTTTAGGGTTAAGGTAAGGGTAAGGGTTAGGGTTATATTTAGAGTTAAGGTTAGGTTTATGGTTAGGGTTAGGGTAAGGGTTAGGGTTAGGGGTTAGGGTTAGGGTTAGGGTTAGGGTGAGTGTAAGGGTTAGGTTTAGTGTTAGAGTTAGGGTTAGGGTTACTGTAAGTGTAAGGTTAGGGTTAGGGTAAGTGTCAGGGTTAGGTTTAGGGTTAGGGACAGCGTAAGGGTGAGGGTTAGGATTAGGGGTTTGGGTTTGTTTTAGGGTTAGGGTTAGGATTAGCGGTTAGGGTTAGGCTTAAGGTTACGGTTAGGTTAAGTGTTAGGGTTAGGGTTAGGGTAAGGTTAATTGTTACAGTTGGGGTTAGGGTTAGTGTTAGGGTTAGGGTAAGGGTTAGGGTTAGGGTAAGGGTTAGGGTTAGTTTTAGGATTAGGGTTAAGGTTAGGGTTAGGGTTAGGGTTAGGGTTAGGTTTAGAGTAAGGGTAAGGGTTAGGGTTAGGGTTAGTGTTAGCCTTAGGGTTAGGTTTAGGGTTAAGATTAGGGTTAGGGAAAGTGTTAGGTTTAGGTTTAGGGTTAGGGTTAGGGTAAGGATTAGGGTTAGGGTTAGGGTTAGGGTTAGGGTTAGGGTTAGGGTAAGGGTTGGGGTTAGGGGTTAGGGTTAGGGGTAGGGTTAGTGTGAGGGTAAGGGTAAGGATTAGGGTTATGGTTAGGGTTAGGTTTAGGGTTAGGGTTATTGTTAGGGCTAGGATTAGGGTTAGGGTTAGGGTCAGGGTTAGGGTTAGGGTTAGGGTTAGCATTAAGTTTAAGGTTAGGGTTAGGGTAAGGGTTAGGGAAAGGGTTAGGGTTAAGGCTAAGGTTAGTGTTAGGGTTAGGGATAGGTTTAGGGTAAGGGTAAGGTTAGGGTTAGTGTTAGGGTTAGGTTTAATGTTAGGGTTAGGATTAGGGTTAGGCTAAGGGTTAGGGTTAGGGTTAGGGTAAGGGTTAGGGTTTGGGTAAGGGTTAGGGTTAGGGTTAGGGTTAGGGTAGGGTTAGGGTTTAGTGTTAGGGTTAGGGTAAGGGTTAGGGTTAGAGTTAGGGTTAGGGTAAGGGTAAGTGTTAGGATTAGGGTTAGGGTTAGGGTTAGGGTAACAGTAAGGGTTAGGGTTAGGGTTAGGGTTAGGTTTAGGGTTAGGATTAGGGTTAGGTTTAGGTGTAGGATTAGGGTTAAGGTAAGTGTAAGGGTTAAGGTTAGGGTAAGGGTTAGGGTAAGGGTTAGGGGAAGGGTAAGTGTTAGGATTAATGTTAGGGTTTGGGTTAGGTTTAGGGTTAGGGTAAAGGTAAGGGTTAAGGTTAGCGTTAGGGTCAGGTTTAGGGTTAGGGTGAGGGTAAGGATTAGTTTTAGAGTTAGGGTTAGGTTTGTGTTAGGGTTAGGGTAAGGGTAAGGGTTAGGGTTAGTTTTAGGGTTAAGTTTAGGGTTAGGTTTAGGTTTAGGGTTAGGATTAGGGTTAGGTTTCGGTTTACGATTAGGGTTAAGGTAAGTGTAAGTGTTAAGGTTAGGGTTAGGGTTAGGGTTAAGGTTAGGGGTAGGGTGAGGGAAAGGGTAAGGGTTAGGTTTAGGGTTAGGGTTAGCATTTAGGGGTAGAGTAAGGTTAAGTGTTAGGGTTAGGGTTAGGGTTAGGGTTAGCATTAAGGGTTAGAGTGAGGTTAAGTTTTAGGGTTAGGGTTAGTGTTAGGTTTAGGGTTAAGGTAAGGGTAAGGGTTAGGGTTAACTTTAGAGTTAAGGTAAGGTTTAGGGTTAGGGTTAGGGTAAGCGTTAGGGTTAGGGGTTAGGGTTAGGGTTAGGGTTAGGGTGAGGGTAAGGGATAGGGTAAGGGTTAGGGACAGCGTAAGGGTAAGGGTTAGGATTAGGGGTTAGGGTTTGGTTTAGGGTTAGGGTTAGGTTAAGGGTTAGGGTTAGGGTTAGGTTAAGGGTTAGGGTTAGGGTTAGGAGAAGGGTAATTGTTACTGTTGGGGTTAGGGTTAGTGTTAGTGTTATGGTAAGGGTTAGGGTTAGGGTAAGGGTTAGGGTTAGGTTTAGGATTAGGTTTAGGGTTATGGTAAGTGTTAGGGTTAGTGTTACTGTTAGGGATAGTATAAGGGTAAGAGTTAGGGTTAGGGGTTAGGTTTAGGGTTAGGGTTAGGTTTAGAGTAAGTGTAAGGGTTACGGTTAGGGTTAGTTTTAGCGTAAGGGTTAGGTTTAGGGTTAAGTTTAGGGTTAGGGAAAGGGTTAGGGTTAGGTTTAGGGTTAGGGTTACGGTAAGGATTAGGGTTAGGGTTAGGGTAAGGTTTATGCTTAGGGTTAGGGTTAGGGTAAGGGTTGGCGTTAGGGGTTAGGGTTAGGGGTAGGGTTAGGGTGAGGGTAAGGGTTAGGATTAGGGTTATGATTAGGGTTAGAGTTAGGGTTAGGGTTAAGTTTAGGTTTAGGGTTCAGTTTAGAGTAAGGGTAATGGTGAGGTTTAGGGTTAGGGTTAATGTTAGGTTTAGGGTTAAGGTTAGGTTTAGGGAAAGGGTTAGGGTTAGGTTTAGGATTAGGGTTATTGTTAGTGCTAGGATTAGGTATAGGGTTAGGGTAAGGGTTAGGGTTAGGGTTAGGGTTAGAATTAAGTTTAGGGTTAGGGTTTGGGGTTAGAGTTAGGGTTAGGTTTAGGGTTAGGATTAGGGTTAGGGTAAGGATTAGGTTTCGGTTTAGGGTTAGGGTTAGGGTAAGGGTTAGGGATAGGGATTAGGGTTAGGGTTAGGGTTAGTGTAAGGGTTAGGGTTAGGGTTACTGTTAGGGTTAGTGTAAGGGTTAGGGTTAGGGTTAGGGTAAGGGTTAGGGTTAGGGTTAGGGTAAGGGTAAGGGTTAGGGTAAGGGTTAGGGGAAGGGTAAGTGTTAGGATTAGGGTTAGGGTTTGGGTTAGGTTTAGGTTTATGGTTAGGGTAAGGGTAAGGGTTAAGGTTAGGGTTAGGGTTAGGGTTACGTTTAGGGTTAGGGTGAGGGTAAGGATTAGTTTTAGAGTTAGGGTTAGGTTTAGTGTTAGGGTTAGGGTAAGGGTTAGGATTAGGGTTAGGGTTAAGTTTAGGGTTAGGTTTAGGGTTAGGATTAGAATTAGGGTTAGGTTTCGGTTTAGGGTTAGGCTTAGGGTAAAGGTAACTGTTAGGTTTAGGGTTAGGGTAAGGGTTAGGGTTAAGTTTAGGGTTAGGGTTAGGGTTAGGTTTAGGGTTAGGGTGAGGGTAAGGATTAGCTTTAGAGTTAGAGGTAGGTTTAGTGTTAGGGTTAGGGTAAGGGTAAGGGTTACGGTTAGGTTTAGGGTTAAGTTTAGGTTTAGGGTTAGGGTAAGGGTAAGGGTTAGGGTTAGGGTTAGGGTAAGGGTTAGGGTTTGGGTTAGGGTTAGGGTTTGAGTTAGGGTTAGGATTAGGGTAAGGGTTAGGTTTAGGTTTAGAGTTAGGGTAAGGGTTAGGGTTAGGGTTAGTGTAAGGGTTAGGGTTAGAGTTAGGGTTAGGGTTAGAGTTAGGTTTAAGATTAGGGTTAGGGTTAGGGTAAGGGTTAGGGTTAGGGGTTAGGGTTAGGTTTATGGTAAGGTTTAGGGATAGGGATTAGGGTTAGGGTTAGGGTTAGTGTAAGGGTTAGGGTTAGGGTTACGGTTAGCGTTAGTGTAAGGGTTAGGGTTAGGTTTAGGGTTAGGGTAAGGATTAGGGTTAGGGTTAGGGTTAGGGTAAGGGTAAGGGTTAGGGGAAGGGTTAGGGGAAGGGTAAGTGTTAGGATTAGGTTTAGGGTTTAGGTTAAGTTAAGGGTTAGGGTAAGGGTAAGGGTTAAGGTTAGGGTTAGTGTTAGGGTTAGGTTCAGGGTTAGGGTGAGGGTAAGGATTAGTTTTAGAGTTAGGGTTAGGTTTAGTGTTAGGGTTAGGGTAAGGGTAACGGTTAGGGTTAGGGTTAGGGTTAAGTTTAGGGTTAGGTTTAGGTTTAGGGTTAGGATTAGGGTTAGGTTTCGGTTTAGGGTTAGGCTTAGGGTAAAGGTAACGGTTAGGGTTAGGGTTAGGTTTAGGGTTAGGTTTAGGCTAGCATTAAGGTTAGGGTTAGGGTTAGGGTAAGGGTAAGGTTTAGCGTTAGGGTTAGGGTAAGGGTTAGGGTTAGGGTTAGGGTTAAGGCTAAGGTTAGTGTTAGGTTTAGGGATAGGTTTAGGGTAAGGGTAAGGTTTAGGGTTAGTGTTAGGGTTAGGTTTAATGTTAGGGTTAGGATTAGGGTTAGGCTAAGGGTTAGGGTTAGGGTTAGGGTAAAGGTTAGGGTTTGGGTAAGGGTTAGGGTTAGGGTTAGGGTAGGGTTAGGGTTTAGTGTTAGGGTTAGGGTTAGGGTAAGGGTTAGGGTTAGGGTTAGGGTTAGGGTAAGGGTAAGTGTTAGGGTTAGGGTTAGGGTTTGGGTTAGGGTTAGGGTAACAGTAAGGGTTAGGGTTAGGGTTAGGTTTAGGGTTAGGATTAGGGTTAGGTTTAGGTTTGGGATTAGGGTTAAGGTAAGTGTAAGTGTTAAGTTTAGGGTTAGGGTTAGGGTTAAGGTTAGGGTTAGGGAAAGGGTAAGGGTTAGGTTTAGGGTTAGGGTTAGCATTAAGGATTAGAGTAAGGTTAAGTGTTAGTGTTAGGGTTAGGGTTAGCATTAAGGGTTAGAGTAAGTTTAAGTGTTAGGGTTAGGGTTATTGTTAGGTTTAGGGTTAAGGTAAGGGTAAGGGTTAGGGTTATCTTTAGAGTTAAGGTTAGGTTTAGGGTTAGGGTTAGGGTAAGGGTTAGGGTTAGGGGTTAGGGTTAGGTTTAGGGTGAGGGTAACGGTTAGGGTAAGGGTTAGGTTTAGTGTTAGAGTTAGGGTTAGGGTTCGGGTAAGTGTAAGGTTAGGGTTAGGGTAAGTGTCAGGGTTAGGGTTAGGTTTAGGGACAGCGTAAGGGTAAGGGTTAGAATTAGGGGTTAGGGTTTGTTTTAGGGTTAGGGTTAGGATTAGCGGTTAGGGTTAGGCTTAGGGTTAGGGTTAGGTTAAGTGTTAGGGTTAGGGATAGGGTAAGGTTAATTGTTACGGTTGGGGTTAGGGTTAGTGTTATGGTTAGGGTAAGGGTTAGGGTTAGGGTAAGGGTTAGGGTTAGGTTTAGGATTAGGTTTAGGTTTAGGGTAAGTGTTAGGGTTAGGGTTAGTGTTAGGGATAGTATAAGGGTAAGAGTTAGGGTTAGGGGTTAGGTTTAGGGTTAGGGTTAGGTTTAGGGTTAGGTTTAGAGTAAGGGTAAGAGTTAGGGTTAGAGTTAGTGTTAGCGTTAGGGTTAGGTTTAGGGTTAAGGTTAGGGTTAGGGAAAGGGTTAGCGTTAGGTTTAGGGTTAGGGTTAGGGTAAGGATTAGGGTTAGGGTTAGGGTAAGGGTTAAGGTTAGGGTTAGGGTTAGGGTAAGGGTTGGGGTTAGGGGTTAGGTTTAGGGGTAGGGTTAGGGTTAGGGTTAGGGTTAGGGTTAGGGTTAGAGTTAGGGTTATGATTAGGGTTAGGTTTAGGGTTAAGTTTAGAGTAAGGCTAAGGGTGAGGTTTAGGGTTAGGGTTAGGGTTAGGTTTAGGGTTAAGGTTAGGTTTAGGGAAAGGGTTAGGGTTAGGTTTAGGGTTAGGGTTATTGTTAGGGCTAGGATTAGGGTTAAGGTTAGGGTAAGGGTTAGGGTTAGGTTTAGGGTTAGCATTAAGTTTAGGGTTAGGGTTAGGGTAAGGGTAAGGTTTAGGTTTACGGTTAGGGTTACGGTAAGGATTAGGTTTCGGTTTAAGGTTAGGGTTAGCATTAAGATTAGGCTTAGGGTTAGGGTAAGGGTAGGGTTAGATTTAGGGTTAGGGTTTGGGTAAGTGTTATGTATAAAGTTAGGGTTAGGGTTAGGGGTTAGAGTTAGGGTTAGGGTTAGGGTTAGTGTAAGGGTAAGGGTTAGGGTTAGGGTTAGGGTTAGAGTAAGGGTAAAGGTTAGGATAGGGTTAGTGTAGGGTTAGGGATAGGGTTAGGGTTAGGGTAAGGTTTAGTGTTATGGTTAGGGTTAGGGTTAAGGTTAGCCTTAGGGTAAGGGTTAGGTTTCCCGGTAGGTTTAGGGTTAGGTTTAGGTTTAGGGTTAGGGTTAGGGTTAGGGGTTAGGGTTAGGTCTAGGGTAAGGGGTATGGATAGGGATTAGGGTTAGGGTTAGGTTTAGTGTAAGGGTTAGGGTTAGGGTTACGGTTAGGGTTAGGATAAGGGTTAGGGTTAGGGTTAGGGTTAGGGTAAGGGTCAGGGTTAGGGGAAGGGTTAGGGGAAGGGTAAGTGTTAGGAGTAGGGTTAGGGTTTGGGTTAGGTTTAGGGTTAGGGGAAGGGTAAGGTTTAAGTTTAGGGTTAGGGTTAGGGTTAGGGTTATGGTTAGGTTTAGGGAAACGGTTTGGGTTAGCTTTAGGGTTAGGTTTATTGTTAGGGCTAGGATTAGGGTTAGGGTTGGGGTAAGGGTTAGGGTTAGGGTTAGGGTTAGCATTAAGTTTAGGGTTAGGGTTAGGGTAAGGGTAAGGGTTAGGTTTAGGTTTAGGGTTAGGGTTAGGGTAAAGATTAGGTTTCGGTTTAGAGTTAGGGTTAACATTAAGGTTAGGCTTAGGGTTAGGGTAAGGGTAAGGGTTAGATTTAAGGTTAGGGTTAGGGTAAGTGTTATGTATAAGGTTAGTGTTAGGGTTAGGGTTAGGGTTAGGTTTAGGGTTAGAGTAAGGATAAAGGTTAGGATAGGGTTAGTGTAGGGTTAGGGATAGGGTTAGGGTTAGGGTAAGGGTTAGGGTTATGGTTAGGGTTAAGGTTAAGTTTAGGGTTAGGGTAAGGGTTAGGTTTAGGGTTATGGTAAGGGTTAGGGTTAGGGGTTAGGGTTAGGTTTAGGGTAAGGGTTAGTGATAGGGATTAGGGTTAGGGTTAGGGTTAGTGTAAGGGTTAGGGTTTGGGTTATGGTTAGGGTTAGTGTAAGGGTTAGGGTTAGGGTTAGGGTTAGGGTAAGTGTTAGGGTTATGGTTAGGGTTAGGGTAAGGGTAAGGGTTAGGGGAAGGGTTAGGGGAAGGGTAAGTGTTAGGTTTAGGGTTAGGGTTTGTGTTAGGTTTAGGGTTAGGGTAAGGGTAAGGGTTAAGGTTAGGGTTAGGGTTAAGGTTACGTTTAGAGTTAGGGTGAGGGTAAAGATTAGTTTTATAGTTAGGGTTATGTTTAGTGTTATGGTTAGGGTAAGGGTAACGGTTAGGGTTAGGGTTAGGGTTAAGTTTAGGGTTAGTTTTAGGGTTAGGGTTAGGATTAGGGTTAGGGTTAGGCTTAGGGTAAGGATTAGTGTTAGGGTTATGATTGGGTTAGGTTTAGGGTTAATGTAAGTGTAAGGGTTAGGGTTAGGATTAGGGTTAGGTTTAGGGTTAGGGTTAGGATTAGGGTTAGGGTTAGGCTTAGGGTAAGGATTAGTGTTAGGGTTAGTGTTGGGGTTAGGATTAGGGTTAGGGTAAGGGTAAGGGTTAGTGTTAGGGTTAGGGTTAGGGTTAGGGGTTAGGGTTAGGGTTAGGGTTAGATTTAGGGTTAGGGTAAGGGTACTGTTTAGGTTTAGGGATAGGTTTGGGGTTAGGGTTAGGGAAAGAGTAAGGGTATGGGTTAGGGTTAGGGTAAGGGTTATGGTTAGGGTTAGGGTTAGGCATAGGTTTGGGGTTAGGGTTAGGGTTTTGGTTAGTGTTAGTGTTAGGGTTAGGATTAGTGTTAAGTTTGGCATTAAGTTTAGGGTAAGGGTTAGGGTTAGGGTTAGGGTAAGGATTAGAGTTAGGGTTAGGGTAAGGATAGGGTTAGCTTTAGGGTTAGGGTAAGGGTAAGGGTTAGGGTTAGGGTTAGGGTTAAGTTTAGGGTTAGAGTTAGGGTTAGGCTTAGGATAAGGATTACTGTTAGGCTTAACGTAAGGATTAGTGTTAGGGTTAGGGTTAGGGTTAGTTTAGGGTTAGGGTAAGGGTAAGGGTTAGGGTTAGGGTTAGGATTAGGGTTAGGGTTAGGGTAAGGGTTAGGGTTAGGGTTACTGTTAGGTTTAGGGTTAACGTTAGGGTTAGGGTTAGGGTAAGGGTAAATGTTAGGGTTAGGGTTAGGGTTAGATTTAGGGTTAGGGTAAGGGTACGGTTTAGGGTTAGGGTTAGTTTTGGGGTTAGGTTTAGGGTAAGAGTAAGGGTTAGGGTTAGTGTTAGGGTTAGGTTTAGGGTAAGGGTTAGGGTTAGGCATAGGTTTTCAGTTAGGGTTAGGGTAAGGTTTAGGGTTAGGGTGAAGTTAGGGTTAGGGTTAGGGTTAAGGTAAGGGTAACTGTTAGAATTAGGGTTAGGCTTAGGGTTAGGGTTAGTGTCAGGGTTAGGGTAAGGGTAAGGGTTAGGGTTAGGGTTAGGGTTATTGTTAGGGTTAGGGTTAGGGTTAGGGTAAGTGTTAGGGTTAATGTTAGGTTTAGTGTTAGGGTTAGGGTAAGGGTAAGGGTTAGGGTTAGTGTTAGGGTTAGGGTTAAGGTTAGGGTTAGGGTTAGGGTTAGGCTAAGGTTTAGGGTTAGGGTTAGGTTAAGGGTTACGGTTTGGGTTAGGGTTAGGGTTAGAATTAGGGTCAGGGTTTGGGTAAGGGTTACGGTTAGGTTTAGGGTAAGGGTTAGGGTTAGGGTTAGGGGTCAGGATTAGTTTTAGGGTAAGTGTTAGGGTTAGTGTAAGGGTTAGGGTTAGGGTTAGGGTTAGTGTAAGGGTTAGGGTTAGGTTTAGGGTTACTCTAAGGTTTAGGGTTAGGGTAAGGGTAAGTGTTAGGGTAAGGGTTAGGGTAAGGGTAAGTGTTAGGATTAGGGTTAGGTTTTGGGATAGGTTTAGGGTTAGAGTAAGGGTAAGGGTTAGGGTTAGGGTTAGGGTTAGTGTTAGGGTTAGGTTTAGGGTTAGGGTTAGGGTAAGGGTTAGGGTTAGGGTTACTGTTAGGTTTAGGGTTAACATTAGGGTTAGGGTTAGGTTAATGGTAAGGGTTAAGGTTAGGGTTAGGTTTAGGGGTTAGGGTTAGGGTAAGTTTTAGGGTTAGGGTGAAGTTAGGGTTAGGGTTAGGGTTAAGGTAAGGGTAACAGTGAGAATTAGGGTTAGGGTTAGGGTTAGGGTTAGTGTTAGGGTTAGGGTAAGGGTAAGGGTTAGGGTTAGGGTTAGGGTTAGTGTTAGGGTTAGGGTTAGGGTTAGGGTTAGAGTTAGTGTTAGGTTTAGGGTTAGGGTTAGGGTAAGGGTACTGTTTAGGTTTAGGGATAGGTTTGGGGTTAGGGTTAGGGAAAGAGTAAGGGTATGGGTTAGGGTTAGGGTAAGGGTTATGGTTAGGGTTAGGGTTAGGCATAGGTTTGGGGTTAGGGTTAGGGTTTTGGTTAGTGTTAGTGTTAGGGTTAGGGTTAGTGTTAAGTTTGGCATTAAGTTTAGGGTAAGGGTTAGGGTTAGGGCTGGGTAAGGATTAGAGTTAGGGTTAGGGTAATGATAGGGTTAGCTTTAGGGTTAGGGTAAGGGTAAGGGTTAGGGTTAGGGTTAGGGTTAAGTTTAGGGTTAGGGTTAGGGTTAGGCTTAGGATAAGGATTACTGTTAGGCTTAACGTAAGGATTAGTGTTAGGGTTAGGGTTAGGGTTAGTTTAGGGTTAGGGTAAGGGTAAGGGTTAGGGTTAGGGTTAGGATTAGGGTTAGGGTTAGGGTAAGGGTTAGGGTTAGGGTTACTGTTAGGTTTAGGGTTAACGTTAGGGTTAGGGTTAGGGTAAGGGTAAATGTTAGGGTTAGGGTTAGGGTTAGATTTAGGGTTAGGGTAAGGGTACGGTTTAGGGTTAGGGTTAGTTTTGGGGTTAGGTTTAGGGTAAGAGTAAGGGTTAGGGTTAGTGTTTGGGTTAGGTTTAGGGTAAGGGTTAGGGTTAGGCATAGGTTTTCAGTTAGGGTTAGGGTAAGGTTTAGGGTTAGGGTGAAGTTAGGGTTAGGGTTAGGGTTAAGGTAAGGGTAACTGTTAGAATTAGGGTTAGGCTTAGGGTTAGGGTTAGTGTCAGGGTTAGGGTAAGGGTAAGGGTTAGGGTTAGGGTTAGGGTTAGTGTTAGGGTTAGGGTTAGGGTAAGTGTTAGGGTTAATGTTAGGTTTAGGGTTAGGGTTAGGGTAAGGGTAAGGGTTAGGGTTAGTGTTAGGGTTAGGGTTAAGGTTAGGGTTAGGGTTAGGGTTAGGCTAAGGTTTAGGGTTAGGGTTAGGTTAAGGGTTACGGTTTGGGTTAGGGGTAGGGTTAGAATTAGGGTCAGGGTTAGGGTAAGGGTTACGGTTAGGTTTAGGGTAAGGGTTAGGGTTAGGGTTAGGGGTCAGGATTAGTTTTAGGGTAAGTGTTAGGGTTAGTGTAAGGGTTAGGGTTAGGGTTAGGGTTAGTGTAAGGGTTAGGGTTAGGTTTAGGGTTACTGTAAGGTTTAGGGTTAGGGTAAGGGTAAGTGTTAGGGTAAGGGTTAGGGTAAGGGTAAGTGTTAGGATTAGGGTTAGGGTTTGGGATAGGTTTAGGGTTAGAGTAAGGGTAAGGGTTAGGGTTAGGGTTAGGGTTAGGGTTAGGGTTAGGTTTAGGGTTAGGGTTAGGGTAAGGGTTAGGGTTAGGGTTACTGTTAGGTTTAGGTTTAACATTAGGGTTAGGGTTAGGTTAATGGTAAGGGTTAAGGTTAGGGTTAGGTTTAGGGGTTAGGGTTAGGGTAAGTTTTAGGGTTAGGGTGAAGTTAGGGTTAGGGTTAGGGTTAAGGTAAGGGTAACAGTGAGAATTAGGGTTAGGGTTAGGGTTAGGGTTAGTGTTAGGGTAAGGGTAAGGGTTAGGGTCAGGGTTAGGGTTAGGGTTAGTGTTAGGGTTAGGGTTAGGGTTAGGGTTAGAGTTAGTGTAGGGTTTAGGGTTAGGGTTAGGGTAAGGGTAAGGGTTAGGGTTAGG
The DNA here is from genome assembly GCA_024803745.1 of Megascapheus bottae. Taxonomy (NCBI): domain Eukaryota; kingdom Metazoa; phylum Chordata; class Mammalia; order Rodentia; family Geomyidae; genus Megascapheus; species Megascapheus bottae. The sequence continues at coordinate 51,712 of JANJXV010000463.1, forward strand.
GTTAGAGTAAGTGTAAGGCTTAGGATTATTGTTAGGGTTAGGGTAAGTGTTAGGGTTAGTGTTAGCTTAAGGTTAAGGGTTAGGGTTAGGGTTAGGGTTAGGGTAAGGTTTATGGCTAGGGTTAGGTTTAAGGCTAGGGTTAGTGTTAGGGTTAGTGTTAGGGTTAGGGTAAGGGTAAGGGTTAGGGTTAGTGTTAGGGTTAGGTTAAGGTTAGGTTTAGGGTTAGGGTTAGGCTAAGGTTTAGGTTTAGGGTTAGGGTAAGGGTTAGGGTTTGGGTTAGCGTTAGGGTTAGAATTAGAGTCAGGGTTAGGGTAAGGGTTACGGTTAGGTTTAGGGTAAGGGTTAGGTTTAGGGTTCAGGATTAGTTTTAGGCTAAGGTTTAGGGATAGGAATTAGCGTTAGGGTTAGGGTTAGGGTTAGTGTAAGGGTTAGGGTTAGGTTTAGGGTTACAGTAAGGGTTAGGGTTAGGGTAAGGGTAACTGTTAGGGTAAGGGTTAGGGTAAGGGTAAGTGTTAGGATTGGGGTTAGGGTTTGGGTTAGGTTTAGGGTTAGGGTAACGGTAAGGGTTAAGGTTAGGGTTAGGGTTAGGGTTAGGTTTAGGGTTAGGGTGAGGGTAAGGATTAGTTTTAGAGTTAGGGTTAGGTTTAGTGTTAGGGTTAGGGTAAGCGTAAAGGTTACGGTTACAGTTAGGGTTAAGTTTAGGGTTAGGTTTAGGGTTAGGGTTAGGGTTAGGGTTAAGGTTAGGGTTAGGGTGAGGGTAAGGGTTAGGGTTAGGGTTAGGGTTAAGGCTAAGGTTAGTGTTAGGGTTAGGGATAGGTTTATGGTAAGGGTAAGGTTTAGGGTTAGTGTTAGGGTTAGGTTTAATATTAGGGTTAGGATTAGGGTTAGGCTAAGGGTTAGGGTTAGGGTTAGGGTAAGGGTTAGGGTTTGGGTAAGGGTTAGGGTTAGGGTTAGGGTAGGGTTAGGGTTTAGTGTTAGGGTTAGGGTTAGGGTAAGGGTTAGGGTTATTGTTAGGGTTAGGGTAAGGGTAAGAGTTAGGGTTAGGGTTCGGGTTTGGGTTATGGTTAGGGTAACAGTAAGGGTTAGGGATAGGGTTAGGTTTAGGGTTAGGATTAGGTTTAGGTTTAGGATTAGGATTAAGGTAAGTGTAAGTGTTAAGTTTAGGGTTAGGGTTAAGGTTAGGGTTAGGTTTAGGGAAAGGGTAAGGGTTAGGTTTAGGGTTAGGGTTAGCATTAAGGTTTAGAGTAAGGTTAAGTGTTAGGGTTAGGGTTAGGGTTAGCATTAAGGGTTAGAGTAAGTTTAAGTGTTAGGGTTAGGGTTAGTGTTAGGTTTAGGGTTAAGGTAAGGGTAAGGGTTAGGGTTATATTTAGAGTTAAGGTTAGGTTTATGGTTAGGGTTAGGGTAAGGGTTAGGGTTAGGGGTTAGGGTTAGGGTTAGGGTGAGTGTAAGGGTTAGGTTTAGTGTTAGAGTTAGGGTTAGGGTTACTGTAAGTGTAAGTTTAGGGTTAGGGTAAGTGTCAGGGTTAGGTTTAGGGTTAGGGACAGCGTAAGGGTGAGGGTTAGGATTAGGGGTTTGGGTTTGGTTTAGGGTTAGGGTTAGGATTAGTGGTTAGGGTTAGGCTTGAGGTTACGGTTAGGTTAAGTGTTAGGGTTAGTGTTAGGGTAAGGTTAATTGTTACAGTTGGGGTTAGGGTTAGTGTTAGGGTTAGGGTAAGGGTTAGGGTTAGGGTAAGGGTTAGGGTTAGTTTTAGGATTAGGGTTAAGGTTAGGGTTAGGGTTAGGGTTAGGGTTAGGGTTAGGTTTAGAGTAAGGGTAAGGGTTAGGGTTAGGGTTAGTGTTAGCCTTAGGGTTAGGTTTAGGGTTAAGATTAGGGTTAGGGAAAGGGTTAGGTTTAGGTTTAGGGTTAGGGTTAGGGTAAGGATTAGGGTTAGGGTTAGGGTTAGGGTTAGGGTAAGGGTTGGGGTTAGGTGTTAGGTGTAGGGGTAGGGTTAGTGTGAGGGTAAGGATAAGGATTAGGGTTATGGTTAGGGTTAGGTTTAGGGTTAGGGTTATTGTTAGGGCTAGGATTAGCGTTAGGGTTAGGGTCAGGGTTAGGGTTAGGGTTAGGGTTAGCATTAAGTTTAAGGTTAGTGTTAGGGTAAGGGTTAGGGATAGGGTTAGGGTTAAGGCTAAGGTTAGTGTTAGGGTTAGGGATAAGTTTAGGGTAAGGGTAAGGTTAGGGTTAGTTTTAGGGTTAGGTTTAATGTTAGGGTTAGGATTAGGGTTAGGCTAAGGGTTAGGGTTAGGGTTTGGGTAAGGGTTAGGGTTTGGGTAAGGGTTAGGGTTAGGGTTAGGGTTAGGGTAGGGTTAGGGTTTAGTGTTAGGGTTAGGGTAAGGGTTAGGGTTAGAGTTAGGGTTAGGGTAAGGGTAAGTGTTAGGGTTAGGGTTAGGGTTAGGGTTAGGGTAAAAGTAAGGGTTAGGGTTAGGGTTAGGGTTAGGTTTAGGGTTAGGATTAGGGTTAGGTTTAGGTGTAGGATTAGGGTTAAGGTAAGTGTAAGGGTTAAGGTTAGGGTAAGGGTTAGGGTAAGGGTTAGGGGAAGGGTAAGTGTTAGGATTAAGGTTAGGGTTTGGGTTAGGTTTAGGGTTAGGGTAAAGGTAAGGGTTAAGGTTAGCGTTAGGGTTAGGGTTAGGTTTAGGGTTAGGGTGAGAGTAAGGATTAGTTTTAGAGTTAGGGTTAGGTTTAGTGTTAGGGTTAGGGTAAGGGTAAGGGTTAGGGTTAGTGTTAGGGTTAAGTTTAGGGTTAGGTTTAGGTTTAGGGTTAGGATTAGGGTTAGGTTTCGGTTTACGATTAGGGTTAAGGTAAGTGTAAGTGTTAAGGTTAGGGTTAGGGTTAGGGTTAAGATTAGGAGTAGGGTTAGGGAAAGGGTAAGGGTTAGGTTTAGGGTTAGGGTTAGCATTTAGGGGTAGAGTAAGTTTAAGTGTTAGGGTTAGGGTTAGGGTTAGGGTTAGCATTAAGTGTTAGAGTGAGGTTAAGTTTTAGGGTTAGGGTTAGTGTTAGGTTTAGGGTTAAGGTAAGGGTAAAGGTTAGGGTTATCTTTAGAGTTAAGGTAAGGTTTAGGGTTAGGGTTAGGGTAAGCATTAGGGTTAGGTGTTAGGGTTAGGGTGAGGGTAAGGGTTAGGGTAAGGGTTAGGTTTAGTGTTAGAGTTAGGGTTAGGGTTAGGGAAAGGGTAAGGTTAGGGTTAGGGTAAGTGTCAGGGTTAGGGTTAGGGTTAGGGACAGCGTAAGGGTAAGGGTTAGGATTAGGGGTTAGGGTTTGGTTTAGGGTTAGGGTTAGGTTAAGGGTTAGGGTTAGGGTTAGGATAAGGGTAATTGTTACTGTTGGGGTAAGGGTTAGTGTTAGTGTTATGGTAAGGGTTAGGGTTAGGGTAAGGGTTAGGGTTATTTTTAGGATTAGGTTTAGGGTTATGGTAAGTGTTAGGGTTAGTGTTAGTGTTAGGGATAGTATAAGGGTAAGAGTTAGGGTTAGGGGTTAGGTTTAGGGTTAGGGTTAGGTTTAGAGTAAGTGTAAGGGTTACGGTTAGGGTTAGTTTTAGCGTAAGGGTTAGGTTTAGGGTTAAGTTTAGGGTTAGGGAAAGGGTTAGGGTTAGGTTTAGGGTTAGGGTTACGGTAAGGATTAGGGTTAGGGTTAGGGTAAGGTTTATGCTTAGGGTTAGGGTTAGGGTAAGGGTTGGCGTTAGGGGTTAGGGTTAGGGGTAGGGTTTGGGTGAGGGTAAGGGTTAGGATTAGGGTTATGGTTAGGGTTAGAGTTAGGGTTAGGGTTAGGGTTAAGTTTAGGTTTAGGGTTAAGTTTAGAGTAAGGGTAATGGTGAGGTTTAGGGTTAGGGTTAATGTTAGGTTTAGGGTTAAGGTTAGGTTTAGGGAAAGGGTTAGGGTTAGGTTTAGGATTAGGGTTATTGTTAGGGCTAGGATTAGGTTTAGGGTTAGGGTAAGGGTTAGGGTTAGGGTTAGGGTTAGAATTAAGTTTAGGGTTAGGGTTCGGGGTTAGAGTTAGGGTTAGGTTTAGGGTTAGGATTAGGGTTAGGGTAAGGATTAGGTTTCGGTTTAGGGTTAGGGTTAGCATTAAGGTTAGGCTTAGGGTTAGGGTAAGGGTAAGGGTTAGATTTAGGGTTAGGGTTAGGGTAAGTGCTATGTATAAGGTTAGGGTTAGGGTTAGGGGTTAGAGTTAGGGTTAGGGTTAGCATTAGTGTAAGGGTAACGGTTAGGGTTAGGGTTAGGGTTAGAATAAGGGTAAAGGTTAGGATAGGGTTGGTGTAGGGTTAGGGATAGGGTTAGGGTTAGGGTAAGGGTTAGGGTTATGTTTAGGGTTAGGGTTAAGGTTAGGGTTAGGGTAAGGGTTAGGTTTCGTGTTAGGGTTAGGGTTAGGTTTAGGGTTAGGGTAAGGGTTAGGGTTTGGGGTTAGGGTTAGGTTTAGGGTAAGGGTTAGGGATAGGGATTAGGGTTAGGGTTAGGGTTAGTGTAAGGGTTAGGGTTAGGGTTACTGTTAGGGTTAGTGTAAGGGTTAGGGTTAGGGTTAGGGTAAGAGTTAGGGTTAGGGTTAGGGTAAGGGTAAGGGTTAGGGTAAGGGTTAGGGGAAGGGTAAGTGTTAGGATTAGGGTTAGGGTTTGGGTTAGGTTTAGGTTTATGGTTAGGGTAAGGGTAAGGGTTAAGGTTAGGGTTAGGGTTAGGGTTACGTTTAGGGTTAGGGTGAGGGTAAGGATTAGTTTTAGAGTTAGGGTTAGGTTTAGTGTTTGGGTTAGGGTAAGGGTTAGGGTTAGGGTTAGGGTTAAGTTTAGGGTTAGGTTTAGGGTTAGGATTAGAATTAGGGTTAGGTTTCGGTTTAGGGTTAGGCTTAGGGTAAAGGTAACTGGGTTAGGGTTAGGTTTAGGGTTAGGGTTAGGTTAGCATTAAGGTTACGGTTATGGTTAGGGTAAGGGTTAGGGTTAGGGTCAGGGTGAGGGTTAGGGATAGGGTTAGGGTTAAGGCTAAGGTTAGTGTTAGGGTTAGGGATAGGTTTAGGGTAAGGGTAAGGTTTAGGGTTAGTGTTAGGTTTAGGTTTAATGTTAGGGTTAGGATTAGGGTTAGGCTAAGGGTTAGGGTTAGGGTTAGGGTTAGAGTAAGGTTTAGGGTTTGGGTAAGGGTTAGGGTTAGGGTTAGGGTTAGGTTTAGGGTTAGGATTAGGGTTAGGTTTAGGTGTAGGATTAGGGTTAAGGTAAGTGTAAGGGTTAAGGTTAGGGTAAGGGTTAGGGTTAGGGTTAGCGGAAGGGTAAGTGTTAGGATTAGGGTTAGGGTTAGGGTTAGGTTTAGGGTTAGGGTAAAGGTAAGGGTTAAGGTTATCATTAGGGTTAGGGTTAGGTTTAGGTTTAGGGTGAGGGTGAGCATTAGTTTTAGAGTTAGGGTTAGGTTTAGTGTTAGGGTTAGGGTAAGGGTAAGGGTTAGGGTTAGGTTTAGGGTTAAGTTTAGGTTTAGGTTTAGAGTTAGGGTTAGGATTAGGGTTAGGTTTCGGTTTAGGGTTTGGCTTAGGTTAATGGTAACTGTTAGGGTTAGGGTTAGGTTTAGAGTTAGGGTTAGGTTAGCATTAAGGTTAGGGTTAGGGTTAGGGTAAGTGTAAGGGTTAGGGTTAGGGTTAGGGTAAGGGTTAGGGTTAGGGTTAAGGCTAAGGTTAGTGGTAGGGTTAGGGATAGGGTTAGGGTAAGGGTTAGGGTTAGGGGTTTGGTTAGGGTTGGGGTTAGGTTTAAGGTAAGCGTTAGGGTTACGGTTATGGTAAAAGTTAGGGATAGGGTTAGGGTTAGGGTTAGGGTAAGGGTAAGTGTGAGGTTTAGGGTTAGGGTTACGGTTAGGGTAAGGGTAAGCGTTAGGGTTAGGGTTAGGGTTGGGTTTAGTGTTGGCGTTAAGGTTACGGTTAGGCTTAGTGTAAGGGTAAGGTTAGGTTTAGGGTTAGGGTTAATGTTAGGTTTAGGGTTAAGGTTAGGTTTAGGGAAAGGGTTAGGGTTAGGTTTAAGATTAGGGTTATTGTTAGGGCTAGGATTAGGTTTAGGGTTAGGGTAAGGGTTAGGGTTAGGGTTAGGGTTAGAATTAAGTTTAGGGTTAGGGTTCGGGGTTAGAGTTAGGGTTAGGTTTAGGGTTAGGATTAGGGTTAGGGTAAGGATTAGGTTTCGGTTTAGGGTTAGGGTTAGCATTAAGGTTAGGCTTAGGGTTAGGTTAAGGGTAAGGGTAAGGGTTAGGGGAAGGGTAAGTGTTAGGATTAGGGTTAGGGTTTGGGTTAGGGGTTAGAGTTAGGGTTAGGGTTAGCATTAGTGTAAGGGTAACGGTTGGGGTTAGGGTTAGGGTTAGAGTAAGGGTAAAGGTTAGGATAGGGTTGGTGTAGGGTTAGGGATAGGGTTAGGGTTAGGGTAAGGGTTAGGGTTATGTTTAAGGTTAGGGTTAAGGTTAGGGTTAGGGTAAGGGTTAGGTTTCGTGTTAGGGTTAGGGTTAGGTTTAGGGTTAGGGTAAGGGTTAGGGTTTGGGGTTAGGGTTAGGTTTAGGGTAAGGGTTAGGGATAGGGATTAGGGTTAGGGTTAGGGTTAGTGTAAGGGTTAGGGTTAGGGTTACTGTTAGGGTTAGTGTAAGGGTTAGGGTTAGGGTTAGGGTAAGGGTTAGGGTTAGGGTTAGGGTAAGGGTAAGGGTTAGGGTAAGGGTTAGGGGAAGGGTAAGTGTTAGGATTAGGGTTAGGGTTTGGGTTAGGTTTAGGTTTATGGTTAGGGTAAGGGTAAGGGTTAAGGTTAGGGTTAGGGTTAGGGTTACGTTTAGGGTTAGGGTGAGGGTAAGGATTAGTTTTAGAGTTAGGGTTAGGTTTAGTGTTAGGGTTAGGGTAAGGGTTAGGGTTAGGGTTAGGGTTAAGTTTAGGGTTAGGTTTAGGGTTAGGATTAGAATTAGGGTTAGGTTTCGGTTTAGGGTTAGGCTTAGGGTAAAGGTAACTGGGTTAGGGTTAGGTTTAGGGTTAGGGTTAGGTTAGCATTAAGGTTACGGTTAGGGTAAGGGTAAGGGTAAGGGTTAGGGTTAGGGTCAGGGTGAGGGTTAGGGATAGGGTTAGGGTTAAGGCTAAGGTTAGTGTTAGGGTTAGGGATAGGTTTAGGGTAAGGGTAAGGTTTAGGGTTAGTGTTAGGTTTAGGTTTAATGTTAGGGTTAGGATTAGGGTTAGGCTAAGGGTTAGGGTTAGGGTTAGGGTAAGGTTTAGGGTTTGGGTAAGGGTTAGGGTTAGGGTTAGGGTTAGGTTTAGGGTTAGGATTAGGGTTAGGTTTAGGTGTAGGATTAGGGTTAAGGTAAGTGTAAGGGTTAAGGTTAGGGTAAGGGTTAGGGTTAGGGTTAGGGTTAGGGTTTTGGTTAGTGTTAGGGTTAGGGTTAGGGTTAGTGTTAAGTTTGGCATTAAGTTTAGGGTTAGGGTTAGGGTTAGGTTTAGGGTTAGGTTTAGGGTTAGGGTAAAGGTAAGGGTTAAGGTTAGCGTTAGGGTTAGGGTTAGGTTTAGGTTTAGGGTGAGGGTAAGGATTAGTTTTAGAGTTAGGGTTAGGTTTAGTGTTAGGGTTAGGGTAAGGGTAAGGGTAAGGGTTAGGGTTAGGGTTAAGTTTAGGGTTAGGTTTAGAGTTAGGGTTAGGATTAGGGTTAGGTTTCGGTTTAGGGTTTGGCTTAGGGTAATGGTAACTGTTAGGGTTAGGGTTAGGTTTAGAGTTAGGGTTAGGTTAGCATTAAGGTTAGGGTTAGGGTTAGGGTAAGTGTAAGGGTTAGGGTTAGGGTTAGGGTAAGGGTTAGGGTTAGGGTTAAGGCTAAGGTTAGTGGTAGGGTTAGGGATAGGGTTAGGGTAAGGGTTAGGGTTAGGGGTTTGGTTAGGGTTGGTGTTAGGTTTAAGGTAAGCGTTAGGGTTACGGTTATGGTAAAAGTTAGGGATAGGGTTAGGGTTAGGGTTAGGGTAAGGGTAAGTGTGAGGTTTAGGGTTAGGGTTACGGTTAGGGTAAGGATAAGCGTTAGGGTTAGGGTTAGGGTTGGGTTTAGTGTTGGCGTTAAGGTTACGGTTAGGCTTAGTGTAAGGGTAAGGTTAGGTTTAGGGTTAGGGTTAGGGTTGGGTTTAAGGTTAGAGTTAGGGTAAGGGTAAGGGTTAGGGTTAGGGTTAGCGTAAAGTTTAGAGTTAGGGTTAGGGTTAAGGTTAGGGTAAGTGTAAGAGTTAGGGATAGGGTTAGGGTTAAGTTTAGGGTTAGGGTTAGGGTTAGGGTTTGGGTAAGGGTTAGGGTCAGGGTTAGGATTAGGGTTAGGTTTAGGGTTAGGGTTAGGGTAAGGGTTAGGGTTCGGGTTAGGGTTAGAGGTAGGGTTAGGGTTAGGGTAAGTGTAAGGGTTGGGGTTAGGTTTAGGGTTAGGGTCAGGGTATAGTTTAGGGTTAGGATAAGGTTTAGGTTTAGGGTTAGGATTAGGGTTAGCATTAAGGTTAGAGTTAGGGTTAGGTTTTGGTTAGGGTAATGGTTTGGGTTAGGGTTAGGGTTAGGATAAGGGTTAGGTTTAGGGTTAGGGTAAGGGTAAGGGTTAGAGTTAGGCTTAGGGTTAAGTTTAAGGTTAGGGTTAGGGTTAGGGTTAGGTTTAGGGTTAGGGTTAGGCTTAGGGTAAGGATTAGTGTTAGGGTTAGTGTTGGGGTTAGGGTTAGGGTTAGGGTAAGGGTAAGGTTTAGGGTTAGGGTTAGGGTTAGGGTTAGGGTAAGGGTTAGGGTTAGGGTTAGGGTAAGGGTAAGGGTAAGGGTAAGGGTTAGGGTAAGGGTTAGGGGAAAGGTAAGTGTTAGGATTAGAGTTAGGGTTTGGGTTAGGTTTAGGGTTAGGGTAAGGGTAAGGGTTAAGTTTAGGGTTAGGGTTAGGGTTAGGTTTAGGGTTAGGGTGAGGGTAAGGATTAGTTTTAGAGTTAGGGTTAGGTTTAGTGTTAGTGTTAGGGTAAGGGTAAGGGTTAGGGTTAGGGTTAGGGTTAAGTTTAGGGTTAGATTTAGAGTTAGGGTTAGGATTAGGGTTAGGTTTTGGTTTAGGGTTAGGCTTAGGGTAAAGGTAACTGTTAGGGTTAAGGTTAGGTTTAGGGTTAGGTTTAGGTTAGCATTAAGGTTAGGGTTACGGTTAGGATAATGGTTAGGTTTAGGGTTAGGGTAAGGGTAAGGGTTAGAGTTAGGGTTAGGGTTAAGTTTAGGGTTAGGGTTAGGGATAGGATAAGGATTAGTGTTAGGGTTAGGTTTGGGGTTAGGTTTAGGGTTAATGTAAGGGTAAGGGTTAGGGTTAGGATTAGGGTTAGGTTTAGGGTTAGGGTTAGGATTAGGGTTAGGGTTAGTGTTGGGTTTAGGATTAGGGGTTAGGGTTAGGGTTAGGGTTAGATTTAGGGTTAGGGTAAGGGTACTGTTTAGGTTTAGGGATAGGTTTGGGGTTAGGGTTAGGGAAAGTGTAAGGGTATGGGTTAGGGTTAGGGTTAGGGTAAGGGTTAGGGTTAGGGTTAGGGTTAGGCATAGGTTTGGGGTTAGGGTTAGGGTAAGGTTTAGGGTTAGGGTAAAGGTTAGGGTTAGGGTTATGGTTAGGGTAAGGGTAACTGTTAGAATTAGGGTTGGGGTTAGGGTTACGGTTAGCGTTAGTGTTAGTGTTAGGGTAAGGGTAAGGGTTAGGGTTAGGGTTAGGGTTTTGGTTAGTGTTAGTGTTAGGGTTAGGGTTAGTGTTAAGTTTGGCATTAAGTTTAGGGTTAGGGTTAGGGTTAGGGTAAGGATTAGGGTTAGGGTTAGGGTAAGGATAAGGGTTAGCTTTAGGGTTAGGTTAAGGGTAAGGTTTAGGGTTAGGGTTAGGGTTAAGTTTAGGGTTAGGGTTAGGGTAAGGCTTAGGATAAGGATTACGCTTAGGCTTAGGGTAAGGATTAGTGTTAGGGTTAGGTTTAGGGTTAGGGTTAGGGTAAGGGTTAGGGTTAGGTTTACTGTTAGGTTTAGGGTTAACGTTAGGGTTAGGGTTAGGGTAAGGGTAAATGTTAGGGTTAGGGTTAGGGTTAGGGTTAGATTTAGGGTTAGGGTAAGGGTATGGTTTAGGGTTAGGGTTAGGTTTGGGTTTAGGGTTAGGGTAAGAGTAAGGGTTAGGGTTGGTGTTAGGGTTAGGTTTAGGGTAAGGGTTAGGGTTAGGCCTAGGTTTTCAGTTAGGGTTAGGGTAAGGTTTAGGGTTAGGGTGAAGATAGGTTTAGGGTTAGGGTTAAGGTAAGTGTAACTGTTAGAATTAGGGTTAGGCTTAGGGTTAGGGTTAGTGTTAGGGTTAGGGTAAGGGTAAGGGTTAGGGTTAGGGTTAGGGTTAGTGTTAGGGTTAGGGTTAGGGCTAGTGTTAGGGTTAATGTTAGGTTTAGGGTTAGGGTTAGGGTAAGGGTAAGGGTTAGGGTTAGGGTTAGGGTTAGAATAAGTGTAAGGCTTAGGATTAATGTTAGGGTTAGGGTTAGTGTTAGGGTTAGGGTTAGGGTAAGGTTTAGGGCTAGGGTTAGGGTTAAGGCTAGGGTTAGTGTTAGGGTTAGGGTAAGGGTAGGGTTAGGGTAAGGGTAAGGGTTAGGGTTAGTGTTAGGGTTAGGGTTAAGTTTAGGGTTAGGGTTAGCGCTGGGCTAAGGTTTAGGGTTAGGGTTAGGGTAAGGGTTAGGGTTTGGGTTAGAGTTAGGGTTAGAATTAGGGTCAGGGTTAGGGTAAGGGTTACTGTTAGGTTTAGGGTAAGGGTTAGGGTTAGGGTTAGGGGTCAGTTTAAGTTTTAGGGTAAGTGTTAGGGATAGGCATTAGGGTTAGGTTTAGGGTTAGTGTAAGAGTTAGGGTTAGGGTTAGGGTTAGTGTAAGGGTTAGGGTTAGGTTTAGGGTTACTGTAAGGTTTAGGGTTAGGGTAAGTGTAAGTGTTAGGGTAAGGGTTAGGGTAGGGTAAATGTTACGATTAGGGTTAGGGTTTGGGATAGGTTTAGGGTTAGGGTAAGGGTAAGGGTTAAGGTTAGGGTTAGGGTTAGGGTTAGATTTAGGGTTAGGGTGAGGGTAAGGATTAGTTTTAGATTTAGGGTTAGGTTTAGTGTTAGGGTTATGGTAAGGGTAAGGGTTACAGTTAGGGTTAAGTTTAGGGTTAGGTTTAGTGTTAGGGTTAGGATTAGGGTAAGGTTTAGGTTTAGGGTTAGGCTTAGGGTAAAGGTAAGGGTTAGGGTTAGGGTTAGGATAAGGGTAATTGTTACTGTTGGGGTAAGGGTTAGTGTTAGTCTTATGGTAAGGGTTAGGGTTAGGGTAAGGGTTAGGGTTATTTTTAGGATTAGGTTTAGGGTTATGGTAAGTGTTAGGGTTAGTGTTAGTGTTAGGGATAGTATAAGGGTAAGAGTTAGGGTTAGGGGTTAGGTTTAGGGTTAGGGTTAGGTTTAGAGTAAGTGTAAGGGTTACGGTTAGGGTTAGTTTTAGCGTAAGGGTTAGGTTTAGGGTTAAGTTTAGGGTTAGGGAAAGGGTTAGGGTTAGGTTTAGGGTTAGGGTTACGGTAAGGATTAGGGTTAGGGTTAGGGTAAGGTTTATGCTTAGGGTTAGGGTTAGGGTAAGGGTTGGCGTTAGGGGTTAGGGTTAGGGGTAGGGTTTGGGTGAGGGTAAGGGTTAGGATTAGGGTTATGGTTAGGGTTAGAGTTAGGGTTAGGGTTAGGGTTAAGTTTAGGTTTAGGGTTAAGTTTAGAGTAAGGGTAATGGTGAGGTTTAGGGTTAGGGTTAATGTTAGGTTTAGGGTTAAGGTTAGGTTTAGGGAAAGGGTTAGGGTTAGGTTTAGGATTAGGGTTATTGTTAGGGCTAGGATTAGGTTTAGGGTTAGGGTAAGGGTTAGGGTTAGGGTTAGGGTTAGAATTAAGTTTAGGGTTAGGGTTCGGGGTTAGAGTTAGGGTTAGGTTTAGGGTTAGGATTAGGGTTAGGGTAAGGATTAGGTTTCGGTTTAGGGTTAGGGTTAGCATTAAGGTTAGGCTTAGGGTTAGGGTAAGGGTAAGGGTTAGATTTAGGGTTAGGGTTAGGGTAAGTGCTATGTATAAGGTTAGGGTTAGGGTTAGGGGTTAGAGTTAGGGTTAGGGTTAGCATTAGTGTAAGGGTAACGGTTAGGGTTAGGGTTAGGGTTAGAATAAGGGTAAAGGTTAGGATAGGGTTGGTGTAGGGTTAGGGATAGGGTTAGGGTTAGGGTAAGGGTTAGGGTTATGTTTAGGGTTAGGGTTAAGGTTAGGGTTAGGGTAAGGGTTAGGTTTCGTGTTAGGGTTAGGGTTAGGTTTAGGGTTAGGGTAAGGGTTAGGGTTTGGGGTTAGGGTTAGGTTTAGGGTAAGGGTTAGGGATAGGGATTAGGGTTAGGGTTAGGGTTAGTGTAAGGGTTAGGGTTAGGGTTACTGTTAGGGTTAGTGTAAGGGTTAGGGTTAGGGTTAGGGTAAGAGTTAGGGTTAGGGTTAGGGTAAGGGTAAGGGTTAGGGTAAGGGTTAGGGGAAGGGTAAGTGTTAGGATTAGGGTTAGGGTTTGGGTTAGGTTTAGGTTTATGGTTAGGGTAAGGGTAAGGGTTAAGGTTAGGGTTAGGGTTAGGGTTACGTTTAGGGTTAGGGTGAGGGTAAGGATTAGTTTTAGAGTTAGGGTTAGGTTTAGTGTTTGGGTTAGGGTAAGGGTTAGGGTTAGGGTTAGGGTTAAGTTTAGGGTTAGGTTTAGGGTTAGGATTAGAATTAGGGTTAGGTTTCGGTTTAGGGTTAGGCTTAGGGTAAAGGTAACTGGGTTAGGGTTAGGTTTAGGGTTAGGGTTAGGTTAGCATTAAGGTTACGGTTATGGTTAGGGTAAGGGTTAGGGTTAGGGTCAGGGTGAGGGTTAGGGATAGGGTTAGGGTTAAGGCTAAGGTTAGTGTTAGGGTTAGGGATAGGTTTAGGGTAAGGGTAAGGTTTAGGGTTAGTGTTAGGTTTAGGTTTAATGTTAGGGTTAGGATTAGGGTTAGGCTAAGGGTTAGGGTTAGGGTTAGGGTTAGAGTAAGGTTTAGGGTTTGGGTAAGGGTTAGGGTTAGGGTTAGGGTTAGGTTTAGGGTTAGGATTAGGGTTAGGTTTAGGTGTAGGATTAGGGTTAAGGTAAGTGTAAGGGTTAAGGTTAGGGTAAGGGTTAGGGTTAGGGTTAGCGGAAGGGTAAGTGTTAGGATTAGGGTTAGGGTTAGGGTTAGGTTTAGGGTTAGGGTAAAGGTAAGGGTTAAGGTTATCATTAGGGTTAGGGTTAGGTTTAGGTTTAGGGTGAGGGTGAGCATTAGTTTTAGAGTTAGGGTTAGGTTTAGTGTTAGGGTTAGGGTAAGGGTAAGGGTTAGGGTTAGGTTTAGGGTTAAGTTTAGGTTTAGGTTTAGAGTTAGGGTTAGGATTAGGGTTAGGTTTCGGTTTAGGGTTTGGCTTAGGTTAATGGTAACTGTTAGGGTTAGGGTTAGGTTTAGAGTTAGGGTTAGGTTAGCATTAAGGTTAGGGTTAGGGTTAGGGTAAGTGTAAGGGTTAGGGTTAGGGTTAGGGTAAGGGTTAGGGTTAGGGTTAAGGCTAAGGTTAGTGGTAGGGTTAGGGATAGGGTTAGGGTAAGGGTTAGGGTTAGGGGTTTGGTTAGGGTTGGGGTTAGGTTTAAGGTAAGCGTTAGGGTTACGGTTATGGTAAAAGTTAGGGATAGGGTTAGGGTTAGGGTTAGGGTAAGGGTAAGTGTGAGGTTTAGGGTTAGGGTTACGGTTAGGGTAAGGGTAAGCGTTAGGGTTAGGGTTAGGGTTGGGTTTAGTGTTGGCGTTAAGGTTACGGTTAGGCTTAGTGTAAGGTTAAGGTTAGGTTTAGGGTTAGGGTTAATGTTAGGTTTAGGGTTAAGGTTAGGTTTAGGGAAAGGGTTAGGGTTAGGTTTAAGATTAGGGTTATTGTTAGGGCTAGGATTAGGTTTAGGGTTAGGGTAAGGGTTAGGGTTAGGGTTAGGGTTAGAATTAAGTTTAGGGTTAGGGTTCGGGGTTAGAGTTAGGGTTAGGTTTAGGGTTAGGATTAGGGTTAGGGTAAGGATTAGGTTTCGGTTTAGGGTTAGGGTTAGCATTAAGGTTAGGCTTAGGGTTAGGTTAAGGGTAAGGGTAAGGGTTAGGGGAAGGGTAAGTGTTAGGATTAGGGTTAGGGTTTGGGTTAGGGGTTAGAGTTAGGGTTAGGGTTAGCATTAGTGTAAGGGTAACGGTTGGGGTTAGGGTTAGGGTTAGAGTAAGGGTAAAGGTTAGGATAGGGTTGGTGTAGGGTTAGGGATAGGGTTAGGGTTAGGGTAAGGGTTAGGGTTATGTTTAAGGTTAGGGTTAAGGTTAGGGTTAGGGTAAGGGTTAGGTTTCGTGTTAGGGTTAGGGTTAGGTTTAGGGTTAGGGTAAGGGTTAGGGTTTGGGGTTAGGGTTAGGTTTAGGGTAAGGGTTAGGGATAGGGATTAGGGTTAGGGTTAGGGTTAGTGTAAGGGTTAGGGTTAGGGTTACTGTTAGGGTTAGTGTAAGGGTTAGGGTTAGGGTTAGGGTAAGGGTTAGGGTTAGGGTTAGGGTAAGGGTAAGGGTTAGGGTAAGGGTTAGGGGAAGGGTAAGTGTTAGGATTAGGGTTAGGGTTTGGGTTAGGTTTAGGTTTATGGTTAGGGTAAGGGTAAGGGTTAAGGTTAGGGTTAGGGTTAGGGTTACGTTTAGGGTTAGGGTGAGGGTAAGGATTAGTTTTAGAGTTAGGGTTAGGTTTAGTGTTAGGGTTAGGGTAAGGGTTAGGGTTAGGGTTAGGGTTAAGTTTAGGGTTAGGTTTAGGGTTAGGATTAGAATTAGGGTTAGGTTTCGGTTTAGGGTTAGGCTTAGGGTAAAGGTAACTGGGTTAGGGTTAGGTTTAGGGTTAGGGTTAGGTTAGCATTAAGGTTACGGTTAGGGTAAGGGTAAGGGTAAGGGTTAGGGTTAGGGTCAGGGTGAGGGTTAGGGATAGGGTTAGGGTTAAGGCTAAGGTTAGTGTTAGGGTTAGGGATAGGTTTAGGGTAAGGGTAAGGTTTAGGGTTAGTGTTAGGTTTAGGTTTAATGTTAGGGTTAGGATTAGGGTTAGGCTAAGGGTTAGGGTTAGGGTTAGGGTAAGGTTTAGGGTTTGGGTAAGGGTTAGGGTTAGGGTTAGGGTTAGGTTTAGGGTTAGGATTAGGGTTAGGTTTAGGTGTAGGATTAGGGTTAAGGTAAGTGTAAGGGTTAAGGTTAGGGTAAGGGTTAGGGTTAGGGTTAGGGTTAGGGTTTTGGTTAGTGTTAGGGTTAGGGTTAGGGTTAGTGTTAAGTTTGGCATTAAGTTTAGGGTTAGGGTTAGGGTTAGGTTTAGGGTTAGGTTTAGGGTTAGGGTAAAGGTAAGGGTTAAGGTTAGCGTTAGGGTTAGGGTTAGGTTTAGGTTTAGGGTGAGGGTAAGGATTAGTTTTAGAGTTAGGGTTAGGTTTAGTGTTAGGGTTAGGGTAAGGGTAAGGGTAAGGGTTAGGGTTAGGGTTAAGTTTAGGGTTAGGTTTAGAGTTAGGGTTAGGATTAGGGTTAGGTTTCGGTTTAGGGTTTGGCTTAGGGTAATGGTAACTGTTAGGGTTAGGGTTAGGTTTAGAGTTAGGGTTAGGTTAGCATTAAGGTTAGGGTTAGGGTTAGGGTAAGTGTAAGGGTTAGGGTTAGGGTTAGGGTAAGGGTTAGGGTTAGGGTTAAGGCTAAGGTTAGTGGTAGGGTTAGGGATAGGGTTAGGGTAAGGGTTAGGGTTAGGGGTTTGGTTAGGGTTGGTGTTAGGTTTAAGGTAAGCGTTAGGGTTACGGTTATG
>JANJXV010000463.1:72500-80000 GCA_024803745.1 Megascapheus bottae
GGTTAGGGTAAGGGTAAGGGTTGGGGTTAGGGGTTAGGGTTAGGGTTAGGGTTAGGTTTAGGTTTACGGTTAAGTTTAGAGTAAGGGAAAGGGTGAGGTTGAGGGTTAGGGTTAGGGTTATGGTTAGGATTAGGTTTAGGTTTACGGTTAAGTTTAGAGTAAGGGTAAGGGTGAGGTTGAGGGTTAGGGTTAGGGTTAGGTTTAGGTTTAAGGTTAGGTTTAGGGAAAGGGTTAGGGTTAGGTTTAGGGTTAGGGTTATTTTTAGGGCTAGGATTAGGGTTAGGGTTAGGGAAGGGTTAGGGTTAGGGTTAGGGTTAGCATTAAGTTTAGGGTTAGGGTTAGGGTAAGGGTAAGGGTAAGGGTTAGGTTTAGGGTTAGGATTAGGTTTAGGGTAAGGATTAGGTTTCGGTTTAGGGTTAGGGTTAGCTTTAAGGTTAGGATTAGGGTTAGGGTAAGGGTAAGGGTTAGATTTAGTGTTAGGGTTAGGGTAAGTGTTATGTATAAGGTTAGGGTTAGGGTTAGGTGTTAGAGTTAGTGTTAGGGTTAGGGTTAGTGTAAGGGTAAGGGTTAGGGTTAGGGTTAGGGGTAGCGTAAGGGTAAAAGTTAAGATAGGGTTAGTGTAGGGTTAGGGATAGGGATAGGGTTAGGGTAAGGGCTAGGGTTATGGTTAGGGTTGGGTTAAGGTTAGGGTTAGGGTAAGGGTTAGGTTTCGGGTTAGGGTTAGGTTTAATGTTCGGGTTAGGGTAAGGGTAAGGGTTATGGTTAGGTTTAGGCTCAGGGTTAGGTTTAGGGTAAGGGTTAGGGTTATGGTTAGGGTTACGGTTAGGGTTAGTGTAAGGGTTAGGGTTAGAGTTAGGGTTAGGATTAGGGGAGGGGTTAGGGTT
Organism: Megascapheus bottae; assembly: GCA_024803745.1. Taxonomy (NCBI): domain Eukaryota; kingdom Metazoa; phylum Chordata; class Mammalia; order Rodentia; family Geomyidae; genus Megascapheus; species Megascapheus bottae. The sequence goes on from JANJXV010000463.1 coordinate 73,385, forward strand.
AGGGTTACGGTTAGGGTAAGGGTTAGGGTTAGGTTTAAGTTTAGAATTAGGGTAACGGTAAGGGTTAGGGTTAGGGTTAGTGTTAGCGTAAGGATTAGGGTTAAGTTTAGAGTTAGGGTTAGGGTAAGGGTAAGCGTAAGGGTTAGGCTTAGGGTTAGGGTTAGGTTTAGGTTTAGGGTTAGGGTTAGGGTAAGGGTATGGGTTAGGGTTAGGGTTAGGTTCGGGGTTAGGGTTAGGGTAAGGGATAGGGTTAGGGTTAGTGTTTGGTTTAGGTTTAAGGTTAGGGTTAGGGTTAGGGTTAGGGTTAGGTTTGGGGTTAGGGTTAGGGTAAGAGTAAGGGTTAGGGTTAGGGGTAGGGTTATGGTAAGGCTTTTGGTTAGGGTTAGGGATAGGTGTAGGTTTGGGTTTAGAGTTATGGTAAGTTTAAGGGTTAGGGTTATGTTTAGGATTAGGTTTAGGGTTAGGGTTAGAGTAAGGGTAAGGGTTAGGGATAAGGTTAGGGTTAAGTTTAGGGTTAATGTAAGGATTAGGGTTATGGTAAGGCTTAGGGTGAGGATTAGGGTTATTGTTAGGTTAGGGGTTAGAGTTAGGGTAATAGTAAGGGTTAGGTTTGGATTTAGGGTTGGGGTTAGAGTTAGGGTTAGGGTGAGTGTAAGGGTAAGGGTTAGGGTTCAGGTTAGAGTTAGGGTAAGGGTTGGGGTTAGGGGTAGGGGTAGGGTGAGCGTCAGGGTATGGGTTAGGGTTAGAGGTTATTGTTAGAGTGATGGTTAGGGTAAGGGTTAGGGGTAGGGTTAGGGTAAGGGATAGGGTTAGAATTAGGGTTAGGGTAAGGCTAATGGTGAGAGTTAGGGTTAGTGTTAGGGTAAGGGTTAGGGTGAGGGTTAGGTTTAGGGTGAGGCTTAGGGTTAGGGGTTAGGGTTAGTGTTAGGGTTAGGGTAAGGTTTAGGGTTAGGTTTACGGTAAGGCTAAGGGTTAGAGTTAGGTTAGGGTAAGGGCTAGGGTTAGGTTTAGTGTTAGGTTAAGACTAAGGGTTAGAGTTACGGTTAGGGTTAGGGTTAGGGGTTAGGTTTAGGGTTAGGTTAAGGGTAAGTGTTAGGTTTAGGGTTAGGGGTAGGGTAGGTTAGGGTTAGGGTTAGGGTTAGGGTTAGGGTTAGGGTAGGGTAGGTTAGGGTTAGGGTAGGGTGTGGGGTAGGGGTAGGGGGTAGGGGTAAGGTTAGGTTTAGGGGTAGGGGTGGAGGGGTAGGTAGGGTGAGGGTAGGGGTTGGTTGGGGTGGGTGGTAGGAGTTGGGTGGTGGGGGTGGGGGTGGGGTTGGGGGTTTGTAGGGTTAGGGTTAGGGTAAGGGTAAGGGTTAGGGTTAGGGTTAAGGTAAGGGTTATGATTAGGGGTTAGGTTAGGGTCAGGGTTAGGTTTAGGGTAAGGATTAGGTTTAGGGTTAGGGTAAAAGATAGGGTTAGGGTTAGGGTTAGGGACAGGGTAAGGGGAAGTGTTAGTGTTAGGGTTAGGGTTACGGTTAGGGTAAGGGTAAGCGTTAGAGTTAGGGTTAGGTTGGGTTTAGGGTTGGGGTTAAAGTTAGGGTTAGGGTTAGGTAAGCGTAAGGGTTAGAGTTAGGGTTAGGGTTAGGGTTAGTGCAAAATTTAGGGTTAGGGATAGGGTTAAATTTAGGGTAAGGGTAAGTGTTAGGGTTAGTGTTAGGGTTAGGTTTAGGGTTACAGTTAGGGTTAGGGTTAGGGTTAAGGTTAGGGTTAGGGTAAGGGTTAGGGTTAGGGTTAGGGTTAGGGTTAGGATAAGGGTAAGGGTTAGGGTTAGGGTTAGGGTTACGTTTAAGTTTAGAGTTAGGGTAAGGGTTAGGGTTAGGGTTAGGGTTAGCGTAAAGATTATGGTTAAGGTTAGGGTTAGGGTTAGGTTAAGGGTAAGCGTAAGGGTTAGTTTTAGGGTTAGGGTTAGGGTAAGGGTTAGGGTCAAGGTTAGGGTTAGGGTTAGGTTTAGGGTTATTGTTAGGGTAAGGGTATGGGTTAGGGTTAGGATTAGGTTCAGGGTTAGGGCTAGGGGTTAGGGTTAGGGTTAGGGTTATGGTAAGTGTAAGGGTAAGGTTTAGGGTTAAGGTTAGGTTTAGGGTTAGGTTTAGGGTTAGGTTTAGGGTAAGAGTAAGGGTTAGGGTTAGGGTTAGGGTTAGGTTTGGGGTTACGGTTAGGGTAAGGGTAAGGGTTAGGGTTAGGGTAAAGGTAAGGGTTAGAGTTAGGTTAGGGTTAGGGTTACGCTAAGGGTTAGGGTTAGGGTAAGAGTAATGGGTAGAGTTAGGTTTAGGGTTGGGGTTAGGGTTAGGGTTGTGGTAAGCTTAAGGGTTAGGGTTAGGGTTAGGGTGAGGGTGAGGGGTTAGGGTTAGGTTTAGGGTTAGGGTAAGGGTTAGGGTTAGTTCAAAATTTAGGGTTAGGTTTAGGGTTAAATTTATTTAAGGGTAAGTGTTAGGGTTAGTGTTAGGGTTAGGTTTAGGGTTACAGTTAGGGTTAGGGTTAGGGTTAAGGTTAGGGTTAGGGTAAGGGTTAGGGTTAGGGTTAGGGTTAGGGTTAGGGTTAGGATAATGGTAAGGGTTAGGGTTAGGGTTAGGGTTAGGTTTAAGATTAGAGTTAGGGTAAGGGTTAGGGTTATGGTTAGGGTTAGCGTAAAGATTATGGTTAAGGTTAGGGTTAGGGTTAGGTTAAGGGTAAGCGTAAGGGTTAGTTTTAGGGTTAGGGTTAGGGTAAGGGTTAGGGTGAAGGTTAGGGTTAGTGTTAGGTTTAGGGTTATTGTTAGGGTAAGGGTATGGGTTAGGGTTAGGGTTAGGTTCAGGGTTAGGGTTAGGGTTAGGGTTAGGGTTAGGATTAGGGTTAGGGTTAGGGTTAGGGTTAGTGTTTGGTTTATGTTTAAGTTTAGGGTTAGGGTTAAGGTTAGGTTCAGTTTTAGGGTTAGGATAAGGGTTAGGGTTACTGTTAGTGTTTGGTTTATGTTTAAGTTTAGGGTTAGGGTTAGGGTTAGGGTTAGGTTTGGGGTTAGGGTTAGGTGTAAGAGTAAGGGTTAGGGTTAGGGTTAGGGTTAGGGTAAGGCTAAGGGTTAGAGTTAGGGTTAGGGTAAGGGCTAGGTTTAGGGTTAGGGGCTTGGGTTAGGGTTAGGTTTAGGGTAAGGGTGATGTTTAGGGTTAAGGTTAGGGTAAGGGTAAAGTTTAGGTTTAGGGTTAGGGTTAGCGTTAAGGTTAGGGTTAGTGTTAGGTTTAGGTTTCAGTTTAGGGAAAGGGGAAGGGTTAGGGTTACGGTGAGGGTTAAGGTTAGGGTTAGGGTTAGGGTTAGGCTAAGGGTTAGGGTTAGGGTTAGGTCAAGGGTTAGGGTTAGGGTTAGGGTTAGGGTTAGGGTAAGGCTTATGGTTAGGGGTTTGGTTAGGGTTGGGGTTAGGTTTAGGGTAAGCGTTAGGGTAAAAGTTAGGGTTAGGGTTAGGCTTAGGGTAAGGGTAAGTGTGAGGTTTATGTTTAGGGTTACGGTTAGGGTAAGGGTAAGCGTTAGGTTTAGGGTTAGGTTTGGGTTCAGTGTTGGCGTTAAGGTTACGGATAGGCCTAGGGTAAGGGTAAAGTTAGGTTTAGGATTAGGGTTAGGGTTGGGTTTAAGGTTAGAGTTAGGGTAAGGGTAAGGGTTAGGGTTAGCGTAAAGTTTAGGGATAGGGTTAGGGTTAAGGTTAGTGTAAGGTTAAGAGTTAGGGATAGGGTTAGGGTTAGGTTACGGTTAGGGTTAGGGTTAGGGTAAGGGTTAGGGTTAGGGTTAGGATTAGGGTTAGGTTTAGGGTTAGGGTTAGGGTAAGGGTCAGGGTTCCGGTTAGGGTTAGAGGTAGGGTTAGGGTTAGGGTAAGGGTAAGGGTTGGGGTTAGGTTTAGGGTTAGGGTTAGGGTATAGTTTAGGGTTAGGGTAAGAGTTAGATTTAGGGTTAGCATTAGGGTTAGCATTAAGTTTAGGGTTAGGGTTAGGGTTGGGGTTAGGGTAATGGTTAGGGTTATGGTTAGGGTTAGGATAAGGGTTAGATTTAGGGTTAGGGTAAGGGTAAGGGTTAGGGTTAGGGTTAGGGTTAAGTTTAGGGTTAGGGTTAGGGTTAGGATTAGGGTTAGGGATAGTCTTAGCGTAAGTATTACTGTTAGGGTTAGGGTTGGGTTTAGGTTTAGGGTTAATGTAAGGGTAAGGGTTAGGGTTAGGATTAGGGTTAGGTTTAGGGTTAGGGTTAGGATTAGGGTTAGGGTTAGGCTTAGGGTAAGGGTTAGTGTTAGGGTTAGTGTTGGGGTTAGGGTTAGGGTTAGGGTAAGGGTAAGGGTTAGTGTTAGTGTTAGGGTTAGGATTAGGGTTAGATTTAGGGTTAGGGTAAGGGTACGGTTTAGGTTTAGGGGTAGGTTTGGGGTTAGGGTTAGGGTAAGAGTAAGGGTAATGGTTAGGGTTAGGGTTAGGGTAAGGGTTAGGGTTAGGGTTAGGCATAGGTTTGGGGTTAGGGTTAGGGTAAGGTTTAGGGTTAGGGTAAAGGTTATGGTTAGGGTTATGGATAGGGTAAGGGTAACTGTTAGAATTAGGGTTGGGGTTAGGGTTAGGTTTAGGGTTAGTGTTAGGGTTAGGGTAAGGGTAAGGGTTAGGCTTAGGGTTAGGGTTAGTGTTAGGGTTAGGGTTAGGGTTAGTGTTAAGGTTAGCATTAAGTTTAGTGTTAGGGTTAGGGTTAGGGTTAGGGTTAAGTTTAGGGTTAAGGTTAGGGTTAGGCTTAGGATAAGGATTAGGTTTAGGGTTAGGGTAAGGATTAGTGTTAGGGTTAGGGTTAGGTTTAGGGTTAGGGTAAGGGTAAGGGTTAGGGTTAGGGTTAGGTTTAGGATTAGGGTTAGGGTTAGGGTTAGGGTTAGGTTTAGGGTTAGGGTTAGGATTAGGGTTAGGGTTAGGCTTAGGGTAAGGATTAGTGTTAGGGTTAGTTTTGGGGTTAGGGTTAGGGTTAGGGTAAGGGTAAGGGTTAGTGTTAGTGTTAGGGTTAGGATTAGGGTTAGATTTAGGGTTAGGGTAAGGGTACGGTTTAGGTTTAGGGGTAGGTTTAGGGTTAGGGTTAGGGTAAGAGTAAGGGTAAGGGTTAGGGTTAGGGTTAGGGTAAGGGTTAGGGTTTGGGTTAGGCATAGGTTTGGGGTTAGGGTAAGGTTTAGGGTTAGGGTAAAGGTTAGGGTTAGGGTTATGGTTAGGGTAAGGGTAACTGTTAGAATTAGGGTTGGGGTTAGGGTTAGGGTTAGGGTTAGTGTTAGGGTTAGGGTAAGGGTAAGGGTTAGGGTTAGGGTTAGGGTTAGTGTTAGGGTTAGGGTTAGGGTTAGTGTTAAGGTTAGCATTAAGTTTAGGGTTAGGGTTAGGGTTAGGGTTAGGGTTAAGTTTAGGGTTAAGGTTAGGGTTAGGCTTAGGATAAGGATTAGGGTTAGGCTTAGGGTAAGGATTAGTGTTAGGGTTAGGGTTAGGTTTAGGGTTAGGTTAAGGGTAAGGGTTAGGGTTAGGGTTAGGTTTAGGGTTAGGGTTAGGGTAAGGGTTAGGGTTAGGGTTACTGTTAGGTTTAGGGTTAACGTTAGGATTAGGGTTAGGTTAAGTGTTAGGGTTAGGGTTAGGGTTAGGTTTAGGGGTTTGGGTTAGTGGTAGGGTTAGATTTAGGGTTAGGGTAAGGGTACGGTTTAGGGTTAGGGTTAGGTTTGGGGTTAGGGTTAGGGTAAGAGTAAGGGTTAGGGTTAGGGTTAGGGTTAGGGTTAGGGTAAGGGTTAGGGTTAGGCATAGGTTTTCGGTTAGGGTTAGGGTAAGGTATAGTTTTAGGGTGAAGTTAGGGTTAGGATTAGGGTTAAGTTAAGGGTAACTGTTAGAATTAGGTTTAGGCTTAGGGTTAGGGTTAGTGTTAGGGTTAATGTTAGGTTTAGGGTTAGGGTTAAGGTAAGGGTAAGCGGTAGGGTTAGGGTTAGGGTTAGGGTAAGGGCAAGGCTTACGATTAATATTAGGGTTAGGGTTAGTGTTAGGGTTAGTGTTAGGGTAAGGGTAAGGGTTAGGGTTAGGGTTAGGGTTAGGGTAAGGTTTAGGGCTAGGGTTAGGGTTAAGGCTAGGGTTAGTGTTAGTGTTAGGGTTAGGGTTAGGGTAAGGGTAAGGGTTAGGGTTAGTGTTAGGATTAGGGTTAAGGTTAGGGTTAGGGTTAGGGTTAGGCTAAGGTTTAGGGTTAGGGTTAGGATAAGGGTTAGGTTTTGGGTTAGGATTAGGGTTAGAATTAGGGACAGGGTTAGGGTAAGGGTTAGGGTTAGGTTCAGGGTAAGGGTTAGGAGTAGAGTTAGGGGTCAGGATTAGTTTTAGGGTAAGTGTTAGGGATAGGGATTAGGGTTAGGTTTAGGGTTAGTGTAAGGGTTAGGGTTAGGGTTTATTGTTAGTGTAAGGGTTAGGGTTAGGTTTAGGGTTACGGTAAGGTTTAGGGTTAAGGTAAGGGTAAGGGTTAAGGTTAGGGTTAGGGTTAGGGTTAGGTTTAGGGTTAGGGTGAGGGTAAGGATTAGTTTTAGAGTTAGGGTTAGGTTTAGTGTTAGGGTTAGGGTAACGGTAAGGCTTACAGTTAGGTTTAGGGTTAAGTTTAG
>JANJXV010000463.1:87500-105000 GCA_024803745.1 Megascapheus bottae
GGGTAAGGGTTACGGTTAGGGTTAGGGTTAGCATTAAGGGTTAGAGTAAGGTTAAGTGTTAGGGTTAGGGTTAGTGTTAGGCTTAGGGTTAAGGTAAGGGTAAGGGTTAGGGTTATCTTTAGAGTTAAATTTAGGTTTACGGTTAGGGTTAGGGTAAGGGTTAGGGTTAGGGGTTAGGGTTAGGGTTAGGGTTTGTGTGAGGGTAAGGGTTAGGGTAAGTTTTAGGTTTAGTGTTAGAGTTAGGGTTAGGGTTAGGCTAAGGGTAAGGTTAGGATTAGGGTAAGTGTTAGGGTTAGGGTTACGGTTAGGGTTAGGGTTAGGGTTAGGGTTAATGTTAGGGTTAGGGTTAGGGTTAAGGTAATGGTAATTGTTAGGGTTGGGGTTAGGGTTAGGTTTAGGGTTAGGGTAAGGGTTAGGGTTAGGGTAAGTGTTAGGGTTAGGTTTAGGATTAGGTTTAGGGATAGGGTAAGTGTTAGGGTTAGGGTTAGTGTTAGGGTTAGGGTTAGGTTTAGGGTTAAGGTTAGGGTTAGGGAAAGGGTTAGGGTTAGGTTTAGGGTTAGGGTTAGGGTAAGGATTAGGGTTAGGGTTAGGGTAAGGATTTGGTTTAGGGTTAGGGTAAGTCTTAGGGTTAGGGTTAGGGTTAGGGTTAGGATAAGGATTAGGTTTCGGTTTAGGGTTAGGGTTAGCATTAAGGTTAGGCTTGGGTTTAGGGAAAGGGTAAGGGTTAGATTTAGGTTTAGGGTTAGGGTAAGTGTTATGTATAAGGTTAGGGTTAGGGTTAGAGGTTAGAGTTAGGGTTAGGGTTAGGGTTAGTGTAAGGGTTAGGGTTAGGGTTAGGGTTAGGGTTAGAGTAAGGGTTAAGGTTAGGATAGGGTTAGTGTAGGGTTAGGGATAGGGTTAGGGTTAGGGAAAGGGTTAGGGTTATGGTTAGGGTTAGGGTTAAGGTTAGGGTTAGGGTAAGGGTTAGGTTTCGTGTTAGGGTTAGGGTTAGGTTTAGGGTTCGGGTTAGGGTAAGGGTAAGGGTTATGGTTAGGTTTAGGCTCAGGGTTAGGGTTAGGGTAAGGGTTAGGTTTAGGGTTCGGGTTAGGGTTAGGGTTACGGTTAGGGTTAGTGTAAGGGTTAGGATTAGAGTTAGGGTTAGGATTAGGGTAAGGTTTAGGGTTAGGGTTAGGGTTAGGGTAAGGGTTAGGGTTAGGTGTTAGGGTTAGGTTTAGGGTAAGGGTTAGGGATAGGGATTAGGGTTAGGGTTAGGGTTAATGTAAGGGTTAGGGTTAGGGTTAGGGTTATGGTTAGGGTTAGTGTAAGGGTTAGGGTTAGGGTTAGGGTTAGGGTTAGGGTAAGGGTTATGGTTAGGGTTATGGTTAGGGAAGGGTAAGGGTTAGGGTAAGGGTTAGGGGAAGTGTAAGTGTTAGGGTTAGGGTTAGGGTTTGGGTTAGGTTTGATGTTAGGGTAAGGGTAAGGGTTAAGGTTATCGTTAGGGTTAGGGTGAGGGTAAGGATTAGTTTTGGAGTTAGGGTTAGGTTTAGTGGTAGGGTTAGTGTAAGGGTAAGGGTTAGGTTTAGGGTTAGGGTTAAGTTTAGGATTAGGTTTAGGGTTAGGGTTAGGATTAGGGTTAGGTTTCGGTTTAGGGTTTGGCTTAGGGTAAAGGTAACTGTTAGGGTTAGGGTTAGGTTTAGGGTTAGGTTAGCATTAAGTTTAGGGTTAGGGTAAGGGTAAGGGTTAGGGTTAGGGTTAGGGTAAGGGTTAGGGTTAGGGTTAGGGTTAAAGCTAAGGTTAGTGGTAGGGTTAGGTATAGGGTTAGTGTAAGGGTAAGGTTTAGGGTTAGTGTTAGGGTTAGGTTTTATGTTAGGGTTAGGATTAGGGTTAGGCTAAGGGTTAGTTTTAGGGTTAGAGTAAGGGTTAGGGTTTGGGTAAGGGTTAGGTTTAGGGTTAGGGTAGGGTTAGGGTTTAGTGTTAGGGTTAGGGTTAGGGTAAGGGTTAGGGTTAGGGTTAGGGTAAGGGTAAGTGTTAGGGTTAGGGTTAGAGTTAGGGTTAGTGTAACAGTAAGGGTTAGGGTTAGGGTTAGGTTTAGGGTTAGGATTAGGGTTAGGTTTAGGTGTAGGATTAGGGTTAAGATAAGTGTAAGGGTTAAGGTTAGGGTTAGGGTTAAGGTTAGGGTTAGGGTTAGGGAAAGGGTAAGGGTTACGGTTAGGGTTAGGGAAAGGATTAGGGTTATGGTTAGGGTTAGGGTAAGGGTTAGGGTTAGGGTCAGGGTTAGCATTAATGGTAAGAGTAAGGTTAAGTGTTAGGGTTAGGGTTAGTGTTAGGTTTAGGGTTAAGGTAAGGGTAAGGGTTAGGGTTATCTTTAGAGTTAAGGTTATGTTTAGGGTAAGGGTTAGGGTTAGGGTTAGGGTAATGGTAATTGTTAGGGTTGGGGTAAGGGTTAGTGATAGGGTTAGGGTAAGGGTTAGGGTTAGGGTAAGGGTTAGGGTTAGGTTTAGGATTAGGTTTATGGTTAGGGTAAGTGTTAGGGTTAGGGTTAGTGTTAGGGATAGTATAAGGGTAAGAGTTAGGGTTAGGGGTTAGGTTTAGGGTTAGGGTTTGGTTTAGAGTAAGGGTAAGGGAGAGGGTTAGGTTTAGTGTTAGCGTTAGGGTTAGGTTTAGGGTTAAGTTTAGGGTTAGGGAAAGGGTTAGTGTTAGGGTTAGGGTTAGGGTTAGGGTTAGGGTAAGGGTTAGGGTTACGGTTTTGGTTAGATTTAGGGTTAGGGTAAGTGTAAGGGTTAGCGTTAGGGTTAGGTTTAGGGTAAGAGTAAGGGTTAGGGTTAGGATTAGGGGTTAGGGTTCGGTTTAGTTTTACTTTTAGGGTTAGGGTAAGGGTAAGGATTAGGGTTAGGGTTCGGGTTAGGGGTAGGTTAAGGGTTAGGGTTTAGGTAAGGGTAAGGGTTAGGGTTAGTGTTAGGGTTAGGGTTGGGGTAGGGTTAGGGATAGGGGTAGGGTTAGGGTTAGGGTTAGGGTTGAGGAAAGGGTAAGGGTTAGGGTTAGGTTTGGGGTTAGGGTTAGGATTATGCTTATGGTTAGGGTTAGGGAAAGGGTTAGGGTTAGGGTTAGGGGTTTGGTTAGGTTAGGGTTATGGTTAAGGTTAGGGTTAGGGTTATGGTTAGGGTTAGGCTAAGGGTTAGGGTTAGGGTTAGGATAAGGGTTAGGGTTTGGGTTAGGGTTAGGGTTAGAGTTAGGGTTAGGGTTAGGGTTAGGGTAAGGGTTAGGGTTAGGGTTAGGGTTAGGTTTGGGGTTAGGTTTAGGGTAAGGGTAAGGGTTAGTGTTAAGGTTAGAGTTAGGTTTAGGGTAAGGGTTAGGGTTAGGGTACAGGTAATAGTTAGGGTTAATTTTAGGGTTAGGGATATGTTATGGTTAGGGTAAGGATTAGGGTTAGGGTAAGGGTTACGTTTAGGTTTAGGGTAAGGGGTAGGTTAAGGGTTAGGGTTAGGGTAAGGGTAAGAGTTAGGGTTAGGTTTAGGGTTGCAGTTAGTGTTAGGGTTAGGGTTAGAGAAAGGGTAAGGGTTAGGGTTAGGGTTAGGGTTAGGTTTAGAGTAAGGGTTAGGGTTAGGGTTAGGGTTAGGGTTAGGGTAAGGGTTAGGGTTAGGGTTAGCGTAAGGGTTATGGTTAGGGTTTGGGTTAGTGTTAGGTTTATGTTTAGGGTTAGGGTTAGGGTTAGGTTTAGGGTAAGGGTAAGGTTTAGGGTTAGGGTTAGGATTAGGTTTGGGGTTAGGGTTGGGGTAAGAGTAATGATAGGGTTAGGGTTAGGTTTAGTAACGGTTAGGGTTAGGGTTAGGGATAGGGTTAGATTTGGAGTTAGGGTTATGGTAAGGGTAGGGTTAGGGTTAAGGTTAGGGTAAGGTTTAGGGTTAGGGTTAGGGTTAAGGTAAGGGTAATGGTTAGGGTTAAGGTTAGGGTTAGTGTTAGGTTTAGGGTTATGGTAAGGATTATGGTTAGGTTAAGGGTTAGGATTAGGGTTAATGTTAGGGTTAGGTTAAGGGTTAGGGTTAGGGTAATGGTAAGTTTAGGGTTACGTTTAGGGTTGGGGTTAGGGTTAGCATTAGGATGAGGGTAAGGGTAAGGGTTAGGTTTAGGGTTGCGGTTAGGGTAAGGGTTACGGTAAGGGTTATGGTGAGGGTGAGCGTTAAGTTATGGGATAGGGTTAGGGGTTAAGGTTAGGGTTACGGTTAAGGTAAGGGTTAGGGTTAGGGTTAGGGTAAGGGTTAGGGTTAGGTTAAGGCTTAGGGTAAGTCTAAGGGTTAGACTTAGGATTAGATTTAGTGTAAAGTTTAGGGTTAGGGTTAGGGTGAGTGTTAGGGTTAGGGTTAGGGTTAGGGGTTAGTGTTAGTCTTAGGGTTAGGCAAGGGTTAGGGTTAGGGTTAGGGAAGGGTTATGGTTAGGGTTAGGGTTAGGGTAAGGCTAAAGGAAGAGTTAGGGTTAGGGTAAGGGTTAGGATTAGGGTTAGGGTTAGGGTAAGACTAAGGGTTAGAGTTAGGGTTAGGGTTAGGTTAAGGTTAGGGTTAGGTTTAAGGTTACAGTTAGGGTAAGGGTAAGGGTTAGGGTTAGGGTTAGGGTTAGCCTAAAGTTTAGGGTTAGGGTTATTGTTAGGGTAAGGGTAAGGATAAGGGTTAGGGTTAGGGTTAGGGTTAGGGTTACGGTTAGGGTTAGGGTTAGGGTTAGGTTTAGGGTAAGAGTTAGGGTTAGGGTTATGGTTAGGGGTATTTTTAGGGTTAGGGTTAGGGTAAGGGTAAGGGAATGTTAGTGTTAGGTTTAGGGTTAGGTTTCTGGTTAGGGTTAAGGTAAGGGTAAGGGTTAGGGTTAAGGTTAGGGTTAGGGATAGGTTATGGTTAGGGTAAGGATTAGAGTTAGATTTAGGGGTAGGTTAAGGGTTAGGGTTAGGGTAACGTTAATGGTTAGGTTTAGGGTTAGGGTTAGGGTAAGGCTAAGGGTTAGAATTAGGGTTAGGGTTAAGTTTAGGGTTTAGGTTTAGGGTTAGGGTAAGGGTAAGAGTAAGGGTTAGGGTTAGGGTTAGGGTTAGGGTAAGGGTAAGGTTTAGGGTTAGGGTTAGGTTTGTAGTAAGGGTTCGGGTAAGGGTAAGGGTTAGTGTTAGGTTTAGGGTTAGGTTTAGGGTTAGGGTTAGGGTAAGGGTAAGGGTAAGGGTTAAGGTTACGGTTAGGGATAGGTTACGGATAGGGTAAGGATTAGGGTTAGAGTTAGTGTTAGGGTTAGGGGTAGGTTAGGGTTAGGGTTAGGGTAAGGTTAAGGGTTAGGATTACCTTTAGGGTTGGGGTTAGGGTTAGGGTTAGAGTTAGGTTAAGGTTGAGGGTTAGGATTAGGGTAAGGGTTAGAGTTAGGTTTAGGGTTAGGGTAAGGCTAATGGTTAGATTTAGGGTTAGGGTTAGGGTTAGTGTTAGAGTTAGGGATAGGTTAGGGTTAGGGTTAGGGTTAGGGTTAGGGATAGGGTAAGGGTTAGGCTTAGGCTTAGGGATAGGTTTGGGGTTAGGGTTAGGGTAAGGGTTAGGGTTAGGGTAAAGGTTAGGGTTAGCCTTTGGGTTAGGGTAAGGGTAACCGTTAGACTTAGGGTTAGAGTTAGGGTTAGGGTTAGTGTTAGTGTTAGTTTTAGGGTTAGGGTTAGGGTAAGGGTTAGGGTTAGGGTTAGGGATAGGTTTGGGTTTAGGGTTAGGGTAAGGGTTAGGGTTAGGGTAAAGGTTAGGGTTAGGGTTAGGGTTAGGGTAAGGGTAACCGTTAGAATTAGGGTTAGAGTTAGGGTTAGGGTTAGTGTTAGGGTTAGGGTTAGGGTTAGGTTTAGGGTTAGGGTTAGTGGTAGAGTTAGGGTTAGGGTAAGGGTAAGGGTTAGGGTTAGGTTTAGGGTTCGGGTAAATGTTAGGATTAGGGTAACGGTTATGGTTAGGGTTAGGTTTAGGGTTAGCATTAAGGGTAGGGTTAGGGTTAGGGTTAGGTTTAGGGTAAGGGTTAGGGTTAGGGTTAGGGATAGGTTTGGGGTTAGGGTAAGGTTTAGGGTTAGGGTAAAGTTTAGGGTTAGGGTTAGGGTTAGGGTAAGGGTAACCGTTAGAATTAGGGTTAGAGTTAGGGTTAGGGTTAGTGTTAGGGTTAGGGTTAGGGTTAGGTTTAGTTTTAGGGTTAGAGGTAGAGTTAGGGTTAGGGTAAGGGTAAGGGTTAGGGTTAGGTTTAGGGTTCGGATAAACGTTAGGATTAAGGTAGCGGTTATGGTTAGGGTTAGGTTTAGATTTGGCATTAAGGGTAGGGTTAGGGTTAGGATTAGGGTTAGGGTAAGGGTTAGGGTTAGGGTAAGGGTTAGGGTTAGGGTAAGGATAAGGGTTAGGATTAGGGTTAGGGTAAGGGCAAGGTTAGGGTTAGGGTTAGGGTTAAGTTTAGGGTTAGGGTTAGGATTAGGGTTAGGATTAGGGTTAGGTTTAGGTTTAGGGTTATACTTAGGGTAAGGGTTAGACTTAGGGTAAGGGTTAGAACTAAGGTGAGGGTTAGGGTTAGAGTTAGAGTAAGGGTAAGGGTTAGGGTTAGGGTTAGGATTAGGGTAGGGATTAGTGTTAGGTTTAGGGTTAGGGTAAGGGTAAGGGTTAGGGTTAGGGTTAGGGTTAGCATAAGGGTTAGGGTTAGGGTTAGTGTTAGGTTTAGGGTTAAGTTTAGGGTTAGGGTTAGGGTAAGGTTACGGTTTAGGGTTAGGGTTAGGGTTAGGGTTAGGGTAAGGGTAAGGGTTAGGGTTAGGGTTAGGGTTAGTGTTAGGGTTAGGGTTACGGTTAGTGTTAAAGTTAGTGTTTGGTTTAGGGTTAGGGTAAGGGTTAGGGATAGGGGTTAGAGTTAGGGTTAGGGTTAGTGTAAGGGTTAGGCTTAGGGTTAGGGTTAGGGTAAGGGTTAGGGTTAGGGTTAGGTTTAGGGCAAGTGTAAGTGTTAGGGTTAGGGTTAGGTTTAGCATTAGGGTTAGGGTAAGGGTAAGGGTTAGGGTTAGGGTTAGGGTTAGGGTTGGGGTTAAGGTTAGGGTTAGGGTTAGGGTAAGGGTAAGTGTTACGGTTAGGGTTAGTGTAAGGGTAAGTTTTAGGATTAGGGTTAGGGTTTGCGTTAGGTTTAGGGTTAGGATAAGGTTAAGGGTTAAGGTTAGGGTTAGGGTTAGGTTTAGGGTTAGGGTGAGGGTAAGGATTAGTTTTAGAGTTAGGGTTAGGTTTAGGGTTAGGGTTAGGGTAAGGGTAAGGGTTAGGGTTAGGGTTAGGATGAAGTTTAGGTTTGGGGTTAGGGTTATGGTTAGGATTAGGCTTAGGTTTAGATTTAATGTTAGGCTTAGGGTAAATGTAAGGGTTAGGGTTACGGTTAGGTTTAGGGTTAGGGTTAAGGTTAGGGTTAGGTTTAGGGTTAGGGTTGGGGAAAGGGTAAGGGTTAGGGTTAGGGAAAGGGTAAGGGATAGGGTTAGGGTTAGGGTTAGGGTTAGTGTTAGGTTTAGGGTTAGGGTTAGGGTAAGGGCAAGACTTAGGGTTAGGGTTAGAGTTAGTTTTAGGGTTAGGGTTGCGGTTAGGGTTAGGGTTAGGGTTAGCGTTAGGGTAAGGGTAAGGATTAGGGTTAGGGTAAGGGTTAAGTTAAGGGTTAGGGTTAGGGTTTAGGGTTACTGTTAGGGTTAGGTTAAGGTTTAGGGTTAGGGTTACTGTTAGGTTTAGGTTTAGGATAAGGGTTAGGTTTAGGGTAAGTGTAAGTGTTAGGGTTAGGGTTAGGGTGAGGTTTAGGGTTAGGGTTAGGGTAAGGGTTAATGTTAGGGTTAGGGTTAGGGTTAGGCCTAGTGTTAGGGTAAGGGTTAGGGTTAGGGTTAGGGATAGGTTTAGGGTTAGGATTAGGATTACGATTAGGCTAAGGGTTATGGTTATGGTTAGGGTTAGGGTTAGGCTTAGTGTTAGAGTAAGGGTAAGGGCTAGGGTTAGAGTTAGGGTTAGGGTTAAGGTTGAGGTTAGGGTTAGGTTAGGTTAAGGTATGGGTTAGTGTTAGGGTTAGGGTAAGGGTTAGGGTTAGGGTTATGGTAAGTGTAAGGGTTAGGGTTAGGGTTAGGGTAAGGATAAGGGTAAGGGTTAGGGTTAGGGGTTAGGGTTAATGTTAGGGTTAGGTTAAGGGTTAATGTTAGTGTTAGGGTTAAGGTTAGGTTTAGGATAAGGGTTAGGGTTATGGTAAGGGTAAATGTTATTGTTATGGTTAGGGTTCGTGTTAGGGTTAGGGTAAGTTTTAGGGTTAGGATTAGGGTTAGCGTTAAGGTTAGGGTTAGGGTTAGGGTTAGGGTATGTGTAAGGTTTAGGGTTAGGGTTAGGGTTACGGTTAGGTTTAGGGGTTAGGGTTAGTGTTAGGTTTAGGTGTAGGCTAGGGATAATAGTTAGGGTTACGGATAGTGTTAGGGTTAGGGTTAGGTTAGGGTTAGGGTGTGGGTAAGTTGTAGGGTTAGGGTTATGGTTATGGTTAAGTTTAGGTTTAGAGTTATGGTAAGGGTAACGGTTATGGTTAGGGTTATTCTTAGGCTAAGTGTTAGAGTTATGGTTATGTTTAGGGTTAGGGTAAGGGTAAGGGTTAGGGTTAAGGTTAGGGTTAGGGTTAGGGTTAGGGTAAGGGTAAGATTTAGGGTTAGGTTTACGGTTAGGGTTAGTCTAAGGGTAAGGGTTAGGTTTAGGGTTAGAGTTAGGTATAGGGTTAGGGTTAGGGTAAGGATAAGGGTTAGAGTTCAGGTTAGGGTTAGGGTTAGGGTTAGGCTTATGGTTAGGGTGTGGGTAAGGGTAAGGGTTAGGGTTAGGGTTAGGGTTAGGTTTAGGGTAAGGGTAAGGTTTAAGGTTAGGGTTAGGGTTAGGGTTAAGGTTAGGGTTAGGGTTAGGTTCAGGGTAAGCATTAGGGTTAGGGTTAGGATTAGGGTTAGGGTTAGGGTCAGGATTAGGCTTAGTGTTAGGGTAAGGTTAAGGGTTAGGGTTAGGGTTAGGGTTAGGGGTTAGGTTAGGGTTAAGGTTGAGGTTAGGATTAGGATTAGGGTTAGGGTAAGTGTTAGGGTTAGGTTTGGGTAAGGGTTAGGGTTAGGGTTAGGGTTAGGGTTAGGGTAAGGGTTAGGGTTAGGGTTACGGTAGTGGTTAGGGTATGGGTAAGTGCTAGTGTTAGGGTTAGGTTTAGGATAAGGGTAAGGATTAGGGTTAGGTTTAGGGTTAGGTTTAGGGTTAAGGTAAGGGTTAGGGTTAGGTTCAGGGTTAGGATTAGGGTTAGGGTTAGGGTATGGGTTAGGGTTAGGGTTAGGGTTGGTTTCAGGGTTAGGCTTAGTGTTAGTGTAAGGGTAAGGGTTAGGGTTAGGGTTAGGGTTAAGGTTGAGGTTAGGATTAGGGTTAGGGTTACGAGAAGGGTTAGGGTTACGGTTACGGTAAGGGTTAGGGTTAGGTTTAGGGTTAAGTTAAGGGTAAGGGTTAGGGTTAGGGTTAGGATTAGGGTAAGGGTTAGGGTTAGCGTTAGGGTGAGGGTAGTGGTTAGGGTATGGGTAAGTGTTAGTATTAGGGATAGGTTTAGGATAAGGGTAAGGATTAGGGTTAGGGTTAGGTTTATAGGTTAGGGTAAGGGTTAGGGTTAGGGTGCGGGTTAGGTTTGGGGTTAGGGTTAGGGTAAGGGTAAGGGTTAGGGTTAGGTTTAGGGTTAGGGTTAGTGTTAGGTTTAGGGTTAGGGTTAGGGTAAGGGCAAGGGTTAGGGTTAGGGTTAGGGTTAGGATTAGTGTTAGGGTTAGGGTTAGGGTTAAGGTTAGGGTTACAGTTAGGTTTAGGGTTAGGGTTAGGGTTAGGGTAAGGTTAAGTGTTAGGGTTAGGATTAGGGTTAGGGTTAGGGTAATGGTTAGGTTAGGGTTAGGGTTAGGGTTAGGGTAATGGTTAGGTTTAGAGTTAGGGTTAGGTTTAGGGTTAGGGATAGGGTAAGGGTAAGGGTTAGGGTTAGGGTTAGGGTTACCTTTAAGGTTGGGGTTAAGGTTAGGTTTAGGGTTAGCGTACGTTTAAGGATTAGGATTAGGTTAGGGTTATGCTTAGGGTTAGGGTTAGGATTAGGATTAGAGTTAGGTTTAGGGTTACGTTTAGGGTTATGGTTAGGGTAAGGTTATGTGTTAGGGTTAGAGTTAGGGTTAGGGTTAGGGTTAGGGTTAGGTTTAGGGTTAGGATTAGGGTTATGATTAAGGTAAGGGTTAGGGTTAGGGTTAGGGTTAGGGTTAGGCTTAGTGTTAGGGTAAGGGTAAGGGTTACGGTTAGGGTTAGGGTTAGGTCTAAGGTTGAGGTTTGGGTTAGGGTTAGGGTTAGGTTTAGGTTAGGATTAGGGTTAGGATTAGGCTAAGTGTTATGGTTATGGTTACCGTTAGGGTTAGGCTTAGTGTTAGAGTAAGGGTAAGGGCTAGGGTTAGAGTTAGGGTTAGGGTTAAGGTTGAGGTTAGGGTTAGGTTAGGGTTAGGGTTAGGTTCAGGGTTAGGATTAGGGTTAGGTTTAGGGTAAGGGTTAGGGTTAGGGTTAGGGTCAGGGTTAGGCTTAGTGTTAGGGTATGGTTAAGGATTAGTGTTAGGGTTAGGGTTAGGGTTAGGGTTAAGGTTGAGGTTAGGATTAGGGTTAGGGTTAGGGTAAGGATTAGGGTTAGGGTTAGGGTAAGGGATAGGTTTATCGTTAAGGTTAGGGTAAGGGTTAGGGTTAGGCTTAGGGTTAGGGTTAGGGTTAAGGTTAGGGTAAGGGTTAGGGTTAGGCTAAGGTTTAGGTTTAGGGTTAAGGTAAGGGTTAGGGTTTGGGTTAGTGTTAGGGTTAGAATTAGGGTCAGGGTTAGGGTAAGGGTTAGGGTTAGGTTTAGGGTAAGGGTTAGGTTTAGGGTTCAGGATTAGTTTTAGGGTAAGGTTTAGGGATAGGAATTAGGGTTAGGGTTAGGGTTAGGGTTAGGGTAAGGGTTAGGGTTAGGGTTAGGGTAAGGGATAGGTTTAGGGTTAAGGTTAGGTTAAGGGTTAGGGTTAGGGTTAGGATTAGAATAAGGGTTAGGGCTATGGTTAGGGTTAGGGTAGTGGTTAGGGTATGGGTAAGTGTTAGTGTAAGGGTTAGGTTAGGATAAGGTAAGGATTAGGGTTTGGTTTAGGTTTAGGTTTAGAGGTTAGGGTTAGGGTTAGGGTGAGGGTGAGGGTTAGGTTTGGGGTTAGGGTTAGGGTAAGGGTAAGTGTTAGGGTTAGTGTTAGGGTTAGGGTTAGGGTTAGTGTTAGGTTTAGGGTTAGGGTTAGGGTAAGGGCAAGGGTTAGGGTTAGGGTTAGGGTTAAGTTTATGGTTAGTGTTAGGGTTAGGGTTAGGGTTACGTTTAGGGTTACGGTTAGGTTTAGGGTTAGGGTAAGGGTTAGGGTTAGGGTTAGGGTTAGGGTAAGGGTAAAGGATAGGGTTAGTGTTAGGGTTAGGGTTAGTGTTAGGTTTAGGGTTAGGGTTAGGTAAGGGCAAGGGTTAGGGTTAGGGTTAGAGTTAGTTTTAGGGTTAGGGTTGCAGTTAGGGTTAGGGTAAGGGTGAGGGTTAGGGTTAGGGTTAGGGTAAGGGTTAGGGTTAGGGTTAGGGTAAGGGTAAGGGCTAGAATTAGGGTTTTGGTTAGGGTTAGGTTTAGGGTTAGTGTTAGGGTTAGGATAAGGGTAAGGCTTAGGGTTAGGATTAGGGTTAGGGTTAGGCTGATGGTTAGGTTTAGGACTAGGGTTAGAGTTATGATTAGAGTTAGGTTTAGGGTTACGGTTAGGGTTAGGGTAAGGTTATGTGTTAGGGTTATACTTAGGGTTAGGGTTAGTGTTAGGGTTAGGTTTAGGGTTAAGTTTATGGTTATGGTTACGGTAAGGTTTAGGGTTAGGGTCAGGGTTAGGGTTAGGCTAAGTGTTATGGTTATGGTTATGGTTAGGGTTAGGGTTAGGGTTAGGGTTAGGTTTGCGGTTAGGATAAGGTTAGGGTAAGGGTTTAGACTTAGTTTAGGGTTAGGGTTAGAGTAAGGATTAGGGTTAGGGTTAGGGTAAGGGTTAGGGTTAGGGTTAGTGTTAGGGTTAGAGTTAGGGTTAGGGTTAGGGTAAGGGTAAGGATTAGGGTTAGGGTTAGGGTTAGCGTAAGGGTTAGGGTTAGGGGTTAGGGTTACTGTTAGGGTTAGGTTAAGGTTTAGGGTTAGGGTTACGGTTAGGTTTAGGGTTAGGATAAGGGTTAGGGTTAGGGTAAGTGTAAGTGTTAGGGTTAGGGTTAGGTTTAGGGTTAGGGTTAGGGTAAGGGTTAGTGTTAGTGTTAGGGTTAGGATTAGGGTTAGGGTTCAGGTTAGGGTTAGGGTTAGTGTTAGGTTTAGGGTTAGGATTAGGGTTAGGGTTATGCTAAGGGTTAGGTTTAAGGTTAGGATTAGGGTTAGGCTTAATGTTAGAGTAAGGGTAAGGGTTAGGGTTAGGGTTAGTGTTAGGGTTAAGGATGAGTTTAGGGTTAGGATTAGGGTTAGGGTAAGGGTTAGTTTTAGAGTTAGGGTAAGGGTTAGGGTTAGTTTTAGGATTAGGGTAAGGGTAAGGGTTAGGTTTAGGATTAGGGTAAGGGTAAGTGTTAGGGTTAGGGTTAGGGTAAGGGTTATTGTTAGTGTTAGGGTTAGGTTTAGGGTTGGGGTTAAGGTTAGGGTTAGGGTAAGGGTAAGTGTTAGGGTTAGGGTTAGGTTTAGGGTTAGGGTAATGGTAAGGATAAGGGTTATGGTTACGGTTAGGGTTAACGTTGAGGTTAGGGTTAGAGTTAGGGTGAGGGTTAGGTTTAGGGTTAGGGTTAGGGTTAGGGTTAGGGTAAGGATTAGGGTTAGCGTTAGGATAAGCATAAGCGTTAGGGTTAGGTTTAGGTTACGGTTAGAGTTATGGTTAGGGTTAGGGTAAGGATAAGGGTTAGGGTTAATGTTATGGTTAGGTTTAGAGTAAGGGTTAGGGTTAGGTTTAGGGTAAGGGTTAGGGTTAAGTTTAGGGTTAGGATTAGGGTTAGGGTTAGGTTTAGGGTTATGGTTAGGGTAAGGGTAAGGGTTAGGTTTAGGGTTATGGTTAGGGTTAATGTTTTGGTTAGGGTTAGGGTTTGGGTAAGGATAAGGGTTAGAGTTAGGGTTAGGTTTAGGGTTAGGGTTAAGGTTAGGGTAAGGGTGAGGGTGAGGGTAAGGGTAAGGTTTAGGTTTAGGGTTAGGGTTAGGGTAAGGGTTAGGGTTAGGGTTAGAGTGAGGGTTAGGGTTAGGGATAGGGTAAGGTTAAGGGTTAGGGTTAGGATTAGGTTAGGGTTGGGGTGAAGGTTAGGGTTAGGGTTAGGGTAAGGGTAAGGGTTAGGGTAAGGGCAAGTGTTAGGGTTGGGGTTAGGGTTAAGGTTAGGATTAGGATTAGGGTTTGGGTTAGGGTTAAGTTTAGGTTTAGGGTTAGGGTTAGGGTAAGGGTTAGGTTTAGAGTTAGGGTAAGGTTTAGGGTTAGGCTTCGGGTTAGGGTTAGGGTTAGAGTTAGGTTTAGGGTTAGAGTTACGGGTTAGGCTAAGGGTTAGGGTTAGGTTAAGTGTTAGCGTTAGGGTTAGGTTTAGTTTAAGGGTTAGGGATAGGGTTAGGGTAAGGGTAAGGGTTAGGGTTAGTGTAAGAGTTAGGGTTTGGTTTAGGGTTAGGGTAATGGTTAGGGTTAGGGTTAGGGTTAGGGTTAGGGATATGGTAAGGATAAGGGATAGGGTTAGGTTTAGGGTTGGGGTTAAGGTTAGGTTTAGGGTTAGGGTACGTTGAAGAATTAGGGTTAGGGTTTGGGTTAGGTTTATGCTTAGGGTTAGG
The DNA here is from genome assembly GCA_024803745.1 of Megascapheus bottae. Taxonomy (NCBI): domain Eukaryota; kingdom Metazoa; phylum Chordata; class Mammalia; order Rodentia; family Geomyidae; genus Megascapheus; species Megascapheus bottae. The sequence continues at coordinate 101,304 of JANJXV010000463.1, forward strand.
GTTAGGGTTAGGATTTGGGTTAAGTTTAGGGTTGGTGATAGGGTTAGGGTTAGGGTTAGGGTGAGGTTATGGGTTAGGGTTAGGGTTAGGCTTAGGCTTAGGGTTAGGGTAAGGGTAAGGGTTAGTGTTAAAGTTATGGTCAGGGTTAGGGTTATGATTAGGGTTAGGGAAAGGTAAGGGTTAGGGTTAGGTTTAGGGTTAGGGTTAGGTTAAGGATAAATGTTAGAGTTAAGGTTAGTGTTAGGATTAGGGTTAGGGTTAAGGTTAGGGTGAGGGTAAGGGTAAGGTTTAGGGTTAGGGTTAGAGTAAGGGTTAGGGTTAGGATTAGGGTTAGGGTAAGGGTTAGGGTTCAGGTTAGGGTTAGGTTTAGTGTTGGGGTTAAGGTTAGGGTTAGGGTTAGGGTTAGGGTTCGGGTTAGGGTTAGGTTTAGTGTTGGGGTTAAGGTTAGGGTTAAGGTTAGGGTTAGGGTAATGGTAAGGGTTGGGCTGGGGTTAGGGTTAAGGTTAGGGTTAGGGTTATGTTTATGGTTAGTTTTAGGGTTATGGTTAGGGTAAGGGTTAGAGTTAGGTTTGGGATTAGGGTTAGGCATAGTGTTAGTGTAAGGGTAAGGGTTAGGGTTAGGGTTAGGGTTAAGGTTGAGGTTAGGGTTAAGGATAGGGTTAGGTTTAGCGTTAGGATTAGGGTTAGGGTTAGGTTTAGGTTTAGGGTTAGGCTTAGTGTTACAGTAAGGGTAAGGGTTAGTGTTAGGTTTAGGGTTAAGTTTGAGGTTAGGGTTAGGGTAAGTTAAGGGTTAGGGTTAGGGTTAGGGGTTAGGCTTAGGGTTAGGGTTAGGGTAAGGGTTAGGGTTAGGGTTAGGGTTAGGATTAGGGATAGGTTTACGGTTAGGGATAGGGTTAGGGTTAGGGTTAGGGTAAGGTTATGTGTTAGGGTTAGGGTTAGGGTTAGGCTTAGGGTTAGAGTTACTGTAAGTGTTAATGATAGGGTTAGGGTTACTGTAAGTGTTAGGGTTAGGGTTAGGGTTACGGTTAGTTTTAGGGTAAGGGTAATGGTTAGGGTTAAAGTTAGGGTCAGGGTTAGGGTTAGGGTTAGGGTTAGGGTAAGGGTAAGGGTTAGGTTTAGGTTTAGGGTAAGGGTAAGGGTTAGGTTTAGGGTTAGGGTTAGGTTTAGGGTTAGGGTTAGGTTAAGGATAAATGTTAGAGTTAAGGTTAGGGTTAAGATTAGGGTTAGGGTTAGGGTTAGGGTAAGGGTTAGGGTTAGGGTTAAGGTTAGGGTTAGGGTTAGGGTTAGTGTTATGGTTAGGGTAAGGGTTATTGTTAGGGTTAGGGTTAGGTGTTAGTTTAAGGGTAAGGGTTAGGGTTAGGGTTAGGGTAAGGGTAAGCGTTAGGGTTAGCGTTAGGGTTAGTTTAAGGGTTAGGGTTAGGGTAAGGGTAAGGGTTAGGGATAGGGTTAGGGTTAGGTTTAGGGTTAGAGTAAGCGTAAGGTTAAAGGTTAGGGTTAGAGTTAGGGTTACAGTTATGGTAAGGGTTAGTGTCAGGGTTAGGGTAAGGGTAAGGTTTAGGGTGAGGGTTAGGGTTAGGGTAAGGGTAAGGGTAGGTGTTGGGGTTAGTGTTAGGTTTAGGGTAAGGGTAAGGGTTGGGGTTAAGGTTAGGGTTAGGGTTAGGTTTAGGGTTAGGTTTAGGCTTAGTGTAAGGGTAAGGGTTAGGGTTAGGTTTAGGGTTAGGGTTAAGGTTAGGGTAAGGTTTAGGTTTAGGGTTAGGGTTAGGGTTAGGGTTAGGATAAGGGTTAGGGTTAGGGTTTGGGTTAGCTGTTAGGGTGAGGGTAAGGGTTAGGGTTAGGGTTAGGGTTAGGGTAAGTGTGAGGGTTAGGTTTAGGGTTAGGGTTAGTTTTAGGGTTAGGGTTACGTAAGGATAAGTGTTAGGGTTAGATTTAGGATTAGAGTTAGGGTAAAGGTATGGCAAGGGTTAGGGTTAAGGTTAGGCTTTGGGTTAAGGTAGAGGTTAGGTTTAGGGATAGGGTTAGGTTAAGGGTAAGGGTTAGTGTTAGGGTTAGGTATAGGGTTAGGATTAGGTTTAGAGTTAGGGTTAGGGTAAGGGCAAGGGTTAGGTTTAGGGTTAAAGTTAGGGTTATGGTTAGGGTTAGGTTTAGGGTTAGGGTTAGCGTAAGGGTAAGGTTTAGGGTTAGGGTTAGGGTAAGGGGTAGGGTTAGGTTAGGGTAAGGGTTAGGGTTAGGGTTAGGGTTAGGTTTACAGTTAAGTTTAGGGTTAGGTTAAGGGTAAGGGTTAGGGTTAGGGTTAGGGTTAGGTTAAGGGTAAGGGTTATGGTTAGGGTTAGAATTAGGTTTAGGTTTTGTTAAGGGTAAGGGATAAGGTTAGGGTTAGGGTTAGGGTAGGTGTTAGGGTTAGAGGTAGGGTTAGGGTTAGGGTTAAGGTAAGGGTTATGGTTAGGGTTAGGGTAAGGGTAAGTGTTATGATTAGGGTTAGGGTTAGGGTTTGGGTAAGTGTTAGGGTAAGGGTTAGGTTTAGGGTTAGGTTTAGGTTTGGCGTTAAGTTTAGGGTTAGGGTTAGGGTAAGAGTAAGGGTTAGGGTTAGGGTTAGGTTTAGGGTAAGTGTTAGGGTTAGGGTTAGGGTTAGGTTTAGGGTAAGGTCTAAGGTTAGGGTTAGGTTTAGGGTTAGGGTAAGTGTTAGGGTTAGGGTTAGGGTTAGGGTTAGGTTTAGGGTTAGAGTAAGCATAAGGGTAAGGGTTAGGGTTAGAGTTAGAGTTACAGTTAGGGTAAGGGTTAGTGTTAGCGTTAGGGTAAGGGTAAGGTTTAGGGTTAGGGTTAGGGTTAGGGTAAGGGTAAGGGTAAGGGTTGGGGTTAGGGTTAGGTTTAGCGTAAGGGTAAGGGTTAGGGTTAAGGTTAGGGTTAGGGTTAGGTTTAGGGTTAGGGTTAGGCTTAGTGTAAGGGTAAGGGTTAGGGTTAGGGTTAGGGTAAGGGTAAGGTTTAGGTTTAGGGTTAGGGTTAGGGTTAGGGTAAGGATAAGGTTGAGGGTTAGTGTAAGGGTAAGGGTTAGGGTTAGGTTTAGGGTTAGGGTAAGGGCAAGTGTTAGGGTTAGGGTTAGGGTTTAGGTTAGGTTTAGGGTTAGGTTTAGGGTTAGGTTAGGGTTAGGGTTAAGGTAAGGGTTAGCGTTAGGTTTAGGTTTAGGGTTAGGGGTTAGGCTTAGGGTTAGGGTAAGGGTTAGGGTTAGAGTTAGGGTAAGGTTTAGGGTTAGGGTTAGGGTAAGGGTAAGTGTTAGGGTTAGGGTTAGGGTTAGTGTAGGGTTAGGGATAGGGGTAGGGTTCGGGTTAGGTTTAGGCTTAGGTTTAGGGTACGGGTTAGGTTTAGGGTTAGGGTTAGGGTAAGGTTTAGAGTTGGGGTTAGGGTTAGTTTTAGATTTAGGGTTAGGGTTAGAGTAAGCATAAGAGTTAGGGTTGGGATAGGGTTAGGGTTCGGGTTAGGTTTGGGGTTAGGGTTAGGCTAAGGGGTAGGGTTAGGTTTATGGTTATGGTTAAGGTTAGGGTTAGAGTTAGGGTAAGGGTAAGGGTTAGGGTTAGGGTTAGGGTAAGGGTAAGGTTTAGGGTTAGATTTAGGGTTAGGGTTAGTCTAAAGGTAAGGTTTAGGTTTAGGGTTAGGTTTAGGTTTAGGTTTAGGGTTAGGGTAAGGATAAGGGTTAGAGTTCAGG
>JANJXV010000463.1:112500-115000 GCA_024803745.1 Megascapheus bottae
GGGTTAGGGTTATGGTTAGGGTTAGGTTAAGGGTTACGGTTATGGTTAGGGTTAGAATTAGGTTTAGGTTTTGTTAAGGGTAAGGGTTAAGGTTAGGGTTAGGGTTAGGTTAGGTGTTAGGGTTAGGGGTAGGGTTAGGTTTAGAGTTATGGTAAGGATTAGTGTTAGTGTTAGGGTTAGGGTTAGCGTTAAATTTAAGTTTAGGGATAGGGTAAGGGTAAGGGTTAGGTTTAGGTTTAGGGTTAGGGTTAGGGTTATGTTTAGGGTAAGGGGAACGGTTAGGGTTATGGTTATGGTTAAGGTTAGGGTTAGAGTAAGGGCAAGGGTAAGGGTTAGGCTTAGGGTTAGGGTTAGGGTTAGGGTAAGTGTTAGAGTTAGGGTTAGGGTTAGGGTCGGGTAAGGGCAAGGGTTAGGTTTAGGGTTAAGGTTAGGATTAGGGTTAGGGTTAGGGTTAGGGTAAGTGTAAGGTTTAGGGTTAGGTTAAGGTTAGGGTTAGGGTTAGGATTAGGGTTAGGGTTAGGGTAAGGGTAAGGGTTAGGGTTAGGGTTAGGGTTAGGGTTAGGGTAAGGGTAAGTGTTATGGTTAGGGTTAGGGTTAGGGTTTGGGTAAGTGTTAGGGTAAGGGTTAGGTTTAGGGTTAGGTTTAGGTTTGGGGTTACGTTTAGGGTTAGGGTTAGGGTAAGAGTAAGGGTTATGGTTAGGGTTAGGTTTAGGGTAAGTATTAGGGTTAGGGTTAGGGTTAGGTTTAGGGTAAGGTTTAGGGTGAGGGTTAGGGTTAGGGTAAGGGTAAGGGTTAGGGATAGGGTTAGGGTTAGGTTTAGGGTTAGAGTAAGCGTAAGGTTAAAGGTTAGGGTTAGAGTTAGGGTGACAGTTAGGGTAAGGGTTAGTGTCAGGGTTAGGGTAAGGGTAAGGTTTAGGGTGAGGGTTAGGGTTAGGGTAAGGGTAAGGGTAGGGGTTGGGGTTAGTGTTAGGTTTAGGGTAAGGGTAAGGGTTGGGGTTAAGGTTAGGGTTAGGGTTAGGGTTAGGTTTAGGTTTAGGCTTAGTGTATGGGTAAGGGTTAGGGTTAGGTTTAGGGTTAGGGTTAAGGTTAGGGTAAGGTTTAGGTTTAGGGTTAGCCTTAGGGTTAGGGTTAGGATAAGGGTTAGGGTTAGGGTTTGGGTTAGCTGTTAGGGTGAGGGTAAGGGTTAGGGTTAGGATTAGGGTTAGGGTAAGTGTGAGGGTTAGGTTTAGGGTTAGGGTTAGTTTTAGGGTTAGGGTTACGTAAGGATAAGTGTTAGGGTTAGATTTAGGATTAGAGTTAGGGTAAAGGTATGCCAAGGGTTAGGGTTAAGGTTAGGCTTTGGGTTAAGGTAGAGGTTAGGTTTAGGGATAGGGTTAGGTTAAGGGTAAGGGTTAGTGTTAGGGTTAGGTATAGGGTTAGGATTAGGTTTAGAGTTAGGGTTAGGGTAAGGGCAAGGGTTAGGTTTAGGGTTAAAGTTAGGGTTATGGTTAGGGTTAGGTTTAGGGTTAGGGTTAGCGTAAGGGTAAGGTTTAGGGTTAGGGTTAGGGTAAGGGGTAGGGTTAGGTTAGGGTAAGGGTTAGGGTTAGGGTTAGGGTTAGGTTTACAGTTAAGTTTAGGGTTAGGTTAAGGGTAAGGGTTAGGGTTAGGGTTAGGGTTAGGTTAAGGGTAAGGGTTATGGTTAGGGTTAGAATTAGGTTTAGGTTTTGTGAAGGGTAAGGGATAAGGTTAGGGTTAGGGTTAGGGTAGGTGTTAGGGTTAGAGGTAGGGTTAGGGTTAGGGTTAAGATAAGGGTTATGGTTAGGGTTAGGGTAAGGGTAAGTGTTATGATTAGGGTTAGGGTTAGGGTTTGGGTAAGTGTTAGGGTAAGGGTTAGGTTTAGGGTTAGGTTTAGGTTTGGCGTTAAGTTTAGGGTTAGGGTTAGGGTAAGAGTAAGGGTTAGGGTTAGGGTTAGGTTTAGGGTAAGTGTTAGGGTTAGGGTTAGGGTTAGGTTTAGGGTAAGGTCTAGGGTTAGGGTTAGGTTTAGGGTTAGGGTAAGTGTTAGGGTTAGGGTTAGGGTTAGGGTTAGGTTTAGGGTTAGAGTAAGCATAAGGGTAAGGGTTAGGGTTAGAGTTAGAGTTACAGTTAGGGTAAGGGTTAGTGTTAGCGTTAGGGTAAGGGTAAGGTTTAGGGTTAGGGTTAGGGTTAGGGTAAGGGTAAGGGTAAGGGTTGGGGTTAGGGTTAGGTTTAGCGTAAGGGTAAGGGTTAGGGTTAAGGTTAGGGTTAGGGTTAGGTTTAGGGTTAGGGTTAGGCTTAGTGTAAGGGTAAGGGTTAGGGTTAGGGTTAGGGTAAGGTTAAGGTTTAGGTTTAGGGTTAGGGTTAGGGTTAGGGTAAGGATAAGGTTGAGGGTTAGTGTAAGGGTAAGGGTTAGGGTTAGGTTTAGGGTTAGGGTAAGGGCAAGTGTTAGGGTTAGGGTTAGGGTTTAGGTTAGGTTTAGGGTTAGGTTTAGGGTTAGGTTAGGGAT
>JANJXV010000463.1:120000-125000 GCA_024803745.1 Megascapheus bottae
AGGATAAGTTTTCAGGTTAGGGTTAGGGTTAGATTTAGGGTTAGGGTTAGGGTAAGGGTATGGCAAGGGTTAGGGTTAAGGTTAGGCTTTGGGTTAAGGTAGAGGTTAGGCTTAGGGTTAGGGGTAGGTTAAGGGTAAGGGTTAGTGATAGGGTTAGGTTTAGGGTTAGGGTTAGGTTTAGAGTTAGGGTTAGGGTAAGGGCAAGGATTAGTTTTAGGGTTAAGGTTAGGGTTACGGTTAGGGTTAGGTTTAGGGTTAGGGTTAGCGGAAGGGTAAGGGTTAGGTTTGGGTTTAGGGTAAGGTGTAGGGTAAGGTTAGGGTAAGGGTTAGGGTTGGGTTAGGGTTAGGTTTACAGTTAGGTTTAGGGTTAGGTTAAGAGTAAGGGTTAGGGTTAGGTTTAGGGTTAGGTTAAGGGTAAGTGTTATGGTTAGGGTTAGGGTAGGGTTTGCGTAAGTGTTAGTGTAAGGGTTAGGTTTAGGGTTAGGTTTAGGTTTGGGGTTAAGTTTAGGGTTAGGGTTAGGGTAAGAGTAAGGGTTAGGGTTAGGGTTAGGTTTATGGTAAGTGTTAGGGTTAGGGTTAGGGTTAGGTTTAGGGTAAGGGTTAGGGATAGGGTTAGGGTTAGGGTAAGGGTAAGGGTTATGGTTAGGGTTAGGGTTAGGTTTAGGGGTAGAGTTAGGGTTACACTTAGGGTAAGGGTTAGTGTTAGGGTTAGGGTAAGGGTAAGGTTTAGGGTTAGGTTTAGGGTTAGGGTAAGGGTAAGGGTAAGGGTAAGGGTTGGGGTTAGGGTTAGGTTTAGGTAAGGGTAAGGGTTAGGGTTAAGGTTAGGGTTAGGGTTAGGTTTAGGGTTAGGGTTAGGCTTAGTGTAAGGGTAAGGGTTAGGGGTAGGTTTAGGGTTAGGGTTAGGGTAAGGGTAAGGTTTAGGTTTAGTGTTAGGGTTAGGTTTAGGGTAAGGATAAGGGTGAGGGTTAGGGTTAGGGTTAGGTTTAGGGTTAGGGTTAGGCTTAGTGTAAGGGTAAGGGTTAGGGTTAGGTTAGGGTTAGGGTAAGGGTTCGGGTAAAGGTTAGGGTTAGGTTTAGGGTTAGGTTTAGGGTAAGGGTAAGGGTTAGGTTTAGAGTGAGGGTTAGGGTTAGGGATAGGGTTAGTGTTAGGGTTTGGGTAAAGATAAGGGTTAGGATTAGGGTTAGGTTTAGGGTTAAGGTTAGGCTTAGGGTAAGGGTAAGTGTAAGGGTTAGGGTTAGGTTTAGGGTTAGGGTTAGGTTAAGGGTTAGGGTTAGGGTTAGGTTTAGGGTTAGGGTAAGGGTAAGGGTTAGGGTTAGGATTAGGTTTAGGGTTGGGGTTAAGGTTAAGGTTAGGGTTAGGGTAAGGGTAAGGGTTAGGGTTAGGGATAGGGTTAGGGTAAGGGTTAGTGTTAGGGTTATGGTTAGGGTTACGGTTATGGTTAGGGTTAAGGTTAGCGTAAGGGTATGTGTTAGAGTTAGGGTTAGGGTTATGGTTAGGGTTAGCGTTAGGGTAAGCGTAAGGGTTAGGGTTAAGGTTAGCGTAAGGGTATGTGTTAGAGTTAGGGTTAGGGTTATGGTTAGGGTTAGCGTTAGGGTAAGCGTAAGGGTTAGGGTTAAGGTTAGGGTTAGGTTTGGGTAGGGTTAAGGGTTACGTTTAGGGTAAGGGTAAGGTTTAGAGTTAGGGTTAGGGGTAGGGTAAGGGTATGGGTTATGGTTAGGTTTAGGATTAAGGTTAGGTTTAGGGTAAGGGTAATGGTTAGGGTTAGGTTTAGGGTTAGGGTAAGGGTTAGGGTTAGTGTTAGGGTTAGGGTAGGGTTCAGGTTAAGGATAAGTGTTAGTGTTGTTTTAGGTTTAGGATAAGGGTAGGATTAGGGTTAGGTTTGGGGTTAGGGTTAGGGTTAGGGTTAGGGTGAGGGTTAGGTTTAGGGTTAGGGTTAGCATAAGGGTAAGCTTTAGGGTTAGGGTTAGTGATAGTTTTAGGGTTGGGTTTAGGTTAAGAGCAAGTGTTAAGGTTAGGGTTAGGGTTAAGGTTAGGGTTAGGGTTAGGGTTAGGGTTAGGGTTAGGTTAGGTTTAGGGTTAAGGTAAGGGTTAGGGTTAGGGTTAGGGATAGGGTTAGGGTTCGGGTTAGGGTAAGGGTTAGGGTAAGGGTGAGCGTTAGGGTTAGGGTTAGGGTAAGGGTAAGGGTTAGGGTTAGGTTTAGGGTTAAGATTGAGGTTAGGGTTAGGGTTTGAGTAAGGGTTAGGGTTAGCGTTAGCGTAAGGGTTATGGTTAGGGTTAGGGTTAGAGTTAGAGTTAGGATTAGGGTTAGGGTTAGGGTAAGGGTAAGGGTTAGGAATAGGGTTAGGTTTAGGGTAAGGGTTAGGGTTAGGGGTTAGGTTTAGGTTGAGGATTAGGGTTAGGTTTAGGGTTAGGGTTAGGGTAAGAGTAAGAGTTAGGGTTAGGTTAAGTGTTAGTTTTAGGGTTAGGTTTAGGGTAAGGGTAAGGGTAAGGGTTAGGGTTAGGGTTAGGGTTAGGGTAATGGTAAGGGTTAGGGTTAGGGTTAGGGTTAGGGTTACGTTTAGGGTTAGAGTAAGGGTAAGGGTAAGGTTTAGGGTTAGAGTTAGGGTTAGTTAGGGTAAGGGTTAGTGTTAGGGTTGGGGTAAGGGTAAGGTTTAGGGTTAGGGTTAGGGTAGGGTAAGGGTAAGGTTAAGGGTAAGGGTTGGGGTTAGGGTTAGGTTTAGGATAAGGGTAAGGGTTAGGGTTAATGTTAGGGTTAGGGTTAGGTTTAGAGTTAGGGTTAGGCTTAGTGTAAGGGTAAGGGTTAGGGTTATGTTTAGGGTTAGGTTTAGGGTAAGGGTAAGGGTTGATTTTAAGGTTAGGGTTAGGGTTAGGGTTAGGGTAAGGATAAGGGTGAGGGTTAGGGTTAGGGTTAGGGTTAGGGTAAGGGTTAGGGTTAAGGTTAGGGTTAGGGTTATGGTTACGGATAGGGTTAGGGTTAGGGTTTGGGTAAGGATAAGGGTTAAGGTTAGGGTTAGGGTAAGGGTTATGGGTTAGGGTTAGGTTTAGGGTTAGGGTAAGGGTAAGGGTTAGGGTTAGGATTAGGTTTAGGGTTGGGGTTCAGGTTAAGGTTAGGGTTAGGTTAAGGGTAAGGGTTAGGGTTAGGGTAAGGGTTAGGGGTTAGGGTTAATGTTAGGGTTAGGTTAAGGTTTAGGGTCAGGGTTAGGGTTAGGGTTAGGATAAGCGTTTGGGTTAGGGTAAGTGTAAGTGTTAGGATTAGGGTTAGGTTTAGGGTAAGGGTTAGGATTATGGTTAGGGTTAGGGTTAGGTATAGGGTTGGGGTTACGTTTAGGGTTAGGGTTAGGGTAAGGGTAAATGTTAGGGTTACGGTTAGTGTAAGGGGTAGGGTTAGGATTAGGATTAGTATTAGGGTTAGGGTTAGGGTAAGGGTTAGGGTTAGGCTTTGGGTTAAGGTTGAGGTTAGGTTTTGGCTTAGGGTTAGGGTTGGGGTTAGGGTAAGAGTTAGGGTAAGGGTGAGGGTTAGGGTTTGGGTTAGGGTAAGGGTAAGGGTTAGGTTTAGGTTGAGGGTTAAGATTGAGGTTAGGGTTAGGGGTTGAGTAAGGGTTAGGATTAGGGTTAGGGTAAGGGTTAGGGTTAGGGTTAGGGTTAGCATTAAAGTTAGGATTAGGGTTAGGGTAAGGGTAAGGATTCGTGTTAGGGTTAGGGTTAGGGTAAGGTTTAGGGTTAGGGGTTAGGGTTAGGTTGAGGATTAGGGTTAGGTTTAGGGTTAGGGTTAGGGTTAGGGTAAGGGTAAGAGTTAGGTTTAGGGTTAGGATTAGTTTTATGGTTAGGTTTAGTGTAAGGGTAAGTGTAAGGGTTAGGGTTAGGGTTAGGGTTAGGGTTAGGGTTAGGGTAAGGGTAAGGGTTAGGGTTAGGGTTAGGGTTAGGTTTTGGGTTAGAGTAAGGGTAAGTGTAAGGTTTAGAGTTGGAGTTGGGGTTACAGTTAGGGTAAGGGTTAGTGTTAGGGTTGGGGTAAGAGTAAGGTTTAGGGTTAAGGTTAGGGTAGGGTAAGGTTAAGGGTAAGGGTAAGGGTTGGGATAACGGTTAGGTTTGGGGTAAGGGTAAGGGTTAGGGTTAAAGTTAGGGTTAGGGTTAGGTTTAGGGTTAGGGTTAGGCTTAGTGTAAGGATAAGGGTTAGGGTTAGGTTTAGGGTTATTTTTAGGGTAAGGGTAAGGGTTGGGTTTAGGGATAGGGTTAGGGTTAGGGTAAGGATAATGGTGAGGGTTAGGGTTAGGGTTAGGGTTAGGGTAAGGGTTAGTGTTAAGGTTAGGGTTAGGGTTAGGGTTAGGGTAAGGGTTAGGGTTAGGTTTAGGTTTAGGGTTAGGGTAAGGGTAAGGTTTAGGTTTAGAGTTAGGGTTAGGGTTAGGGATAGGGTTAGGGTTAGGGTTTGGGTAAGGATAAGGGTAAGGGTTAGGGTTAGGGTTAAGGTTAGTGTTAGGGTGAGGGTAATGGTAAGGGTTAGGGTTAGGTTTAGAGTTAGGGTTAGGGTAAGGGTTATGGGTTAGGGTTAGGTTTAGGGTTAGGGTAAGGGTAAGGGTTAGGGTTAGGGATAGGGTTAAGGTAAGGGTTAGGGTTAGGGTTAGGGTTACTGTTACGGTTAGGGTTAGGGTTAGCGTAAGGGTATGTGTTAGGGTTAGGGTTAGGGTTATGGTTAGGGTTACCGTTAGGGTAAGCGTAAGAGTTAGGGTTAGGGTTAGGGTTAGGGTTAGGTTTGGGTAAGGGTTGGGGTTATGTTTAGGGTAAGGGTAAGGTTTAGATTTAGGCTTAGGGGTAGGGTTAGAGTATTGGTTAGGGTTAGGGTTAGGATTAAGGTTAGGGTTAGGTTTAGGGTTAGGGTAAGGGTAAGGTTAGAGTTAGGTTTAGGGTTAGGGTAAGGGTTAGGGTTAGGGTTACGGTTAGGGTAGGGCTCAGGGTAAGGGTAAGTTTTAGATTAAGGGTTAGGGGTAGGGTTAGGGTATGGGTTA
>JANJXV010000463.1:130000-192500 GCA_024803745.1 Megascapheus bottae
GTTAGGGTTTGAGTTAGAGTGTGGTTTAGGATTAGGGTAAGGGTGTGGGTTAGGGTTCGTGATAGGGTTAGGGTTATTGTAATGGTTAGGGTTAGGGGTTAGGGTTAGTTTTAGGGTTACGTTAAGGGTTAGGGTTAGGGTTAGGGTTAGGATAAGCATTAGGGTTAGGGGAAGGGTAAGTGTTAGGGTTAGGGTTTGGGTTAGGGTTACGGTAAGTGTTAGGTTTAGGGTTAGGGTTAGGTTTAGGTTTGGGGTTAAGGTTAGGGTTAGGGTTAGGGTAAGGGTAAGGGTTAGGATTAGGGTAGGGTTAGGGCAAGTGTTAGTGTTAGGGTTAGGGTTAGGTTTAGGGTTAGGGTAACGGTTAGGGTTAGGTTTAGGGTTAGGTTTAGGTTTCGGGTTGGGGTTACGTTTAGGGCTAGGGTTAGGGTAAGGGTAAGTGTTAGGGTTACGGTTAGTGAAAGGGTTAGGGTTAGGGTTAGGGTTAGGGTTAGTTTTAGGGTTAGGGTTCGGGTAAGGTTAGGGGTCAGGGTAAGGGTTTGGTTTAGGCTTTGGGTTAAGGTAGAGATTAGGGTTAGGGTTAGGATTAGGGTAAGGGTTAGGGTTGGGTTAGGTTTAGGGTTAGGGTAATGTTAGGGTTAGGGTTACGGTTAGGGTTAGGGTTAGGGTAAGGTTAAGGGTTAGTGTTAATGTTAGGGTTAGGTTTGGGGTTAGGGTTAGGGTTAGGGTAAGGGTAAGGGTAAGGGTTAGAGTTAGTTTAAGTGTAAAGTTTAGGGTTAGGTTTAGGATAAGGGTTAGGGTTAGGGTAAGTGTAAGTGTTAGGGTTAGGGTTAGGGTAAGGGTTATGGTTAGGGTTAGGTGTTAGTGTAAGAATAAGGCTTATGGTTAGGATTAGGGTTAGGGTTAGTGTAAGGGTAAGGGTTAGGGTTAAGGTTAGTTTAGTGTTAGGGTTAGGGTTAGGCTAAGGGTAAGGTTTATGGTTAGGTTTACGGTTAGGGATAGTCTAAGGGTAAGGTTTAGGTTTGGGTTTGGGTTAGGTTTAGGATTAGGTTTAGGGTAAGGATAAGGGTTAGAGTTCAGGTTAGGTTTAGGGTTAGGGTTAGGGTTAAGTTTAGGGTGAGGGTAAGGGTAAGGGTTAGGGTTAGGTTTAGGGTTAGGGTTAGGGTAAGCATAAGGGTTAGGGTTAGGGTTAGGGTTAGGTTTAGGGTTAAGGTTAGGGTTAGGGTTAGGTTTAGGGTTAGGATTAGGGTTAGGGTTAGGGTAAAGATTAGGGTTAGGTTAAGGTCAGTGTTAGGCTTAGTGTTAGGGTAAGGGTAAGGGTTAGGCTTAGGGTTAGGTTTAGGGTTAAGTTACAGGTTAGGATTAGGTTTAGGGTTAGGCTAAAGTTTAGGGTTAGGGTTTGGGTTAGGGTTGAGGTTAGGATTAGGGTTAGGGTTTGTCTAAGGGTTAGGGTTAGGTTTAGGGTAAGGGTTAGGGTTAGGGTAAGGTTTAGGGTTAAGGTTGAGGTTAGATTAGGGTTAGGGTTAGGCTAAGGGTTAGGGTTAGGGTTAGGGTTAGGGTTGGGGTTAGGGTTAGGGTGAGGATAAGTTTTATGGTTAGGCTTAGGGTTAGGGTTAGATTTTGGGTTAGGGTAGGGTTAAGATTAGGGTGAGGTAAGGTTCAGGGTTAGGGTTAGGATTGGGGTTAGGGTTAGGGTAAGTTTTACGGTTAGGGTTACGGTTAGGGTTAGTGTTAGGGTAAGGGTTAGGATTAGGCTTAGGGTTAAGGGTTAAGGTTAGGGTTAGGGTTATGTTTATGGTTAGGATTAGGGTTAGGGTTAGAATAAGTAGGGTTAGGTTAAGTTTAAGGGTTAGTTTAGATAAATAGTAAATTACTTTACTGTAAATTTAGCTTTAACGTTAAGTTTAGTTTAGGTTAGGTTAGGTTATAGAGTTAAGGTTTAGGTTAGTAAGGTTTAGGGTTAGAGTTAGGTTAGTTTAGTAATGTAACTAGTAACTGTTAAGGTTAGGGTTAGGGTATAGGTTAGCTTTAGATTTAGGTTAAATTTAAATTAATAATTAAAATCAAAATATCTTTACTTTAAATTTAACTTTATATTTTAATTTAACTTTAAATTTAAGTTTAACTTTACATTTTAATCTAACCTTAACTATAACTTTAACTTAGTTAGAGTGAGGGTAAGGGCAAAGGTTAGGGTTAGGGTTAGGGTTAGGATAAGCATTAGGGTTAGGGGAAGGGTAAGTGTTAGGGTTAGGGTTTGGGTTAGGGTTACGGTAAGGGTTAGGTTTAGGGTTAGGGTTAGGTTTAGGTTTGGGGTTAAGGTTAGGGTTAGGGTTAGGGTAAGGGTAAGGGTTAGGATTAGGGTAGGGTTAGGGCAAGTGTTAGTGTTAGGGTTAGGGTTAGGGTTAGGGTTAGGGTAACGGTTAGGGTTAGGTTTAGGGTTAGGTTTAGGTTTCGGGTTGGGGTTACGTTTAGGGCTAGGGTTAGGGTAAGGGTAAGTGTTAGGGTTACGGTTAGTGAAAGGGTTAGGGTTAGGGTTAGGGTTAGGGTTAGTTTTAGGGTTAGGGTTCGGGTAAGGTTAAGGGTCAGGGTAAGGGTTAGGGTTAGGCTTTGGGTTAAGGTAGAGATTAGGGTTAGGGTTAGGATTAGGGTAAGGGTTAGGGTTGGGGTTAGGTTTAGGGTTAGGGTAATGTTAGGGTTAGGGTTACGGTTAGGGTTAGGGTTAGGGTAAGGTTAAGGGTTAGTGTTAATGTTAGGGTTAGGTTTGGGGTTAGGGTTAGGGTTAGGGTAAGGGTAAGGGTAAGGGTTAGAGTTAGTTTAAGTGTAAAGTTTAGGGTTAGGTTTAGGATAAGGGTTAGGGTTAGGGTAAGTGTAAGTGTTAGGGTTAGGGTTAGGGTAAGGGTTATGGTTAGGGTTAGGTGTTAGTGTAAGAATAAGGCTTATGGTTAGGATTAGGGTTAGGGTTAGGGTTAGTGTAAGGGTAAGGGTTAGGGTTAAGGTTAGTTTAGTGTTAGGGTTAGGGTTAGGCTAAGGGTAAGGTTTATGGTTAGGTTTACGGTTAGGGATAGTCTAAGGTTAAGGTTTAGGTTTGGGTTTGGGTTAGGTTTAGGATTAGGTTTAGGGTAAGGATAAGGGTTAGAGTTCAGGTTAGGTTTAGGGTTAGGGTTAGGGTTAAGTTTAGGGTGCGGGTAAGGGTAAGGGTTAGGGTTAGGTTTAGGGTTAGGGTTAGGGTAAGCATAAGGGTTAGGGTTAGGGTTAGGGTTAGGTTTAGGGTTAAGGTTAGGGTTAGGGTTAGGTTTAGGGTTAGGATTAGGGTTAGGGTTAGGGTAAAGATTAGGGTTAGGGTTAAGGTCAGTGTTAGGCTTAGTGTTAGGGTAAGGGTAAGGGTTAGGCTTAGGGTTAGGGTTAGGGTTAAGTTACAGGTTAGGATTAGGTTTAGGGTTAGGCTAAAGTTTAGGGTTAGGGTGTGGGTTAGGGTTGAGGTTAGGATTAGGGTTAGGGTTTGGCTAAGGGTTAGGGTTAGGTTTAGGGTAAGGGTTAGGGTTAGGGTAAGGTTTAGGGTTAAGGTTGAGGTTAGGATTAGGGTTAGGGTTAGGCTAAGGGTTAGGGTTAGGGTTAGGGTAAGGGTTAGGTTTAGGGTTAGGGTGAGGATAAGTTTTATGGTTAGGCTTAGGGTTAGGGTTAGATTTTGGGTTAGGGTAGGGTTAAGATTAGGGTGAGGGTAAGGTTCAGGGTTAGGGTTAGGATTGGGGTTAGGGTTAGGGTAAGTGTTACGGTTAGGGTTACGGTTAGGGTTAGTGTTAGGGTAAGGGTTAGGATTAGGCTTAGGGTTAGGGTTAAGGTTAGGGTTAGGGTTATGTTTATGGTTAGGATTAGGGTTAGGGTTAGAATAAGGGTTAGGGTTAAGTTTAGGGTTAGGTTTAGTATTAGTGTTAGGGTAAGGGTAAGATTTAGGGTTAGGGTTAAGGTTGAGGTTAGGTTTAGGGTTAGGTTTAGAGTAAGGTTTAGGGTTAGGGTTAGGGTAAGGTTTAGGGTTAGAGTTAGGGTTAGTGTTAGGGTAAGGGTAAGGGTTAGGGTTAGGGTTAGGGTATGGGTTAGGGTTAGGTTTAGGTTTAGACTTATTGTTAGGGTAAGGGTTAGGGTTAGGGTTTGGGTTAGGGTAAGGGTTAGGGTTAGGGTTAGGGTAAGGGTTAGAGTTCAGGTTAGTGTTAGGGTTAGGGTTAGGTTTACGGTTAGAGTGAGGGTAAGGGCAAGGGTTAGGGTTAGGTTTAGGGTTAGTGTTAGTGTAAGGGTAAGAGTTAGATTTAGGGTTAAGGTTAGGCTTAGTGTTAGGTTAAGAGTAAGGGTTAGGGTTAGGTTTAGGGTTCGGATTAGGATTAACCTTAGGGTTAGGGTAAGGGTTAGGGTTAGGTTTAAGGTTAGGCTTAGTGTTAGGGTAAGGGTAATGGTTAGGGTTAGGGTTAGAGTTAGGGTTAAGGTATAGGCTTAGGGTTAGGTTTAGGTTTAGGGTTCGGATTAGGATTAAGGTTAGGGTTAGGGTTAGGGTTAGGGTTAGGGTTAAGGTTAGGCTTAGTGTTAGGGTAAGGGTAAGGGTTAGGGTTAGGTTTAGAGTTAGGGTTAAGGTTGAGGTTAGGATTAGGGTTAGGGTTAGGTTATGGGTTAGGGTTAGGGTTAGGGTAAGGGTTAGCGTTAGGGTTTGGGTTAGATTAAGGGTAAGGGTAAGGGTTAGGGTTAGGGTTAGGGTTATCATTGAGGTTAGGGTTAGAGTTAGAGGAAGGGTTATGGTTTTGGTTAGGGTAAGGGTTAGGGTAGGGTTCGGGTTAGTGTTAGAGTTAGGGTTAGTGTTAGAGTAAGGGTAAGGGTTAGGGTTAGGGTTAGGGTAAGGGTTAGGGTTGGGGTTAGGGTAAGGGTCAGGGTAAGGGTGAGGGTTAGGAGTTAGGGTTAATATTAGGGTTAGGTTAAGGGTTAGGGTTAGGGTTAGGGTAAGTGTTAGGGTTAGGGTTAGGGATAGGGTTAGGTTTAGGGTTGGGGATACGTTTATGGTTAGGGTTAGGGTAAGGGTAAGTGTTAGGGTTAGTGTAAGGGTTAGGGTTAGGGTTAGTTTTAGGGTTAGGGTTAGGGTAAGGGTAAGGGTTGGGGTAAGGGTTAGGGTTAGGCTTTGGGTTAAGGTTGAGGTTATGGTTAGGGTCAGGGTTAGGGTAAGGGTTAGGTTTGGGATTAGGGTAAGGGTTAGGGTAAGGGTGAGGGATAGTGTTAGGGTTAGGGTAAGGGTAAGGGTTAGGGTTAGGGTTTGGTTAAGATTGAGGTTAGGGTTAGGTTTTGAGTAAGGGTTAGGGTTAGGGTTAGGGTAAGGGTTAGGGTTAGGGGTTAGGTTTAGTGTTAGGGTTAGGTTAAGGGTTAGGGTTAGGGTTAGGATAAGGGTTAGGGTTAGGGTAAGGGAAGTGTTAGGGTTAGGGTTAGGGTTAGGTTAAGGGTTAGGGTTAGGGTTAGTGTAAGGGTAAGAGTTAGAGTAAGGGTTAGGGTTAGTTTTAGGGTTAGGGTTTGCGTAAGGGTAAGGGTTTGTGTAAGTTTTAGGGTTAAAGTTAAGGTTAGGGTAAGGGTTAGGGTTAGGTTTAGGGTTAGGGTTAGAGTTAGGGGTTGGGTTAGG
The DNA here is from genome assembly GCA_024803745.1 of Megascapheus bottae. NCBI lineage: Eukaryota > Metazoa > Chordata > Mammalia > Rodentia > Geomyidae > Megascapheus > Megascapheus bottae. The sequence goes on from JANJXV010000463.1 coordinate 135,645, forward strand.
GTTAGGGTAAGGGTAAGGTTTAGGGTTATGGTTAAGGTTGAGGTTAGGTTTAGGGTTAGGGTTAGAGTAAGGGTTAGGGTTAGGGTTAGGGTAAGGTTTAGGGTTAGAGTTAGGGTTAGGGTAAGGGTAAGGGTTAGGGTTAGGGTTAGGGTTAGGGTTAGGGTGTGGGTTAGGGTTAGGGTTAGGTTTAGACTTAGGGTTAGGGTAAGGGTTAGGGTTAGGGTTTGGGTTAGGGTAAGGGTTAGGGTTAGGGTTAGGGTAAGGGTTAGTGTTAGGTTTACGGTTAGGTTTAGAGTAAGGATAAGAGTTAGTGTTTGGGATAGGGTTAGGGTTCGGGTAAGGTTTAGGGCTAGGGTTAGGGTAAGGGGTAGTGTTAGGGTTATGGTTATGGTTAAGTTTAGGGTTAGAGTTAGGGTAAGAGTAAGGGTTAGGTTTAGGGTTAGGTAAGGGTAAGGGTTAGGGTTAAGGTTAGGGTTAGGTTTAGGGTTAGGGTTATGGTAAAGGTAAGGTTTAGTGTTAGGTTTAGGGTTAGGGTTAGTTTAAGGGTAAGGTTTAGCTTTAGGATTAGGGTTAGGTTTAGGGTTAGGGTAAGGATAAGGGTTGGAGTTCAGGTTAGTGTTAGGGTTAGGGTTAGGTTTACGGTTAGAGTGAGGGTAAGGGCAAGGGTTAGGGTTAGGTTTAGGGTTAGTGTTAGTGTAAGGGTAAGGGATAGGTTTAGGTTTAAGGTTAGGGTTAGTGTTAGGTTAAGGGTAAGGGTTAGGGTTAGGTTTAGGGTTAGGATTAGGGTTAGGGTTAGGGTTAGGGTTAGGGTTAAGGATTGGCTTAGTGTTAGGGCAAGGGTAAGGGTTAGGGTTAGGGTTAGAGTTAGGGTTAAGGTTGAGGTTAGGATTAGGGTTAGGTTTAGGATAAGGTTTAGGGTTAGGGTTAGGGTAAGGGTTAGCGTTAGGGTTTGGGTTAGATAAAGGGTAAGGGTAAGGGTTAGGGTTAGGGTTAGGGTTATTATTGAGTTTAGTGTTAGAGTTAGAGGAAGGGTTATGGTTTGGTTAGGGTACGGGTTAGGGTTAGGGTTCGGGTTAGTGTTAGAGTTAGGGTTAGTGTTAGAGTAAGGGTAAGGGTTAGGGTTAGGGTTAGGGTTAGGGTAAGGGTTACGGTTAGGAGTTAGGGTTAATATTAGGGTTAGGTTAAGGGTTAGGGTTAGGGTTAGGGTTAGGATAAGGGTTAGGGTAAGGGTAAGGGTAAGTGTTAGGGTTAGGGTTAGGGTTAGGGTTAGGGTAAGTGTTAGGGTTAGGGTTAGGGATCGGGTTAGGTTTAGGGTTGGGGATACGTTTAGGGTTAGGGTTAGGGTAAGGATAAGGGTTAGGGTTAGGGTTAGGGTTAGGTTAAGAGTTAGGGTTAAGGTTAGGGTTAGGGATATTGTAAGGGTAAGGGCTAGGGATAAGTTTAGGGTTAGGGTTAGGGTTAAGTTAAGGGAAAATGTTAGGGTTAGGTTTAGGCTTAGGGTAAGGGTAAGGGTTAGCGTTAGGTTTGGTTTAGGGTTAGGGTTAGGGTAAGGATAAGGGTTAGGGTAGGTGTTAGGGTAAGGTAATTGTTAGTGTTAGGGTTGGGGTTAGGGTTAAGGTTAGGGTGAGGGTAAGGGTAAGGGTTAGGGTTAGGAATGGGGTTAGGTTTAGGGTAAGTGTTACAGTTAGGGTTAGGGTTAGGGTAAGGGTTAGGGATACGCTTAGGGTTAGGGTTAAGGTTAGGGTTAGGGTTAGGTTTACGATTAGGATTAGGGTTGGGGTTAGGATAAAGGTTAGGGTTAGGTTTAGGATTAGGGTTAGGCTTAGTGTTAGGGTAAGGGTAAGGGCTAGGGTTAGGGTTAGGGTTAGGGTTAGTGTTAAGGTTGAGGTTAGGGTTAGGGTTAGGGTTAGAGTAAGGGTTAGGGTTAGGGTAAGGGTAAGGTTTATGGTTAGGATTAGGGTTAGGGTTAGGGTATGGGTTATTGTTACAGTTGGGATTAAGGTTATGGTTAGGTTTAGTGTTAGGGTAAGGGTAGGGGTTAGGGTTAGGGTTAGGGTAAGGGTTAGGGTTAGGGTTAGGGTTAGGGTTAGGGTAGGGGTCAGGGTAGGGTAAGTGTTAGTGTTAGGGTTAGGTTTAGGATAAGGGTAGGATTAGGGTTAGGTTTAGGTTTAGGGTTAGGGTTAGGGTGAGGGTTAGGTTTAGGGTTAGGGTTAGGGTTAGGGTAAGGGTGATGGTTAGGGTTAGTGTTAGGTTTAGGGTTAGCGTTAGGGTAAGGGCAAGCTTTAGGGTTAGGTTTAAGGTTGAGGTTAGGTTTAGGGTTAGGGTCAGGGTTAGGGTTAGTTTAGGGTTAGGGTTATGGTAAGGGTTAGAGTTAGGTTTAGGGTTACGGTTAGGGGTTAGGCTTATTGTTATGGTTAGGGTAAGGGTTGGGGTTAGGGTTAGGGTAAGGGTTAGGGTTAGGGTTAGGGTTAGGGTTAGGGTAGGGTTAGGGATACGGTTTGATTTAGGGTAAGGGTTAGGGTTAGGGTTAGGGTAAGGGTAAGGGTTAGTGTTAGGTTTAGGGTTAGGGTTAGCGTAAGGATAAGATTTAGTGTCTGGGATAGGGTTAGGGTTCGGGTTAGGTTTAGGGTTAGGGTTAGGGTAAGGGTTAGGGTTAGGGTTATGATTATGGTTAAGTTTAGGGGTAGAGTTAGGGTAAGGGTAAGGGTTAGGGTTAGGGTTAGGGTAAGGGTAAGGGTTAGGGTTAAGGTTAGGGTTAGGTTTAGGGTTAGGGTTAGGGTAAGGGTAAGGTTTAGGGTTAAGTTTAGGGTTAGGGTTAGTCTAAGGGTAAGGTTTAGGTTTAGGTTTAGAGTTAGGTTTAGGTTTGGGGTTAGGGAAAGGATAAGGGTTAAAGTTCAGGTTAGGGTTAGGGTTAGGGTTAGGGTTAGGGTAAGGGTAAGGGTTAGGTTTAGGGTTAGGGTTAGGGTTAGGGTTAGGTTAAGGGTTAGGGTTAGGGTTAGGATAAGGGTTAGGGTTAGGGTAAGTGTAAGTGTTAGGGTTAGGTTTAGGGTAAGGGTTAGGGTTAGGGTTAGGTTTAGGTTTTACGGTTAGGGTGAGGGTTAGGGTTAGGTTTAGGGTTAGGTTTAGTGTTAGGGTTAGGATAAGGGTTAGGGTTAGGGTAAGTGTTAGGGCTAGGGTTAGGGTTAGGGTTAGGGTTAGGGTAAGGGCAAAGTTTAGGGTTAGGGTAAATGTTAAGTTTAGGTTTAGGGTTAGGGTTAGGGTTAGGTTAGGGTTAGGGTTACGGTAAGGGTTAGGCTTAGGGTTAGGGTTAGGTTTATGGGTCAGGCTTAGGGTTAGGGTTAGGGTAAGGGTTAGGTTTAGGTTTAGGGTAAGGGTTAGGGTTAGGGTTAGGGTAAGGATAAGGGTTAGGATTATGGTTAGGGTTAGGGTTAGGGTAGGGTTAGGGGTAGAGTTAGGGTTCAGGATAGGTTTAGGTTTAGGGTTAGGTTAAGGGTTAGGGTTAGGGTTTGGGTTAGGGTAAGGGTAAGGGTTAGTGTTAGGTTTAGGGTTAGGGTTAGCGTAAGGATAAGAGTTAGGATTTTGGATAGGGTTAGGGTTCGGGTTAGGTTTAGGGTTAGGGTTAGGGTAAGGGTTAGGGTTAGGGTTATGGTTATGTTTAAGGTTAGGGTTAGAGTTAGGGTAAGGGTAAGGGTTAGGGTTAAGGTTCGGGTTAGGTTTAGGGTTAGGGTTAGGGTAAGGGGTAGGGTTAGGGTTATGGTTATGTTTAAGGTTAGGGTTAGAGTTAGGGTAAGGGTAAGGGTTAGGGTTAAGGTTAGGGTTAGGTTTAGGGTTAGGGTTAGGGTAATGGTAAGGATTTATGGTTAAGTATAGTGTTAGGGTTAGTCTAAGGGTAAGGTTTATGTTTAGGGTTAGGGTTAGGGTTAGTTTTGGGGTTAGGGTAAGGATAAGGGTTAGAGTTCAGGATAGGGTTAGGATTAGGGTTAGGGTAAGTGTAAGGGTTAGGTTTAGGGTTAGGTTTAGGGTTAGGGTTAGGGTTAGGGTAAAGATTAGGGTTAGAGTTCAGGTTAGTGTTAGTGTTAGGGTTAGGGTTAAGGTTAGAGTGAGGGTAAGGGCAAGGGTTAGGGTTAGTTTTAGGGTTAGGATTAGGGTAAGTGTAAGGGTTAGGGTTAGGGTTAGGTTTAGGGTTAGGGTTAGGGTTAAGGTTAGGGTTAGGTTAGGTATAGGGTTAGGATTAGGGTTAGGGTTAAGGTTCGGGTCAGGGTTAGGCTTAGTGTTAGGGGAAGGGTGAGGGTTAGGGTTAGGGTCAGGTTTAGGGTTAGGGTTAAGTTTGAGGTTAGGATTAGGTTTAGTGTTAGGGTAAAGGTTAGGGTTAGGGTTAGGGTAAGGGTTAGGGTTATGGTTTGGGTTAGATTAAGGGTAAAGGTTAGGGTTAGGGTTAGGGTTAGGGTTATGGTTGAGGTTAGGGTTAGAGTTAGAGGAATGGTTAGGGTTAGGGTTAGGGTAAGGGTTGGGGTTAGTGTTAGTGTTAGAGTTAGGGTTAGTGTTAGAGTAAGGGTAAGGGTAAGGTTTAGGGTTAGGGTTAGGGTTAAGGTAGGGGTTAGGGTTAGGGGTTAGGGTTAGGTTAAGGGTTAGGGTCAGGGTTAGGGTTAGGATAAGGGTTAGGGTTAGGGTAAGGGTAAGTGTTAGGGTTAGGGTTAGGGTTAGGGTTAGGGTAAGTGTTAGGGTTCGGGTTAGGGTTAGGTTTAGGGTTGGGGTTACGTTTAGGGTTAGGGTTAGGGTAAGGGTAAGTGTTAGGGTTAGGGTTAGTGTAAGGGTTAGGTTAGGGTTAGGGTTAGTTTTAGGGTTAGGGTTAGGGTAAGGGTAAGTTTTAGGGTAAGGGTTAGGGTTAGGCTTTGGGTTAAGGTTGAGGTTAGGGTTAGGGTTAGGGTTAGGGTAATGGTTAGGGTTGGGGTTGGGGTAAGGGTTAGGGTAAGGGTGAGGGTGAGGATTAGTGTTAGGCTTAGGGTACGGGTAAGGGTTGTGGTTAAGGTTGAGGTTAGTGTTAGGGTTTGAGTAAGGGTTAGGGTTAGGGTTAGGGTAAGGGTTATGGTTAGGTTTAGGGTTAGGGTTAGGTTTAGGGTGAGGTTAAGGGTTAGGGTTAGGGTTAGGATAAGGGTTTGGGTTAGGGTAAGGGTAAGTGTTAGGGTTAGGGTTAGGGTTAGAGTAATGGTTAAGGTTAGGGTTAGGTTTAGGTGTTAGGGTTAGGGTGAGGGTTAGGGTTAGGTTTATGGTTAGGTTTAGGGTAAGGGTAAGAGTTAGGGTTAGGGTTAGGGTTAGTTTTATGGTTAGGTTTAGGGTAATGGTAAGGGTTAGGGTAAGGTTTAGGGTTAATGTTAAGGTTAGGGTTAGGGTCAGGGTTAGGATTAAATTTAGGGATAGGGTTAGGGTTAAGGGTTGGTTTAGGGTTAGAGTAAGGGTTAGGATTAGAGGTTTGGGTTAGTTTTAGGGTTAGGTGAAGGGTTTGGTTTAGGGTTAGGGTTAGGGTTAGGATAAGCGTTAGGTTTAGCGGAAGGGTAAGTGTTAGGGTTAGGGTTCGGGTTAGGGTTAGGGTTAGGGTAAGGGTTAGGGTTAGGGTTAGGGTTAGGGTAAGGGTAAGGGTTAGGGTTAAGGTTAGGTTTAGGGTTAGGGTTAGGGTTAGGGTAAGGGTAAGGATTTATGGTTAACTTTAGTGTTATGGTTACTCTAAGGGTAAGGTTTATGTTTAGGGTTAGGGTTAGGTTTAGTTTTGGGGTTAGGGTAAGGTTAAGGGTTAGAGTTCAGGTTAGGGTTAGGGTTAGGGTTATGGTAAGTGTAAAGGTTAGGTTTAGGGTTAGGTTTAGGTTTAGGGTTAGGGTAAGGTTTAGGGTTAGAGTTCAGGTTAGTGTTAGGGTTAGGGTTAGGGTTAAAGTTAGAGTGAGGGTAAGGGCAAGGGTTAGGGTTAGTTTTAGCGTTAGGATTAGGGTAAGGGTAAGGGTTAGGGTTAGGGTTAGGGTTAGGGTTAAGGTTAGGGTTAGGCTAGGTATAGGGTTAGGATTAGGGTTAGGGTTAAGGTTCAGGTCAGGGTTAGGCTTAGTGTTAGGGGAAGGGTGAGGGTCAGGGTTAGGGTCAGGTTTAGGGTTAGGGTTAAGGTTGAGGTTTTGATTAGGGTTAGGGTTAGGGTAAAGGTTAGGGTTAGGGTTAGAGTAAGGGTTAGGGTTATAGTTTGGGTTAGATTAAGGGTAAAGTTTAGGGTTAGGGTTAGGGTTAGTGGTATGCTTGAGTTTATGGTTAGAGTTAGAGGAAGGGTTAGGGTTAGGGTTAGGGTAAGGGTTGGGGTTAGGGTTAGTGTTAGAGTTAGTGTTAGTGTTAGAGTAAGGGTAAGGGTAAGGGTTAGGGTTAGGGTTAGGGTTAAGGTAAGGGTTAGGGTTAGGGGTTAGGGTTAGGTTAAGGGTTAGGGTTAGGGTTAGGGTTAGGATAAGGGTTAGGGTTAGGGTAAGGGTAAGTGTTAGGGTTAGGGTTAGGGTTAGTGTTAGGGTAAGTGTTAGGGTTCGGGTTAGGGTTAGGTTTAGGGTTGGGGTTACGTTTAGTGTTAGGGTTAGGGTAAGGGTAAGTGTTAGGGTTAGGGTTAGTGTAAGGGTTAGGTTAGGGTTAGGGTTAGTTTAGGGTTAGGTTAGGGTAAGGGTAAGTTTTAGGTTAAGGGTTAGGGTTAGGCTTTGGGTTAAGGTTGAGGTTAGGGTTAGGGTTAGGGTAAGGGTTAGGGTTGGGGTTGGGGTAAGGTTTAGGTTAAGGGTGAGGATGAGGGTTAGTGTTAGGCTTAGGGTAAGGGTAAGGGTTGTGGTTAAGATTGAGGTTAGGGTTAGGGTTTGAGTAAGGGTTAGGGTTAGTGTTAGGGTAAGGGTTAGGGATAGGTTTAGGGTTAGGGTTAGGTTTAGGGTTAGGTTAAGGGTTAGGGTTAGGGTTAGGATAAGGATTAGGGTTAGGGTAAGGGTAAGTGTTAGAGTTAGGGTTAGGGTTAGTGTAAGGGTTAAGGTTAGGGTTAGGTTTAGGTGTTAGGGTTAGGGTGAGGGTTAGGGTTAGGTTTAGGGTTAGGGTAAGGGTAAGAGTTAGGGTTAGGGTTAGGGTTAGTTTTATGGTTAGGGTTAGGGTAATGGTAAGGGTTAGGGTAAGGTTTAGGGTTAATGTTAAGGTTAGGGTTAGGGTTAGGGTTAGGATTAAATTTAGGGTTAGGGTTAGGGTTAGCGGTTGGGTTAGGGTTAGGGTAAGGGTTAGGATTAGGGGTTTGGGTTAGTTTTAGGGTTAGGTGAAGGGTTTGGTTTAGGGTTAGGGTTAGGGTTAGGATAAGCGTTAGGTTTAGCGGAAGGGTAAGTGTTAGTGTTAGGGTTCGGGTTAGGGTTAGGGTTAGGGTAAGGGTTAGGGTTAGGGTTAGGGTTAGGTTTAAGTTTGGGGTTAAGTTTAGGATTAGGGTTAGGGTAAGGGTAAGGGTTAGGGTTAGGGTAGGGTTAGGGTAAGTGTTAGGGTTATGGTTAAGGTTAGGGTAAGGGTAAGGGTTAGGGTTAGGGTTAGGGTTGGGTCTAGGGTAAGTGTTAGGGTTACGGATAGGGTTAGGGATATTGTAAGGGTAAGGTTTAGGGTTAAGTTTAGGGTTAGGTTTAGGGTTAGGGTAAGGGAAAGGGTTAGGGTTAGGTATAGGCTTAGGGTTAGGGTTAGGGTTAGGGTTAGGGTTAGGTTTGGTTTAGGGTTAGGGTTAGGGTAAGGATAAGGGTTAGAGTTAAGTTTAGGGTGAGGGTTAGGTTAAGGGTTAAGGTTAGAGTGAGGATAAGGGCAAGGGTTAGGGTTAGTTTTAGGGTTAGGATTAGGGTAAGGGTAAGGGTTAGGGTTAGGGTTAGGGTTAAGGTTAGGGTTAGGGTTAGGTATAGGGTTAGGATTAGGGTTAGGGTTAAGGTTCGGGTAAGGGTTAGGCTTAGTGTTAGGGGAAGGGCAAGGTTAGGGTTAGGGTCAGGTTTAGGGTTAGGGTCAAGGTTGAGGTTAGTATTAGGGTTAGGGTTAGGGTAAAGGTTAGGGTAAAGGTTAGGGTTAGGGTTAGGGTAAGGGTTAGGGTTAGGGTTTGGGTTAGATTAAGGGTAAGTGTTAGGGTTAGGGTTAGGGTAAGGGTTGGGGTTAGGGTTAGTGTTAGAGTTAGGGTTAGTGTTAGAGTAAGGGTAAGGGTTAGGGTTACGGTTAGGGTTAAGGTAAGGGTTAGGGTTAGGGGTTAGGGTTAGGTTAAGGGTCAGGGTTAAGGTTAGGGTTAGGGTTAGGATAAGTGTTAGGGTTAGGGTAAGGGTAAGTGTTAGGGTTACGGTTAGGGTTAGGGTTAGGGTAAGTGTTAGGGTTAGGGTTAGGGTTAGGTTTAGGGTTGGGGTTACGTTTAGGGTTAGGGTTAGGGTAAGGGTAAGTGTTAGGTTTAGGGTTAGTTTAAGGGTTAGGGTTAGGGTTAGGGTTAGGGATATTGTAAGGGTAAGGGTTAGGGTTAAGTTTAGGGTTAGGGTTAGGGTTAGGGTTAGGGTAAGGGAAAGGGTTAGGGTTAGGTATAGGCTTAGGGTTAGGGTTAGGGTTAGGGTTAGGGTTAGGTTTGGTTTAGGGTTAGGGTTAGGGTTAGGGTTAGGGTAAGGATAAGGGTTAGAGTTAAGGTTAGGGTTAGGGTTAGGGTTAGGGTTATGGTTGAGGTTAGGATTAGAGTTAGAGGAAGGGTTAGGGTTAGGGTTAGGGTAAGGGTTGGGGTTAGGGTTAGTGTTAGAGTTAGCGTTAGTGTTAGAGTAAGGGTAAGGGTAAGGGTTAGGGTTAGGGTTAGGGTTAAGGTAAGAGTTAGGGTTAGTGGTTAGGGGTAGGTTAAGGGTTAAGGTTAGGGTTAGGGTTAGGGTTAGGATAAGGGTTAGAGTTAGGGTAAGGGTAAGTGTTAGGGTTAGGGTTAGGGTTAGGGTTAGGGTAAGTGTTAGGGTTAGGGTTAGGGTTAGGTTTCGGGTTGGGGTTACGTTTAGGGTTAGGGTTAGGGTAAGGGTAAGTGTTAGGGTTAGGGTTAGTGTAAGGGTTAGTGTTAGCGTTAGGGTTAGTTTTAGGGTTAGGGTTAGGGTAAGGGTAAGTTTTAGGGTAAGGGTTAGGGTTAGGCTTTGGGTTAAGGTTGAGGTTAGGGTTAGAGTTAGGGTTAGGGTAAGGGTTAGGGTTGGGGTTAGGGTAAGGGTTAGGGTAAGGGTGAGGTTGAGGGTTAGTGTTATGCTTAGGGTAAGGGTAAGGGTTGGGGTTAAGATTGAGGTTAGGGTTAGGGTTTGAGTAAGGGTTAGGGTTAGGGTTAGGGTAAGGGTTAGGGTTAGGTTTAGGGTTAGGGTTGGGTTTAGGGTTAGGTTAATTGTAAGGTTAGGGTTAGGATAAGGGTTAGAGTTAGGGTAAGGGTAAGTGTTAGGGTTAGGGTTAGGGTTAGGGTTAGGGTAAGGGTTAAGGTTAGGGTTAGGTTTAGGGGTTAGGGTTTGGGTGACGGTTAGGTTTAGGTTTAGGGTTAGGGTTAGGGTAAGAGTTAGGGTTAGGGTTAGGTTTAGTTTTATGGTTAGGGTTAGGGTAATGGTATGTGTTAGGGTAAGGTTTAAGGTTAAAGTTAAGTTTAGGGTTAGGGTTAGGGTTAAATTTAGGGTTAGGGTTAGGGTTAGGGGTTGGGTTAGGGTTAGGGTAAGTGTTAGGGTAGGGGTCAGGGTAAGGGTAAGTGTTAGTGTTAGGGTTAGGTTTATGATAAGGGTAGGATTACGGTTAGGTTTAGGGTTAGGGTTAGGGTTAGGTTGAGGTTTAGGTTTAGGGTTAGGGTTAGGGTAAGGGTAAGGTGAGGGTTAGGTTAGTGTTAGTTTTAGGGTTAGGGTTAGGGTAAGGGCAAGGGTTAGGGTTAGGGTTAGGGTTTAGGTTTAGGGTTAGGGTTAGGGTGAGGGTACGGGTTAGGGTTAGGGTTACAATTAGGGTTAGAGTTAGGGTTAGGGTTAGTGTAAGGGTAAGGTTTAGGGTTGGGGTTAGGGTTAGGATTAGCTGTTAGGTTTGGGCTAGGGTTAGGGTTAGGGTAAGGGTTAGGGTTAGGGTTAGGGTAAGGGTAAGTGTTAGGTTTAGGGTTAGTTTAAGGGTTAGGGTTAGGGTTAGGGTTAGGGATATTGTAAGGGTAAGGGTTAGGGTTAAGTTTAGGGTTAGGGTTAGGGTTAGGGTTAGGGTAAGGGAAAGGGTTAGGGTTAGGTATAGGCTTAGGGTTAGGGTTAGGGTTAGGGTTAGGGTTAGGGTTAGGTTTGGTTTAGGGTTAGGGTTAGGGTAAGGATAAGGGTTAGAGTTAAGGTTAGGGTTAGGGTTAGGGTTAGGGTTATGGTTGAGGTTAGGATTAGAGTTAGAGGAAGGGTTAGGGTTAGGGTTAGGGTAAGGGTTGGGGTTAGGGTTAGTGTTAGAGTTAGCGTTAGTGTTAGAGTAAGGGTAAGGGTAAGGGTTAGGGTTAGGGTTAGGGTTAAGGTAAGAGTTAGGGTTAGTGGTTAGGGGTAGGTTAAGGGTTAAGGTTAGGGTTAGGGTTAGGGTTAGGATAAGGGTTAGAGTTAGGGTAAGGGTAAGTGTTAGGGTTAGGGTTAGGGTTAGGGTTAGGGTAAGTGTTAGGGTTAGGGTTAGGGTTAGGTTTCGGGTTGGGGTTACGTTTAGGGTTAGGGTTAGGGTAAGGGTAAGTGTTAGGGTTAGGGTTAGTGTAAGGGTTAGTGTTAGCGTTAGGGTTAGTTTTAGGGTTAGGGTTAGGGTAAGGGTAAGTTTTAGGGTAAGGGTTAGGGTTAGGCTTTGGGTTAAGGTTGAGGTTAGGGTTAGAGTTAGGGTTAGGGTAAGGGTTAGGGTTGGGGTTAGGGTAAGGGTTAGGGTAAGGGTGAGGTTGAGGGTTAGTGTTATGCTTAGGGTAAGGGTAAGGGTTGGGGTTAAGATTGAGGTTAGGGTTAGGGTTTGAGTAAGGGTTAGGGTTAGGGTTAGGGTAAGGGTTAGGGTTAGGTTTAGGGTTAGGGTTGGGTTTAGGGTTAGGTTAATTGTAAGGTTAGGGTTAGGATAAGGGTTAGAGTTAGGGTAAGGGTAAGTGTTAGGGTTAGGGTTAGGGTTAGGGTTAGGGTAAGGGTTAAGGTTAGGGTTAGGTTTAGGGGTTAGGGTTTGGGTGACGGTTAGGTTTAGGTTTAGGGTTAGGGTTAGGGTAAGAGTTAGGGTTAGGGTTAGGTTTAGTTTTATGGTTAGGGTTAGGGTAATGGTATGTGTTAGGGTAAGGTTTAAGGTTAAAGTTAAGTTTAGGGTTAGGGTTAGGGTTAAATTTAGGGTTAGGGTTAGGGTTAGGGGTTGGGTTAGGGTTAGGGTAAGTGTTAGGGTAGGGGTCAGGGTAAGGGTAAGTGTTAGTGTTAGGGTTAGGTTTATGATAAGGGTAGGATTACGGTTAGGTTTAGGGTTAGGGTTAGGGTTAGGTTGAGGTTTAGGTTTAGGGTTAGGGTTAGGGTAAGGGTAAGGTGAGGGTTAGGTTAGTGTTAGTTTTAGGGTTAGGGTTAGGGTAAGGGCAAGGGTTAGGGTTAGGGTTAATGTTTTGGTTAGGTTTAGGGTTAGCGTTAGGGTTAGTGTTATGTTAGGGTTAGGGTTATGGTAAGGGTTAGAGTTAGGTTTAGGTTGAGGGTTAGGGGTTAGGCTTAGGGTTAGGGTTAGGGTAAGGGTTAGGGTTAGGGTTAGGATAAGGGTTAGGGTTAGGGTTAGGGTAAGGGTTAGGGTTAGGGTTAGGGTTAGGGTAGGGTTAAGGATAGGGTTAGGGTTCGGGATAGGTTTAGGCTTAGGGTTAGGGTAAGGTTTAGGGTTAGGGTTTTGGTTAGGGTAAGGGTTAGGGTTAGAATTAGGGTAAGGGTAAGGGTTAGTGTTAGGGTTAGGTTTAGGGTTAGGGTAAGAATAAGAGTTAGGGTTTGGGATAGGGTTAGGGTTAGTGGTAGTTTAGGGTTAGGGTTAGGGTAAGGGGTAGGGTTAGGGTTATGGTTATGGTTAAGTTTAGGGTTAGAGTTAGGTTAAGGCTAAGGGTTCGGGTTAGGGTTAGGGTAAGGGTAACGCTTAGGGTTAAGGTTAGGGTTAGGTTTAGGGTTAGGGTTAGGGTAAGGGTAAGGTTTAGGGTTAAGTTTAGGATTAGGGTTAATCTAAGGGTAAGGTTTAGGTTTAGGATTAGGGTTAGGTTTAGGTTTAGTTTTAGGGTAAGGATAAGGGTCAGAGTTCAGGTTAGGGTTAGGGTTAGGCTTAGGGTTAGGGTAAGGGTAAGGGTTAGGTTTAGGGTTAGGTTTAGGGTTAGGGTTAGGGTAAGGATTAGGGTTAGAGTTCAGGTTAGTGTTAGGGTTAGGGTTAAGGTTAGAGTGAGGGTAAGGGCAAGGGTTAGGGTTAGGTTTAGGTTTAGGGTTAGGGTAAGGGTAATGGTAAGGGTTAGGGTTAGAGTTAGCGTTAGGGTTAAGGTTAGGGTAAGCGTTAGGTATAGGGTTAGGATTAGGGTTAGGGTTAGGGTTCGGGTCAGGGTTAGGCTTAGTGTTAGGGTAAGGGTAAGGGTTAGGGTTAGGGTTAGGTTTAGGGTTAGGATTAAGGTTGAGGTTAGGCTTAGGGTTAGGGTTACGGTAAAGTTTAGGGTTAGGGTTAGGGTAAGGGTTAGGTTTAGGGTTTCGGTTAGATTAAGGGTAAGGTTTAGGGTTAGGGTTAGGGTTAGGGTTGAGGTTAGGGTTAGAGTTAGAGGAAGGGTTAGGGTTAGGGTTAGGGTAAGGGTTGGGGTTAGGGTTAGTGATAGTGTTAGGGTTAGTGTTAGAGTAAGGGTAAGGGTAAGTGTTAGGGTTAGGGTTAGGGTTAGGGTTAAGGTAAGAGTTAGGATTAGCGGTTAGGGTTAGGTTAAGGGTTAGGGTTAGGGTTAGGGTTAGGTTTAGGGTAAGTGTTAGGGTTAGGGTTAGGGTTAGGTTTAGGGTTGGGGTTACTTTTAGGGTTAGGGTTAGGTTTAGGGTAGGTGTTAGGGTTAGGGGTTAGGGTTAGGTTAAGGGTTAGGGTTAGTGTAAGGGTTAGGGTTAGGGTTAGGGTTAGGGTAAGGGTTAGGGTAACGGTTAGGTTAGGCTTTGGGTTAAGGTTGAGGTTAGGGTTAGGGTTAGGGTTAGGGTAAGGGTTAGGGTTGGGGTTAGGGTAAGGGTTAGGGTTAGGGTTCGGGTCAGGGTTAGTGATAGGCTTAGGGTAAGGGTAAGGGTTAGGGTTAAGTTTAGGGTTAGGTTTAGTCTAAGTGTAAGGTTTAGGTTTAGGGTTAGGGTTAGGTTTAGGTTTGGGGTTATGGTAAGGATAAGGGTTAGAGTTCAGGTTAGGGTTAGGGTTAGGGTAAGGGTTAGGGTAACGGTTAGGTTAGGCTTTGGGTTAAGGTTGAGGTTAGGGTTAGGGTTAGGGTTAGGGTAAGGGTTAGGGTTGGGGTTAGGGTAAGGGTTAGGGTTAGGGTTCGGGTCAGGGTTAGTGATAGGCTTAGGGTAAGGGTAAGGGTTAGGGTTAAGTTTAGGGTTAGGTTTAGTCTAAGTGTAAGGTTTAGGTTTAGGGTTAGGGTTAGGTTTAGGTTTGGGGTTATGGTAAGGATAAGGGTTAGAGTTCAGGTTAGGGTTAGGGTTAGGGTTACGGTTAGGGTAAGGGTAAGTGTTAGGTTTAGGGTTATGGTTATGGTTAGGGTTAGGTGAAGGGTTAGGGTTAGGGTTAGGGTTAGGATAAGGGTTAGGGTTAGGGTAAGTGTAAGTGTTAGGGTTAGGGTTAGGGTAAGGGTTAGGGTTAGGGTTAGGTTTAGATTTTACGGTTAGGGTGAGGGTTAGGGAGAGGTTTAGGGTTAGGGTTAGGGTTAGGGTTAGGGTTAGGATAAGGGTTAGGGTTAGGGTAAATGTAAGTGTTAGGGTTAGGGTTAGCGTAAGGGTAAGGTTTAGGGTTAGGGTTAGGGTAAGGGCAAGGGTTAGGGTTAGGGTAAATGTTAAGGTTAGGTTTAGGGTTAGGGTTAGGGTTAGGGTTAGGTCAGGGTTAGGGTTATGGTAAGGGTTAGGCTTAGGGTTATGGTTAGGTTTAGGGGTAAGGCTTAGGGTTAGGGTTTGGGTAAGGGTTAGGGTTAGGGTTAGGGTTAGGATAAGTGTAAGGGTTAAGGTTACGGTTAGGGATAGGGTTAGGGTAGGGTTAGGGATAGGGTTAGGGTTCGGGATAGGTTTAGGCTTAGGGTTAGGTTAAGGGTTAGGGTTAGGGTTTGGGTTAGGGTTAGGGTTAGGGTATGGGTAAGGGTTAGTGTTAGGTTTAGGGTTAGGGTTAGCGTAAGGATAAGATTTAGGATTTGGGATAGCGTTAGGGTTCGGGTTAGGTTTAGGGTTAGGGTTAGGTTAAGGGTTAGGTTTAGGGTTAAGGTTTGGGTTAGCTTTAGGGTTAGGGTTAGGGTAAGGGTAAGGATTTATGGTTAAGTTTAGTGTTAGGGTTAGGCTAAGGGTAAGGTTTAGGTTTAGGGTTAGGGTTAGGTTTAGTTTGGGGTTAGGGTAAGGATAAGGGTTAGAGGTCAGGTTAAGGTTAGGGTTAGGGTTAGGGTAAGGGTAAGGGTTAAGTTTAGGGTTAGGTTTAGGGTTAGGGTTAGGGTAAGCATTAGGGTTAGAGTTCAGGTTAGTGTTAGGGTTAGGGTTAAGGTTAGAGTGAGGGTAAGGGCAAGGGTTAGGGTTAGTTTTAGGGTTAGGATTAGGGTACGAGTAAGGGTTAGGGTTAGGGTTAGGGTTAAGGTTAGGGTTAGGGTTTGGTGTAGGTTTAGGATTAGGGTTAGGGTTATGGTTAGGGTAAGGGTTAGGGTAGGGTTCGGGTTAGTGTTAGAGTTAGGGTTAGTGTTAGAGTAAGGGTAAGGGTTAGGGTTGGGGTTAGGGTAAGGGTCAGGGTAAGGGTGAGGGTTAGGAGTTAGGGTTAATATTAGGGTTAGGTTAAGGGTTAGGGTTAGGGTTAGGGTAAGTGTTAGGGTTAGGGTTAGGGATAGGGTTAGGTTTAGGGTTGGGGATACGTTTATGGTTAGGGTTAGGGTAAGGGTAAGTGTTAGGGTTAGTGTAAGGGTTAGGGTTAGGGTTAGTTTTAGGGTTAGGGTTAGGGTAAGGGTAAGGGTTGGGGTAAGGGTTAGGGTTAGGCTTTGGGTTAAGGTTGAGGTTATGGTTAGGGTCAGGGTTAGTGTAAGGGTTAGGTTTGGGATTAGGGTAAGGGTTAGGGTAAGGGTGAGGGATAGTGTTAGGGTTAGGGTAAGGGTAAGGGTTAGGGTTAGGGTTTGGTTAAGATTGAGGTTAGGGTTAGGTTTTGAGTAAGGGTTAGGGTTAGGGTTAGGGTAAGGGTTAGGGTTAGGGGTTAGGTTTAGTGTTAGGGTTAGGTTAAGGGTTAGGGTTAGGGTTAGGATAAGGGTTAGGGTTAGGGTAAGGGAAGTGTTAGGGTTAGGGTTAGGGTTAGGTTAAGGGTTAGGGTTAGGGTTAGTGTAAGGGTAAGAGTTAGAGTAAGGGTTAGGGTTAGTTTTAGGGTTAGGGTTTGCGTAAGGGTAAGGGTTTGTGTAAGTTTTAGGGTTAAAGTTAAGGTTAGGGTAAGGGTTAGGGTTAGGTTTAGGGTTAGGGTTAGAGTTAGGGGTTGGGTTAGGGTTAGGGTAAGGGTAAGGTTTAGGGTTATGGTTAAGGTTGAGGTTAGGTTTAGGGTTAGGGTTAGAGTAAGGGTTAGGGTTAGGGTTAGGGTAAGGTTTAGGGTTAGAGTTAGGGTTAGGGTAAGGGTAAGGGTTAGGGTTAGGGTTAGGGTTAGGGTTAGGGTGTGGGTTAGGGTTAGGGTTAGGTTTAGACTTAGGGTTAGGGTAAGGGTTAGGGTTAGGGTTTGGGTTAGGGTAAGGGTTAGGGTTAGGGTTAGGGTAAGGGTTAGTGTTAGGTTTACGGTTAGGTTTAGAGTAAGGATAAGAGTTAGTGTTTGGGATAGGGTTAGGGTTCGGGTAAGGTTTAGGGCTAGGGTTAGGGTAAGGGGTAGTGTTAGGGTTATGGTTATGGTTAAGTTTAGGGTTAGAGTTAGGGTAAGAGTAAGGGTTAGGTTTAGGGTTAGGTAAGGGTAAGGGTTAGGGTTAAGGTTAGGGTTAGGTTTAGGGTTAGGGTTATGGTAAAGGTAAGGTTTAGTGTTAGGTTTAGGGTTAGGGTTAGTTTAAGGGTAAGGTTTAGCTTTAGGATTAGGGTTAGGTTTAGGGTTAGGGTAAGGATAAGGGTTGGAGTTCAGGTTAGTGTTAGGGTTAGGGTTAGGTTTACGGTTAGAGTGAGGGTAAGGGCAAGGGTTAGGGTTAGGTTTAGGGTTAGTGTTAGTGTAAGGGTAAGGGATAGGTTTAGGTTTAAGGTTAGGGTTAGTGTTAGGTTAAGGGTAAGGGTTAGGGTTAGGTTTAGGGTTAGGATTAGGGTTAGGGTTAGGGTTAGGGTTAAGGATTGGCTTAGTGTTAGGGCAAGGGTAAGGGTTAGGGTTAGGGTTAGAGTTAGGGTTAAGGTTGAGGTTAGGATTAGGGTTAGGTTTAGGATAAGGTTTAGGGTTAGGGTTAGGGTAAGGGTTAGCGTTAGGGTTTGGGTTAGATAAAGGGTAAGGGTAAGGGTTAGGGTTAGGGTTAGGGTTATTATTGAGTTTAGTGTTAGAGTTAGAGGAAGGGTTATGGTTTGGTTAGGGTACGGGTTAGGGTTAGGGTTCGGGTTAGTGTTAGAGTTAGGGTTAGTGTTAGAGTAAGGGTAAGGGTTAGGGTTAGGGTTAGGGTTAGGGTAAGGGTTACGGTTAGGAGTTAGGGTTAATATTAGGGTTAGGTTAAGGGTTAGGGTTAGGGTTAGGGTTAGGATAAGGGTTAGGGTAAGGGTAAGGGTAAGTGTTAGGGTTAGGGTTAGGGTTAGGGTAAGTGTTAGGGTTAGGGTTAGGGATCGGGTTAGGTTTAGGGTTGGGGATACGTTTAGGGTTAGGGTTAGGGTAAGGATAAGGGTTAGGGTTAGGGTTAGGGTTAGGGTTAGGTTAAGAGTTAGGGTTAAGGTTAGGGTTAGGGATACTGTAAGGGTAAGGGCTAGGGATAAGTTTAGGGTTAGGGTTAGGGTTAAGTTAAGGGAAAATGTTAGGGTTAGGTTTAGGCTTAGGGTAAGGGTAAGGGTTAGCGTTAGGTTTGGTTTAGGGTTAGGGTTAGGGTAAGGATAAGGGTTAGGGTAGGTGTTAGGGTAAGGTAAGTGTTAGTGTTAGGGTTGGGGTTAGGGTTAAGGTTAGGGTGAGGGTAAGGGTAAGGGTTAGGGTTAGGAATGGGGTTAGGTTTAGGGTAAGTGTTACAGTTAGGGTTAGGGTTAGGGTAAGGGTTAGGGATACGCTTAGGGTTAGGGTTAAGGTTAGGGTTAGGGTTAGGTTTACGATTAGGATTAGGGTTGGGGTTAGGATAAAGGTTAGGGTTAGGTTTAGGATTAGGGTTAGGCTTAGTGTTAGGGTAAGGGTAAGGGCTAGGGTTAGGGTTAGGGTTAGGGTTAGTGTTAAGGTTGAGGTTAGGGTTAGGGTTAGGGTTAGAGTAAGGGTTAGGGTTAGGGTAAGGGTAAGGATTATGGTTAGGATTAGGGTTAGGGTTAGGGTATGGGTTATTGTTACAGTTGGGATTAAGGTTATGGTTAGGTTTAGTGTTAGGGTAAGGGTAGGGGTTAGGGTTAGGGTTAGGGTAAGGGTTAGGGTTAGGGTTAGGGTTAGGGTAGGGGTCAGGGTAGGGTAAGTGTTAGTGTTAGGGTTAGGTTTAGGATAAGGGTAGGATTAGGGTTAGGTTTAGGTTTAGGGTTAGGGTTAGGGTGAGGGTTAGGTTTAGGGTTAGGGTTAGGGTTAGGGTAAGGGCAAGCTTTAGGGTTAGGTTTAAGGTTGAGGTTAGGTTTAGGGTTAGGGTCAGGGTTAGGGTTAGTTTAGGGTTAGGGTTATGGTAAGGGTTAGAGTTAGGTTTAGGGTTACGGTTAGGGGTTAGGCTTATTGTTATGGTTAGGGTAAGGGTTGGGGTTAGGGTTAGGGTAAGGGTTAGGGTTAGGGTTAGGGTTAGGGTTAGGGTAGGGTTAGGGATACGGTTTGATTTAGGGTAAGGGTTAGGGTTAGGGTTAGGGTAAGGGTAAGGTTTAGTGTTAGGTTTAGGGTTAGGGTTAGCGTAAGGATAAGATTTAGTGTCTGGGATAGGGTTAGGGTTCGGGTTAGGTTTAGGGTTAGGGTTAGGGTAAGGGTTAGGGTTAGGGTTATGATTATGGTTAAGTTTAGGGGTAGAGTTAGGGTAAGGGTAAGGGTTAGGGTTAGGGTTAGGGTAAGGGTAAGGGTTAGGGTTAAGGTTAGGGTTAGGTTTAGGGTTAGGGTTAGGGTAAGGGTAAGGTTTAGGGTTAAGTTTAGGGTTAGGGTTAGTCTAAGGGTAAGGTTTAGGTTTAGGTTTAGAGTTAGGTTTAGGTTTGGGGTTAGGGAAAGGATAAGGGTTAAAGTTCAGGTTAGGGTTAGGGTTAGGGTTAGGGTTAGGGTTAGGGTAAGGGTAAGGGTTAGGTTTAGGGTAAGTGTAAGTGTTAGGGTTAGGTTTAGGGTAAGGGTTAGGGTTAGGGTTAGGTTTAGGTTTTACGGTTAGGGTGTGGGTTAGGGTTAGGTTTAGGGTTAGGTTTAGTGTTAGGGTTAGGATAAGGGTTAGGGTTAGGGTAAGTGTTAGGGCTAGGGTTAGGGTTAGGGTTAGGGTTAGGGTTAGGGTTAGGGTAAGGGCAAAGTTTAGGGTTAGGGTAAATGTTAAGTTTAGGTTTAGGGTTAGGGTTAGGGTTAGGTTAGGGTTAGGGTTACGGTAAGGGTTAGGCTTAGGGTTAGGGTTAGGTTTATGGGTCAGGCTTAGTGTTAGGGTTAGGGTAAGGGTTAGGTTTAGGTTTAGGTTAAGGGTTAGGGTTAGGGTTAGGGTAAGGATAAGGGTTAGGATTATGGTTAGGGTTAGGGATAGGGTAGGGTTAGGGGTAGAGTTAGGGTTCAGGATAGGTTTAGGTTTAGGGTTAGGTTAAGGGTTAGGGTTAGGGTTTGGGTTAGGGTAAGGGTAAGGGTTAGTGTTAGGTTTAGGGTTAGGGTTAGCGTAAGGATAAGAGTTAGGATTTTGGATAGGGTTAGGGTTCGGGTTAGGTTTAGGGTTAGGGTTAGGGTAAGGGTTAGGGTTAGGGTTATGGTTATGTTTAAGGTTAGGGTTAGAGTTAGGGTAAGGGTAAGGGTTAGGGTTAAGGTTCGGGTTAGGTTTAGGGTTAGGGTTAGGGTAAGGGGTAGGGTTAGGGTTATGGTTATGTTTAAGGTTAGGGTTAGAGTTAGGGTAAGGGTAAGGGTTAGGGTTAAGGTTAGGGTTAGGTTTAGGTTTAGGGTTAGGGTAATGGTAAGGATTTATGGTTAAGTATAGTGTTAGGGTTAGTCTAAGGGTAAGGTTTATGTTTAGGGTTAGGGTTAGGGTTAGTTTTGGGGTTAGGGTAAGGATAAGGGTTAGAGTTCAGGATAGGGTTAGGATTAGGGTTAGGGTAAGTGTAAGGGTTAGGTTTAGGGTTAGGTTTAGGGTTAGGGTTAGGGTTAGGGTAAAGATTAGGGTTAGAGTTCAGGTTAGTGTTAGTGTTAGGGTTAGGGTTAAGGTTAGAGTGAGGGTAAGGGCAAGGGTTAGGGTTAGTTTTAGGGTTAGGATTAGGGTAAGTGTAAGGGTTAGGGTTAGGGTTAGGTTTAGGGTTAGGGTTAGGGTTAAGGTTAGGGTTAGGTTAGGTATAGGGTTAGGATTAGGGTTAGGGTTAAGGTTCGGGTCAGGGTTAGGCTTAGTGTTAGGGGAAGGGTGAGGGTTAGGGTTAGGGTCAGGTTTAGGGTTAGGGTTAAGTTTGAGGTTAGGATTAGGTTTAGTGTTAGGGTAAAGGTTAGGGTTAGGGTTAGGGTAAGGGTTAGGGTTATGGTTTGGGTTAGATTAAGGGTAAAGGTTAGGGTTAGGGTTAGGGTTAGGGTTATGGTTGAGGTTAGGGTTAGAGTTAGAGGAATGGTTAGGGTTAGGGTTAGGGTAAGGGTTGGGGTTAGTGTTAGTGTTAGAGTTAGGGTTAGTGTTAGAGTAAGGGTAAGGGTAAGGTTTAGGGTTAGGGTTAGGGTTAAGGTAGGGGTTAGGGTTAGGGGTTAGGGTTAGGTTAAGGGTTAGGGTCAGGGTTAGGGTTAGGATAAGGGTTAGGGTTAGGGTAAGGGTAAGTGTTAGGGTTAGGGTTAGGGTTAGGGTTAGGGTAAGTGTTAGGGTTCGGGTTAGGGTTAGGTTTAGGGTTGGGGTTACGTTTAGGGTTAGGGTTAGGGTAAGGGTAAGTGTTAGGGTTAGGGTTAGTGTAAGGGTTAGGTTAGGGTTAGGGTTAGTTTTAGGGTTAGGGTTAGGGTAAGGGTAAGTTTTAGGGTAAGGGTTAGGGTTAGGCTTTGGGTTAAGGTTGAGGTTAGGGTTAGGGTTAGGGTTAGGGTAATGGTTAGGGTTGGGGTTGGGGTAAGGGTTAGGGTAAGGGTGAGGGTGAGGATTAGTGTTAGGCTTAGGGTACGGGTAAGGGTTGTGGTTAAGGTTGAGGTTAGCGTTAGGGTTTGAGTAAGGGTTAGGGTTAGGGTTAGGGTAAGGGTTATGGTTAGGTTTAGGGTTAGGGTTAGGTTTAGGGTGAGGTTAAGGGTTAGGGTTAGGGTTAGGATAAGGGTTTGGGTTAGGGTAAGGGTAAGTGTTAGGGTTAGGGTTAGGGTTAGGGTAATGGTTAAGGTTAGGGTTAGGTTTAGGTGTTAGGGTTAGGGTGAGGGTTAGGGTTAGGTTTATGGTTAGGTTTAGGGTAAGGGTAAGAGTTAGGGTTAGGGTTAGGGTTAGTTTTATGGTTAGGTTTAGGGTAATGGTAAGGGTTAGGGTAAGGTTAAGGGTTAATGTTAAGGTTAGGGTTAGGGTCAGGGTTAGGATTAAATTTAGGGATAGGGTTAGGGTTAAGGGTTGGTTTAGGGTTAGAGTAAGGGTTAGGATTAGAGGTTTAGGTTAGTTTTAGGGTTAGGTGAAGGGTTTGGTTTAGGGTTAGGGTTAGGGTTAGGATAAGCGTTAGGTTTAGCGGAAGGGTAAGTGTTAGGGTTAGGGTTCGGGTTAGGGTTAGGGTTAGGGTAAGGGTTAGGGTTAGGGTTAGGGTTAGGGTAAGGGTAAGGGTTAGGGTTAAGGTTAGGTTTAGGGTTAGGGTTAGGGTTAGGGTAAGGGTAAGGATTTATGGTTAACTTTAGTGTTATGGTTACTCTAAGGGTAAGGTTTATGTTTAGGGTTAGGGTTAGGTTTAGTTTTGGGGTTAGGGTAAGGTTAAGGGTTAGAGTTCAGGTTAGGGTTAGGGTTAGGGTTATGGTAAGTGTAAAGGTTAGGTTTAGGGTTAGGTTTAGGTTTAGGGTTAGGGTAAGGTTTAGGGTTAGAGTTCAGGTTAGTGTTAGGGTTAGGGTTAGGGTTAAAGTTAGAGTGAGGGTAAGGGCAAGGGTTAGGGTTAGTTTTAGCGTTAGGATTAGGGTAAGGGTAAGGGTTAGGGTTAGGGTTAGGGTTAGGGTTAAGGTTAGGGTTAGGCTAGGTATAGGGTTAGGATTAGGGTTAGGGTTAAGGTTCAGCTCAGGGTTAGGCTTAGTGTTAGGGGAAGGGTGAGGGTCAGGGTTAGGGTCAGGTTTAGGGTTAGGGTTAAGGTTGAGGTTTTGATTAGGGTTAGGGTTAGGGTAAAGGTTAGGGTTAGGGTTAGAGTAAGGGTTAGGGTTATAGTTTGGGTTAGATTAAGGGTAAAGTTTAGGGTTAGGGTTAGGGTTAGTGGTATGCTTGAGTTTATGGTTAGAGTTAGAGGAAGGGTTAGGGTTAGGGTTAGGGTAAGGGTTGGGGTTAGGGTTAGTGTTAGAGTTAGTGTTAGTGTTAGAGTAAGGGTAAGGGTAAGGGTTAGGGTTAGGGTTAGGGTTAAGGTAAGGGTTAGGGTTAGGGGTTAGGGTTAGGTTAAGGGTTAGGGTTAGGGTTAGGGTTAGGATAAGGGTTAGGGTTAGGGTAAGGGTAAGTGTTAGGGTTAGGGTTAGGGTTAGTGTTAGGGTAAGTGTTAGGGTTCGGGTTAGGGTTAGGTTTAGGGTTGGGGTTACGTTTAGTGTTAGGGTTAGGGTAAGGGTAAGTTTTAGGGTTAGGGTTAGTGTAAGGGTTAGGTTAGGGTTAGGGTTAGTTTAGGGTTAGGTTAGGGTAAGGGTAAGTTTTAGGTTAAGGGTTAGGGTTAGGCTTTGGGTTAAGGTTGAGGTTAGGGTTAGGGTTAGGGTAAGGGTTAGGGTTGGGGTTGAGGTAAGGTTTAGGTTAAGGGTGAGGATGAGGGTTAGTGTTAGGCTTAGGGTAAGGGTAAGGGTTGTGGTTAAGATTGAGGTTAGGGTTAGGGTTTGAGTAAGGGTTAGGGTTAGTGTTAGGGTAAGGGTTAGGGATAGGTTTAGGGTTAGGGTTAGGTTTAGGGTTAGGTTAAGGGTTAGGGTTAGGGTTAGGATAAGGATTAGGGTTAGGGTAAGGGTAAGTGTTAGAGTTAGGGTTAGGGTTAGTGTAAGGGTTAAGGTTAGGGTTAGGTTTAGGTGTTAGGGTTAGGGTGAGGGTTAGGGTTAGGTTTAGGGTTAGGGTAAGGGTAAGAGTTAGGGTTAGGGTTAGGGTTAGTTTTATGGTTAGGGTTAGGGTAATGGTAAGGGTTAGGGTAAGGTTTAGGGTTAATGTTAAGGTTAGGGTTAGGGTTAGGGTTAGGATTAAATTTAGGGTTAGGGTTAGGGTTAGCGGTTGGGTTAGGGTTAGGGTAAGGGTTAGGATTAGGGGTTTGGGTTAGTTTTAGGGTTAGGTGAAGGGTTTGGTTTAGGGTTAGGGTTAGGGTTAGGATAAGCGTTAGGTTTAGCGGAAGGGTAAGTGTTAGTGTTAGGGTTCGGGTTAGGGTTAGGGTTAGGGTAAGGGTTAGGGTTAGGGTTAGGGTTAGGTTTAAGTTTGGGGTTAAGTTTAGGATTAGGGTTAGGGTAAGGGTAAGGGTTAGGGTTAGGGTAGGGTTAGGGTAAGTGTTAGGGTTATGGTTAAGGTTAGGGTAAGGGTAAGGGTTAGGGTTAGGGTTAGGGTTGGGTCTAGGGTAAGTGTTAGGGTTACGGATAGGGTTAGGGATATTGTAAGGGTAAGGGTTAGGGTTAAGTTTAGGGTTAGGTTTAGGGTTAGGGTAAGGGAAAGGGTTAGGGTTAGGTATAGGCTTAGGGTTAGGGTTAGGGTTAGGGTTAGGGTTAGGTTTGGTTTAGGGTTAGGGTTAGGGTAAGGATAAGGGTTAGAGTTAAGTTTAGGGTTAGGGTTAGGTTAAGGGTTAAGGTTAGAGTGAGGATAAGGGCAAGGGTTAGGGTTAGTTTTAGGGTTAGGATTAGGGTAAGGGTAAGGGTTAGGGTTAGGGTTAGGGTTAAGGTTAGGGTTAGGGTTAGGTATAGGGTTAGGATTAGGGTTAGGGTTAAGGTTCGGGTAAGGGTTAGGCTTAGTGTTAGGGGAAGGGCAAGGTTAGGGTTAGGGTCAGGTTTAGGGTTAGGGTCAAGGTTGAGGTTAGTATTAGGGTTAGGGTTAGGGTAAAGGTTAGGGTAAAGGTTAGGGTTAGGGTTAGGGTAAGGGTTAGGGTTAGGGTTTGGGTTAGATTAAGGGTAAGTGTTAGGGTTAGGGTTAGGGTAAGGGTTGGGGTTAGGGTTAGTGTTAGAGTTAGGGTTAGTGTTAGAGTAAGGGTAAGGGTAAGGGTTAGGGTTACGGTTAGGGTTAAGGTAAGGGTTAGGGTTAGGGGTTAGGGTTAGGTTAAGGGTCAGGGTTAAGGTTAGGGTTAGGGTTAGGATAAGTGTTAGGGTTAGGGTAAGGGTAAGTGTTAGGGTTACGGTTAGGGTTAGGGTGAGGGTAAGTGTTAGGGTTAGGGTTAGGGTTAGGTTTAGGGTTGGGGTTACGTTTAGGGTTAGGGTTAGGGTAAGGGTAAGTGTTAGGTTTAGGGTTAGTTTAAGGGTTAGGGTTAGGGTTAGGGTTAGGGATATTGTAAGGGTAAGGGTTAGGGTTAAGTTTAGGGTTAGGGTTAGGGTTAGGGTTAGGGTAAGGGAAAGGGTTAGGGTTAGGTATAGGCTTAGGGTTAGGGTTAGGGTTAGGGTTAGGGTTAGGTTTAGGTTTGGTTTAGGGTTAGGGTTAGGGTAAGGATAAGGGTTAGAGTTAAGGTTAGGGTTAGGGTTAGGGTTAGGGTTATGGTTGAGGTTAGGATTAGAGTTAGAGGAAGGGTTAGGGTTAGGGTTAGGGTAAGGGTTGGGGTTAGGGTTAGTGTTAGAGTTAGCGTTAGTGTTAGAGTAAGGGTAAGGGTAAGGGTTAGGGTTAGGGTTAGGGTTAAGGTAAGAGTTAGGGTTAGTGGTTAGGGGTAGGTTAAGGGTTAAGGTTAGGGTTAGGGTTAGGGTTAGGATAAGGGTTAGAGTTAGGGTAAGGGTAAGTGTTAGGGTTAGGGTTAGGGTTAGGGTTAGGGTAAGTGTTAGGGTTAGGGTTAGGGTTAGGTTTCGGGTTGGGGTTACGTTTAGGGTTAGGGTTAGGGTAAGGGTAAGTGTTAGGGTTAGGGTTAGTGTAAGGGTTAGTGTTAGGGTTAGGGTTAGTTTTAGGGTTAGGGTTAGGGTTAGGGTAAGGGTAAGTTTTAGGGTAAGGGTTAGGGTTAGGCTTTGGGTTAAGGTTGAGGTTAGGGTTAGAGTTAGGGTTAGGGTAAGGGTTAGGGTTGGGGTTAGGGTAAGGGTTAGGGTAAGGGTGAGGTTGAGGGTTAGTGTTATGCTTAGGGTAAGGGTAAGGGTTGGGGTTAAGATTGAGGTTAGGGTTAGGGTTTGAGTAAGGGTTAGGGTTAGGGTTAGGGTAAGGGTTAGGGTTAGGTTTAGGGTTAGGGTTGGGTTTAGGGTTAGGTTAATTGTAAGGTTAGGGTTAGGATAAGGGTTAGAGTTAGGGTAAGGGTAAGTGTTAGGGTTAGGGTTAGGGTTAGGGTTAGGGTAAGGGTTAAGGTTAGGGTTAGGTTTAGGGGTTAGGGTTTGGGTGAGGGTTAGGTTTAGGTTTAGGGTTAGGGTTAGGGTAAGAGTTAGGGTTAGGGTTAGGTTTAGTTTTATGGTTAGGGTTAGGGTAATGGTATGTGTTAGGGTAAGGTTTAAGGTTAAAGTTAAGTTTAGGGTTAGGGTTAGGGTTAAATTTAGGGTTAGGGTTAGGGTTAGGGGTTGGGTTAGGGTTAGGGTAAGTGTTAGGGTAGGGGTCAGGGTAAGGGTAAGTGTTAGTGTTAGGGTTAGGTTTATGATAAGGGTAGGATTACGGTTAGGTTTAAGGTTAGGGTTAGGGTTAGGTTGAGGTTTAGGTTTAGGGTTAGGGTTAGGGTAAGGGTAAGGTGAGGGTTAGGTTAGTGTTAGTTTTAGGGTTAGGGTTAGGGTAAGGGCAAGGGTTAGGGTTAGGGTTAATGTTTTGGTTAGGTTTAGGGTTAGCGTTAGGGTTAGTGTTATGTTAGGGTTAGGGTTATGGTAAGGGTTAGAGTTAGGTTTAGGTTGAGGGTTAGGGGTTAGGCTTAGGGTTAGGGTTAGGGTAAGGGTTAGGGTTAGGGTTAGGATAAGGGTTAGGGTTAGGGTTAGGGTAAGGGTTAGGGTTAGGGTTAGGGTTAGTGTAGGGTTAAGGATAGGGTTAGGGTTCGGGATAGGTTTAGGCTTAGGGTTAGGGTAAGGTTTAGGGTTAGGGTTTTGGTTAGGGTAAGGGTTAGGGTTAGAATTAGGGTAAGGGTAAGGGTTAGTGTTAGGGTTAGGTTTAGGGTTAGGGTAAGAATAAGAGTTAGGGTTTGGGATAGGGTTAGGGTTAGTGGTAGTTTAGGGTTAGGGTTAGGGTAAGAGGTAGGGTTAGGGTTATGGTTATGGTTAAGTTTAGGGTTAGAGTTAGGTTAAGGCTAAGGGTTAGGGTTAGGGTTAGGGTAAGGGTAACGCTTAGGGTTAAGGTTAGGGTTAGGTTTAGGGTTAGGGTTAGGGTAAGGGTAAGGTTTAGGGTTAAGTTTAGGATTAGGGTTAATCTAAGGGTAAGGTTTAGGTTTAGGATTAGGGTTAGGTTTAGGTTTAGTTTTAGGGTAAGGATAAGGGTCAGAGTTCAGGTTAGGGTTAGGGTTAGGCTTAGGGTTAGGGTAAGGGTAAGGGTTAGGTTTAGGGTTAGGTTTAGGGTTAGGGTTAGGGTAAGGATTAGGGTTAGAGTTCAGGTTAGTGTTAGGGTTAGGGTTAAGGTTAGAGTGAGGGTAAGGGCAAGGGTTAGGGTTAGGTTTAGGTTTAGGGTTAGGGTAAGGGTAATGGTAAGGGTTAGGGTTAGAGTTAGCGTTAGGGTTAAGGTTAGGGTAAGCGTTAGGTATAGGGTTAGGATTAGGGTTAGGGTTAGGGTTCGGGTCAGGGTTAGGCTTAGTGTTAGGGTAAGGGTAAGGGTTAGGGTTAGGGTTAGGTTTAGGGTTAGGATTAAGGTTGAGGTTAGGCTTAGGGTTAGGGTTACGGTAAAGTTTAGGGTTAGGGTTAGGGTAAGGGTTAGGTTTAGGGTTTCGGTTAGATTAAGGGTAAGGTTTAGGGTTAGGGTTAGGGTTAGGGTTGAGGTTAGGGTTAGAGTTAGAGGAAGGGTTAGGGTTAGGGTTAGGGTAAGGGTTGGGGTTAGGGTTAGTGATAGTGTTAGGGTTAGTGTTAGAGTAAGGGTAAGGGTAAGGGTAAGTGTTAGGGTTAGGGTTAGGGTTAGGGTTAAGGTAAGAGTTAGGATTAGCGGTTAGGGTTAGGTTAAGGGTTAGGGTTAGGGTTAGGGTTAGGTTTAGGGTAAGTGTTAGGGTTAGGGTTAGGGTTAGGTTTAGGGTTGGGGTTACTTTTAGGGTTAGGGTTAGGTTTAGGGTAGGTGTTAGGGTTAGGGGTTAGGGTTAGGTTAAGGGTTAGGGTTAGTGTAAGGGTTAGGGTTAGGGTTAGGGTTAGGGTAAGGGTTAGGGTAACGGTTAGGTTAGGCTTTGGGTTAAGGTTGAGGTTAGGGTTAGGGTTAGGGTTAGGGTAAGGGTTAGGGTTGGGGTTAGGGTAAGGGTTAGGGTTAGGGTTCGGGTCAGGGTTAGTGATAGGCTTAGGGTAAGGGTAAGGGTTAGGGTTAAGTTTAGGGTTAGGTTTAGTCTAAGTGTAAGGTTTAGGTTTAGGGTTAGGGTTAGGTTTAGGTTTGGGGTTATGGTAAGGATAAGGGTTAGAGTTCAGGTTAGGGTTAGGGTTAGGGTTACGGTTAGGGTAAGGGTAAGTGTTAGGTTTAGGGTTATGGTTATGGTTAGGGTTAGGTGAAGGGTTAGGGTTAGGGTTAGGGTTAGGATAAGGGTTAGGGTTAGGGTAAGTGTAAGTGTTAGGGTTAGGGTTAGGGTAAGGGTTAGGGTTAGGGTTAGGTTTAGATTTTACGGTTAGGGTGAGGGTTAGGGAGAGGTTTAGGGTTAGGGTTAGGGTTAGGGTTAGGGTTAGGATAAGGGTTAGGGTTAGGGTAAATGTAAGTGTTAGGGTTAGGGTTAGCGTAAGGGTAAGGTTTAGGGTTAGGGTTAGGGTAAGGGCAAGGGTTAGGGTTAGGGTAAATGTTAAGGTTAGGTTTTGGGTTAGGGTTAGGGTTAGGGTTAGGTCAGGGTTAGGGTTAGGGTAAGGGTTAGGCTTAGGGTTATGGTTAGGTTTAGGGGTAAGGCTTAGGGTTAGGGTTTGGGTAAGGGTTAGGGTTAGGGTTAGGGTTAGGATAAGTGTAAGGGTTAAGGTTACGGTTAGGGATAGGGTTAGGGTAGGGTTAGGGATAGGGTTAGGGTTCGGGATAGGTTTAGGCATAGGGT
The DNA here is from genome assembly GCA_024803745.1 of Megascapheus bottae. Taxonomy (NCBI): domain Eukaryota; kingdom Metazoa; phylum Chordata; class Mammalia; order Rodentia; family Geomyidae; genus Megascapheus; species Megascapheus bottae. The sequence continues at coordinate 163,475 of JANJXV010000463.1, forward strand.
TAGGTTAAGGGTTAGGGTTAGGGTTTGGGTTAGGGTTAGGGTTAGGGTATGGGTAAGGGTTAGTGTTAGGTTTAGGGTTAGGGTTAGCGTAAGGATAAGATTTAGGATTTGGGATAGCGTTAGGGTTCGGGTTAGGTTTAGGGTTAGGGTTAGGTTAAGGGTTAGGTTTAGGGTTAAGGTTTGGGTTAGCTTTAGGGTTAGGGTTAGGGTAAGGGTAAGGATTTATGGTTAAGTTTAGTGTTAGGGTTAGGCTAAGGGTAAGGTTTAGGTTTAGGGTTAGGGTTAGGTTTAGTTTGGGGTTAGGGTAAGGATAAGGGTTAGAGGTCAGGTTAAGGTTAGGGTTAGGGTTAGGGTAAGGGTAAGGGTTAAGTTTAGGGTTAGGTTTAGGGTTAGGGTTAGGGTTAGCATTAGGGTTAGAGTTCAGGTTAGTGTTAGGGTTAGGGTTACGGTTAGAGTGAGGGTAAGGGCAAGGGTTAGGGTTAGTTTTAGGGTTAGGATTAGGGTACGAGTAAGGGTTAGGGTTAGGGTTAGGGTTAAGGTTAGGGTTAGGGTTTGGTGTAGGTTTAGGATTAGGGTTAGGGTTAATGTTCGGGTCAGGGTTAGGCTTAGTGTTAGAGTAAGGGTAAGGGTTAGGGTTAGGGTCAGGTTTATGGTTAGGGTTAAGGTTGAGGTTAGGATTAGGGTTAGGGTTAGGGTAAAGGTTAGGGTATGGGTTAGGGTAAGGGTTAGGGTTAGGGTTTGGGTTAGATTAAGGGTAAGGGTTATCGTTATGGTTAGGGTTAGGGTTATGTTTGAGGTTAGGGTTAGAGTTAGAGGAAGGGTTAGGTTTAGGGTTAGGGTAAGGGTTGGGGTTAGGGTTAGTGTCAGAGTTAGGGTTAGTGTTAGAGTAAGGGTAAGGGTAAGGGTTAGGGTTAGGGTTAGGGTTAAGGTAAGGGTTAGGGTTACGGTTAGGGTTAATGTTAGGTTTAGGTTAAGGGTTAGGGTTAGGGTTAGGGTTAGTTTTAGGGTTAGGGTTAGGGTTAGGGTAAGGGTAAGTGTTAGGGTTAGGGTTAGGGTTAGGTTAAGGGTTAGTGTTAGGGTTAGGGTTAGGTTTAGGGTTGGGGTTACGTTTAGGGTTAGGGTTAGGGTAAGGGTAAGTGTTAGGGTTAGGGTTAGTGTAAGGGTTAGGGTTAGGGTTAGGGTTAGTTTTAGGGTTAGGGTTAGGGTAAGGGTAAGTGTTAGGATAAGGGTTAGGGTTTGGCTTTGGGTTAAGGTTGAGGTTAGGGTTAGGGTTAGGGTTAGGGTAAGGGTTAGGGTTGGGGTTAGGGTAAGGGTTAGGGTAAGGGTGAGGGTGAGGGTTAGTGTTAGGCTTAGGGTAAGGATAAGGGTTAGGGTTAGGGTAAGGGTAAGTGTTAGGGTTAGGGTTAGGGTTAGGGTAAGTGTTAAGGTTAGGGTTAGGTTTAGGTGTTTGTGTTAGGGTGAGGGTTAATTTTAGGTTTAGTGTTAGGGTTAGGGTAAGGGTAAGAGTTAGGGTTAGGGTTAGGGTTAGGGTAAGTGTTAAGGTTAGGGTTAGGTTTAGGTGTTTGTGTTAGGGTGAGGGTTAAGTTTAGGTTTAGTGTTAGGGTTAGGGTAAGGGTAAGAGTTACGGTTAGGGTTAGGGTTAGTTTTATGGTTAGGGTTAGGGTAATGGTAAGGGTTAGGGTAAGGTTTAGGTTTAAAGTTAAGGTTAGGGTTAGGGTTAGGGTTAGGGTTAAGTTTAGGTTTAGGGGTAGGGTTAGGGTTTGGGTAAGGGTTAGGGTAAGGGTTAGGATTAGGGATTAGGGTTAGTTTTGGGGTTAGGTGAAGGTTTTGATTTAGGGTTAGGGTTAGGGTTAGGATAAGCGTTAGGGTTAGGGGAAGGGTAATTGTTAGGGTTAGGGTTCGGGTTCGGGTTAGGGTTAGGGTAAGGGTTAGGGTTAGGATTAGGGTTAGGTTTAAGTTTGGGGTTAAGTTTAGGATTAGGGTTAGGGAAAGGGTAAGGGTTAGGGTTAGGGTATGGTTAGGGTAAGTGTTAGGGTTATGGTTAAGGTTAGGGTAAGGGTAAGGGTTAGGGTTAGGGTTAAGTTTAGGGTAAGTGTTAGGGTTACAGTTGGGTTAGGGATATTGTAAGGGTAAGTGTTAGGGTTAAGTTTAGGGTTAGGGTTAGGGTTAGGGTAATGGAAAGGGTTAGGGTTAGGTATAGGCTTAGGGTAAGGGTAAAGGTTAGGGTTAGATTTGGTTTATGGTTAGGGTTAGGGTAAGGATAAGGGTTAGAGTTAAGGTTAGGGTTAGGGTTATGGTTAGGATTAAGGTTAGGGTGAGGGTAAGGGAAGGTTTAGGGTTAGGATTGGGGTTAGGTTTAGGGTAAGGGTTACGGTTAGGGTTAGGGTTAGGGTTAGGGTAAGGGTTAGGGTTAGGCTTAGGGTTAGGGTTAAGTTTAGGGTTAGGGTTAGGTTTACGGTTAGGATTAGGGTTAGGGTTAGGGTTAGGATAAGGGTTAGGTTTAGGTTTAGGGTTAGGATTAGGCTTAGTTTTAGGGTAAGGGTAAGGGTTAGGGTTAGGTTTAGGGTTAGGGTTATGGTTAAGTTTGAGGTTAGGGTTAGGGTTAGGGTTAGGGTTAGGATTAAGGTTATGGTTAGGTTTAGGGTTAGGGTAAGGGTAAGGGTTAGGGTTAGGGTTAGGGTTAGGGTATGTATTAGGGTTAGGGTTAGGATTAAGTTTATGGTTAGGTTTAGGGTTAGGGTAAGGGTAAGGGTTAGGGTTGGGGTTAGGGTTAGGGTAAGGGTTAGGGTTAGGGTTAGGGTTAGGGTTAGGGTAGGGGTCAGGGTAAGGGTAAGTCTTAGTGTTAGGGTTAGGTTTAGGATAAGGGTAGGATTAGGGTTAGGTTTAGGGTTAGGGTTAGGGTTAGGGTTAGGGTGAGGTTTAGGGTTAGGGTTAGGGTTAGGGTTAGGGTTAGGGTTAGGGTAAGGGCAAGGGTTAGGGTTAGGGTTAGGGTTAGTGTTAGGATTAAGGTTATGGTTAGGTTTAGGGTTAGGGTAAGGTTAAGCGTTAGGTTTGGGGTTAGGGTTAGGGTAAGGGTTAGGGTTAGGGTTAAGGTTAGGGTTAGGGTAGGGGTCAGGGTAAGGGTAAGTGTTAGTGTTAGGGTTAGGTTTAGGATAAGGGTAGGATTAGGGTTTGGTTTAGGGTTAGGGTTAGGGTTAGGGTGAGGTTTAGGTTTAGGGTTAGCGTTAGAGTAAGGGTAAGGGTGAGGGTTAGGTTAGTGTTAGTGTTAGGGTTAGGGTTAGGGTAAGGGCAAGGGTTAGGGTTAGGGTTAATGTTAAGGTTAGGTTTAGGGTTAGGGTTAGGGTTAGGGTTAGGGTTAGGGTTAGGGTTAGTGTTAGGTTAGGGTTAGGGTTTTAGAGTTAGGTTTAGGGTGAGGGTTAGGGGTTAGGCTTAGGGTTAGGGTTAGGGTAAGGGTTAGGGTTAGGGTTAGGGTAAGGGTTAGGGTTAGGGTTAGGGTTAGGGTAGGGTTAGGGATAGGGTTAGGGTTCAGGATAGGTTTAGGCTTAGGGTTAGGGTAAGGTTTAGGGTTAGGGTTTTGGTTAGGGTAAGGGTTAGGGTTAGAATTAGGGTAAGGGTAAGGGTTAGTGTTAGGTTTAGGTTTAGGGTTAGGGTAAGAATAAGAGTTAGGGTTTGGGATAGGGCTAGGTTTCGGGTTAGGTTTAGGGTTAGGGTTAGGGTAAGGGGTAGGGTTAGTGTTATGGTTATGGTTAAGTTTAGGGTTAGAGTTAGGGTAAGGCTAAGGGTTAGGGTTAGGGTTAGGGTAAGGGTAAGGGTTAGGGATAAGGTTAGGGTTAGGGTAAGGGTAAGGTTTAGGGTTAAGTTTAGGGTTAGGGTTAATCTAACGGTAAGGTTTAGGTTTAGAATTAGGGTTAGGTTTAGGTTTAGGGTTAGGGTAAGGATAAGGGTTAGAGTTTAGGTTAGGGTTAGGGTTAGGGTTAGGGTTAGGGTTTGGGTCTCGGTTAGGCTTAGTGTTAGGGTAAGTGAAAGGGTTAGGGTTAGGGTTAGGTTTAGGTTTAGGATTAAGGTTGAGGTTAGGATTAGGGTTAGGTTTAGGGTAAAGGTTAGGGTAGGGTTAGGGTAAGCGTTAGGGTTAGGGTTTGGGTTAGATTAAGGGTATGGGTTAGGGTTAGGGTTAGGGTTCGGGTTAGGGTAAGGTTTGAGGTTAGTGTTAGAGTTAGAAGAAGGGTTAGCGTTAGGATTAGGGTAAGGGTTAGGGTTAGGGTTAGTGTTAGAGTTAGTGTTAGTGTTAGAGTAAGAGTAAGGGTTAGGGTTAGGGTTAGGGTTAGGGTTAGGGTAAGGGTTAGGGTTGGGGTTAGGGTAAGGGTCAGGGTAAGGGTGAGGGTTAGGGTTAGGGTTAGGGCAAGGGCAAGGGTTAGGGTTATGGTTAGGGTTAGGGTTAGGGTAAGAGTTAGGGTTAGGGTTAGGGTTAGGTTCAGGGTTGCGGTTACGTTTAGGGTTAGTGTTAGGGTAAGGGTAAGGGAAGTGTTAGGGTTAGGGTTAGTGTAAGGGTTAGGGTTAGGGTTAGGGTTAGTTTTAGAGTTAGAGTTAGGGTAGGGTAAGGGTTAGGGTAAAGGTTTGTGTTAGGCTTTGGGTTAAGGTTGAGGTTAGAGTTAGGTTTAGGGTTAGGGTAAGGGTTAGGGTTGGCGTTAGGGTAAGGGTTAGGGTAAGTGTGAGGGTTAGGGTTAGGGTTAGGGTAAGGGTAAGGGTAAGTGTTAGGGTTAGGGTTAGGGTTAGGGTAAGGGTTAGGGTTAGGGGTAGGGTTAGGGTTACGTTTCGGGTTGGGGTTACGTTTAGGGCTAGGGTTAGGGTAAGGGTAAGTGTTAGGGTAACGGTTAGTGTAAGGGTTAGGGTTAGGGTTAGGGTTAGTTTTAGGGTTAGGGTTCGGGTAAGGGTAAGGGTTAGGGTTAGGCTGTGGGTTAAGGTAGAGTTTAGGGTTAGGGTTAGGGTAAGGGTTAAGGTTGGGGTTCGGGTAAGGGTTAGGGTAAGGGTGAGGATTAGGGTTAGGGTTAGGGTAAGGGTAAGGGTTAGGGTTAGGGTTAGGGTTAAGATTGAGGTTAGGGTTAGGGTTTGAGTAAGGGTTAGGGTTAGGGTTAGGGTAAGGGTTAGGGTTAGGTTTAGGGTTAGGGTTAGGGTTAGGGTTAGGTTAAGGGTTAGGGTTAGGGTTAGGGTTAGGATAAGGTTTAGGGTTAGGGTAAGGATAAGTGTTAGGGTTAGTGTTAGGGTAAGGGTTAGGGTTAGGGTTAGGTTTAGGTTTTAGGGTTAGGGTTAGGGTTAGGGGATGGGTTAGGGTTAGGGTAAGGGTAAGGGTTAGTGTAATGTTTAGGGTTAAAGTTAAGGTTAGGGTTAGGGTTAGGTTTAGGTTTAGGGTTAGGGTTAGGGTTAGGGGTTGGGTTAGGTTTAAGGTAAGTGTTAGGTTTAGGGGTTAGGCTTAGTTTCAGGGTTAGGTGAAGGGTTAGGTTTAGGGTTAGTGTTAGGGTTAGGATAAGAGTTTAGGTTTAGGATTAGGGTTAAGGTTAGGGTGAGGGTAAGGGTAAGGGTTAGGGTTAGGATTGGGGTTAGGTTTAGGGTAAGGGTTACGGTCAGGGTTAGGGTTAGGGTTAGGGTAAGGGTTAGTTTTAGGCTTAGGGTTAGGGTTAGGGTTAAGGTTAGGGTTAGGATTAGGTTTACGGTTAGGATTAGGGTTAGGGTTAGGATAAGGGTTAGGTTTAGGTTTAGGGTTAGGGTTAGGCTTAGTTTTAGGGTAAGGGTAAGGGTTAGGGTTAGGGTTAGGGTTAGGGTTATGGTTAAGTTTGAGGTTAGGGTCAGGGTTAGGGTTAAGGTTATGGTTAGGTTTAGGGTTAGGGTAAGGGTAAGAGTTAGGGGTGGGGTTAGGGTTAGGGTAAGGGTTAGTGTTAGGGTTAGGGTTACGGTAGGGGTCAGGGTAAGTGTAAGTGTTAGTGTTAGGGTTAGGTTTAAGATAAGGGTAGGATTAGGGTTAGGTTTAGGGTTAGGGTTAGGGTTAGGGTTAGGGTAAGGGTAAGGGTGAGGTTTGGGTTAGTGTTAGGTTTAGGGTTAGGGTTAGGGTAAGGGTAAGGGTTAGGGTTAGGGTTAATTTTAAGGTTAGGTTTAGGGTTAGGGTTAGTGTTAAGTTAGGGTTAGGGTTATGTTAAGGGTTAGAGTTAGGTTTAGGGTGAGGGTTAGGGGTTAGGCTTAGAGTTAGGGTTAGGGTAAGGGTTAGGTTTAGGGTTAGGGTAAGAGTTACAGTTAGGGTTAGGGTAAGGGTTAGGGTTAGGGTTAGGGTTAGGGTAGGGTTAGGGATAAGGTTAGGGTTCGGGATAGGTTTAGGCTTAGGGTTAGGGTAAGTATTAGGGTTATGGTTATGGTTAGGGATATTGTAAGGGTAAGGGCTAGGGTTAAAGTTAGGGTTAGGGTTAGAGTTAGGGTAAGGGAAAGGGTAGGGTTAGGTTTGGTTTAGGGTTAGAGTTAGGGTAAGGTTAATGGTTAGAGTTAAGTTTAGGGTTAGGTTAGGGTTAGGGTTAAGGTTAGGGTGAGTGTAAGGGTAAGGATTAGGTTTAGGATTGGGGTTAGGGTTAGGGTAAGGGTTACGGTTAGGGTTAGGGTTAGGGTTAGGGTAAGGGTTAGGGTTAGGCTTAGGGTAAGTGTTAGGCTTACTTTTAGGTTAAGGATAACAGTTAGTGTTAGGGTTAGAGTTAGGTTTAGGGTTAGTGTAAGGGTTAGGATTAGGGTTAAGGTTAGTTTTAGGGTTAGGGTTAGGGTAAGGGTAAGGGTTAAGGTAAGGGTTAGGGTGAGGCTTTGGGTTAAGGTTGAGGTTAGGGTTAGGGTTAGGGTTAGGGTAAGGGTTAGGGTTAGGGTTAGGGTTAAGATTGAGGTTAGGTTTAGGGTTTGAGTAATGGTTAGGCTTAGGGTTAGGGTAAGGGTTAGGGTTAGGTTTTGGGTTAGGGTTAGGGTTATGTTAAGGGTTAGGGTTAGGGTTAGGGTTAGGATAAGGGTTAGGGTTAGGGTAAGGGTAAGTGTTAGGTTTAGGGTTGGGGTTAGGGAAAGGGTTAGGGTTAGGGTTAGGTTTAGGTTTTAGGGTTCGGGTGAGTGTTAGGGTTAGGTTTAGGGTTAGGGTAGGGTAAGGGTAAGAGTTAGGGTTAGTGTTAGGGTTAGTTTTTGGGTTAGGGTTGGGGTAATGGTAAGGGTTACTGTAAGGTTTAGGGTTAAAGTTAAGGTTAGGGTTAGGGTTAGGTTTAGGGTTAGGGTTAGGGTTAGGGGTTGGGTTAGGGTTAGGGTAAGGGTTAGGGTTAGGGGTTAGGGTTAGTTTTAGGGTTAGGTGAAGGGTTAGGTTTAGGGTTAGTGTAAGGGTTAGGATTAGAGTTAGGGTTAGGGGAAGGATAAGTGTTAGGTTTAGGGTTCGGGTTAGGGTTAGGGTTATGATAAGGGTTAGGGTTAGGGTTAGGGTTAGGTTTACGTTTGGGGTTAAGTTTAGGATTAGGGTTAGGGTAAGGGTTAGGGTTAGGGTAGGTTTAGGGTAAGTGTTAAGGTTAGGGTTTGGGTAAGGGTAATGGTTAGGGTTAGGGTTAGGGTTAGGGTTAGGTAAGTGTTAGGGTTACGGTTATTGTTAGGGATATTGTAAGGGTAAGGGCTAGGGTTAAGGTTAGGGGTAGGGTTAGGGTTAGGGTTAGGGTAAGGGAAAGGGTTAGGGTTAGGTTTAGGCTTAGGGTAAGGGTAAGGGTTAGGGTTAGGTTTGGTTTAGGGTTAGGGTTAGGGTAAGGATAAGGGTTAGTGTTAAGGTTAGGGTTAGGGTTAGCGTTAGGGTTAAGGTTAGGGTGAGGGTAAGGGTAAGCGTTAGGGTTAGGATTGGGGTTAGGGTTAGGGTGAGGGTTACGGTTAGGGTTAGGGTTAGGGTAAGGGTTAGGTTAAGGCTTAGGGTTAGGGTTAAGGTTAGGGTTAGGGTTAGGTTTATGGTTAGGATTAGGGTTAGGGTTAGGATAAGGGTTAGGTTTAGTTTTAGGGTTAGGGTTAGGCTTAGTTTTAGGGTAAGGGTAAGGGTTAGTGTTAGGGTTAGGGTTAGGGTTAGTGTTAAGTTTGAGGTTAGGGTTAGGGTTATGGTTAGGGTTAGGGTTAGGCTTAGTTTTAGGGTAAGTGTAAGGGTAAGTGTTAGGGTTAGTGTTAGGGTTAGGTTTAGGATAAGGGTAGGATTAGGGTTAGGTTTATGTTTAGGGGTTAGGGTTAGGGTTAGGGTGAGGTTTAGGTTTAGGGTTAGGGTTAGGGTAAGGGTAAGGGTGAGGGTTAGGTTAGTGTTAGGTTTAGGGTTAGGGTTAGGGTAAGGCTAAGGGTTAGGGTTAGGGTTAGGGTAAGGGTAAGGGTTAGGGTTAAGGTTAGGGTTAGGTTTAGGGTTAGGGTTAGGGTAAGGGTAAGGTTTAGGTTTAAGTTTAGGGTTAGGGTTAGTCTAAGGGTAAGTTTTAAGTTTAGGATTAGGGTTAGGTTTAGGTTTAGGGTTAGGGTAAGGATAAGGGTTAGAGTTCAGGTTAGGGTTAGGGTTAGGGTTAGGGTTAGGGTAAGGGTAAGGGTTAGGTTTAGGGTTAGGTTTAGGGTTAGGGTTAGGGTAAGGATTATTGTTAGAGTTCAGGTAAGTGTTAGGGTTAGGGTTAGGGTTAAGGTTAGAGTGAGGGTAAGGGCAAGGGTTAGGGTTAGGTTTAGGGTTAGGGTTAGGGTAAGTGTAAGGGTTAGGGTTAGGGTTAGGGTTAAGGTTAGGGTAAGGGTTAGGTATAGGGTTAGGATTAGGGTTAGGGTTAGGGTTCGGGTCAGGGTTAGTCTTAGTGTTAGGGTAAGGGTAAAAGTTAGGGTTAGGGTTAGGTTTAGGTTTAGGGTTAAGGTTGAGGTTAGGATATGGGTTAGGGTTAGGGTAAAGGTTAGGGTTAGGGTTAGGGTAAGGATTCGGGTTACGGTTTGGTTAGAGTTAGAAGAAGGGTTAGGGTAGGGTTAGGGTAAGGGTTAGCCTTAGGGTTAGTGTTAGAGTTAGGGTTAGTGTTAGAGTAAGAGTAAGGGTTAGGGTTAGGGTTAGGGTAAGGGTGAGGATTAGGGGTGGGTTAGGGCAAGGGTAAGGGTTAGGGTTAGGGTTAGGGTAAGGGTTAGGTTTAGGTTTAGGGTTAGGTTTAGGGTTGGGGTTACGTTTAGGGTTAGGGTTAGGGAAAGGGTAAGTGTTAGGGTTAGGGTTAGTGTAAGGGTTAGGGTTAGGTTAGGGTTAGTTTTAGAGTTAGGGTTAGGGTAGGGTAAGGGTTAGGGTAAAGGTTAGGGTTAGGCTTTGGGTTAAGGTTGAGGTTAGGGTTAGGGTTAGGGTTAGGGTAAGTGTTAGGGTTGGGGTTAGGGTAAGGGTTAGGGTAAGGGTGATGGTTAGGGTTAGGGTTAGGGTAAGGGTAAGTGTTAGGGTTAGGGTTAGGGTTAGGGTAAGGGATAGGGTTAGGGTTAGTTTTATGGTTAGGGTTAGGATAAAGGTAAGTGTTAGGGTAAGGGTTAGGGTTAGGCTTTGGGTTAAGGTAGAGGTTAGGGTCAGGGTTAGGGTTAGGGTAAGGTTTAGGGTTGTGGTTAGGGTAAGGGTTAGGTTAAGTTTGAGGGTTAGGGTTCGGGTTAGGGTAAGGGTAAGGGTTAGGGTTAGGGTTAGGGTTAAGATTGAGGTTAGGGTTAGGGTTTGAGTAAGGATTAGGGTTAGGGTTATTGTAAGGGTTAGGGTTAGGTTTAGGGTTAGGGTTAGGGTTAGGGTTAGGGTTAGGTTAAGGTTAGGGTTAGGGTTAGGGTTAGGATAAGGGTTAGGGTTAGGGTAAGGGTAAGTGTTAGGGTTAGGTTTAGGATAAGGGTAGGATTAGGGTTAGGCTTAGTTTTAGGGTAAGGGTAAGGGTAAGTGTTAGGGTTAGTGTTAGGGTTAGGTTTAGGATAAGGGTAGGATTAGGGTTAGGTTTATGGTTAGGGGTTAGGTTTAGGGTTAGGGTGAGGTTTAGGTTTAGGGTTAGGGTTAGGGTAAGGGTAAGGGTGAGGGTCAGGTTAGTGTTAGGTTTAGGGTTAGGGTTAGGGTAAGGGCAAGGGTTAGGGTTAGGGTTAATGTTAAGGTTAGGTTTAGGTTTAGGGTTAGGGTTAGTATTAGGTTTGGGTTAGGGTTATGGTAAGTGTTAGAGTTAGGTTTAGCGTGAGGGTTAGGGGTTAGGCTTAGGGCTAGGGTTAGGGTAAGGGTTAGGGTTAGGGTAAGGGTTAGGGTTAGGGTTAGGGATAGGGTTAGGGTTCGGGATAGGTTTAGACTTAGGGTTAGGGTAAGGTTTAGAGTTAGGGTTTTGGTTAGGGTAAGGGTTAGGGTTAGAATTATGGTAAGGGTAAGGGTTAGTGTTTGGTTTAGGTTTAGGGTTAGGGTAAGAATAAGAGTTAGGGTTTGGGATAGGGTTAGGTTTCGGGTTAGGTTTAGGGTTAGGGTTAGGGTAAGAGGTAGGGTTAGGGTTATGGTTATGGTTAAGTTTAGGGTTAGAGTTAGGGTAAGGCTAAGGGTTAGGGTTAGGGTTAGGGTAAGGGTAAGGGTTAGGGTTAAGGTTAGGGTTAGGTTTAGGGTTAGGGTTAGGGTAAGGATAAGGGTTAGAGTTCAGGTTAGGGTTAGGGTTAGGGTTACGGTTAGGGTAAGGGTAAGGGTTAGGTTTAGGGTTAGGTTTAGGGTTAGGGTTAGGGTAAGGATTATTGTTAGAGTTCAGGTTAGTGTTAGGGTTAGGGTTAGGGTTAAGGTTAGAGTGAGGGTAAGGGCAAGGGTTAGGGTTAGGTTTAGGGTTAGGGTTAGGGTAAGTGTAAGGGTTAGGGTTAGGGTTAGGGTTAGGGTTAAGGTTAGGGTAAGGGTTAGGTATAGGGTTAGGATTAGGGTTAGGGTTAGGGTTCGGGTCAGGGTTAGTCTTAGTGTTAGGGTAAGGGTAAAAGTTAGGGTTAGGGTTAGGTTTAGGGTTAGGGTTAAGGTTGAGGTTAGGATATGGGTTAGGGTTAGGGTAAAGGTTAGGGTTAGGGTTAGGGTAAGGGTTCGGGTTACGGTTTGGTTAGAGTTAGAAGAAGGGTTAGGGTAGGGTTAGGGTAAGGGTTAGCCTTAGGGTTAGTGTTAGAGTTAGGGTTAGTGTTAGAGTAAGAGTAAGGGTTAGGGTTAGGGTTAGGGTAAGGGTGAGGGTTAGGGGTGGGTTAGGGCAAGGGTAAGGGTTAGGGTTAGGGTTAGGGTAAGGGTTAGGGTTAGGGTTAGGGTTAGGTTTAGGGTTGGGTTACGTTTAGGGTTAGGGTTAGGGAAAGGGTAAGTGTTAGGGTTAGGGTTAGTGTAAGGGTTAGGGTTAGGTTAGGGTTAGTTTTAGAGTTAGGGTTAGGGTAGGGTAAGGGTTAGGGTAAAGGTTAGGGTTAGGCTTTGGGTTAAGGTTGAGGTTAGGGTTAGGGTTAGGGTTAGGGTAAGTGTTAGGGTTGGGGTTAGGGTAAGGGTTAGGGTAAGGGTGATGGTTAGGGTTAGGGTTAGGGTAAGGGTAAGTGTTAGGGTTAGGGTTAGGGTTAGGGTAAGGGATAGGGTTAGGGTTAGTTTTATGGTTAGGGTTAGGATAAAGGTAAGTGTTAGGGTAAGGGTTAGGGTTAGGCTTTGGTTTAAGGTAGAGGTTAGGGTCAGGGTTAGGGTTAGGGTAAGGTTTAGGGTTGTGGTTAGGGTAAGGGTTAGGTTAAGTTTGAGGGTTAGGGTTCGGGTTAGGGTAAGGGTAAGGGTTAGGGTTAGGGTTAGGGTTAAGATTGAGGTTAGGGTTAGGGTTTGAGTAAGGATTAGGGTTAGGGTTATTGTAAGGGTTAGGGTTAGGTTTAGGGTTAGGGTTAGGGTTAGGGTTAGGTTAAGGTTAGGGTTAGGGTTAGGGTTAGGATAAGGGTTAGGGTTAGGGTAAGGGTAAGTGTTAGGGTTAGGGTTAGGGTAAGGGTTAGGGTTAGGGTTAGGTTTAGGTTTTAAGGTTTGGGTGAGGTTTATTGTTAGGTTTAGAGTTAGGGTTAGGGTAAGGGTAAGAGTTAGGGTTAGGGTTAAGGTAATTTTTAGGGTTAGGGTTAGGGTAAGGGTTAGGGTTAGGGGTTAGGGATAGTTTTAGGGTTAGGTGAAGGGTTAGGTTTAAGGTTAGGTTTAGGGTTAGGATAAGAGTTAGGGTTAGGAAAAGGATAAGTGTTAAGGTTAGGGTTCGGGTTAGGGTTAGGGTTAGGGTAAGGGTTAGGGTTAGGGTTAGGCTTAGGTTTAAGTTTGGGGTTAAGTTTAGGATTAGGGTTAGGGTAAGGGTAAGGGTTAGGGTTAGGGTAGGGTTAGGGTAAGTGTTTGGGTTCGGGTTAGGTTTACGGTAAGGGTAAGGGTTAGGGTTAGGGTTAGCGTTAGGTTTAAGGTAAGTGTTAGGGTTATGGTTAGGGTTAGGGATATTGTAAGGGTAAGGGCTAGGGTTAAGGTTAGGGTTAGGGTTAGCATTAGGGTTAGGGTTAGGGTAAGGGAAAGGTTAGGGTTAGGTTTAGGCTTAGGGTAAGGGTAAGGGTTCGGGTTAGGTTTGGTTTAGGGTTAGAGTTAGGGTAAGGATAAGGGTTAGAGTTAAGGTTAGGGTTAGGGTTAGAGTTAGGGTTAGGGTTAAGGTTAGGGTGAGGGTAAGGGTAAGGGTTAGGGTTAGGATTGGGGTTAGGGTTAGGGTAAGGGTTACGGTTAGGGTGAGGGTTAGGGTAAGGGTTAGGGTTAGGCTTAGGGTAAGGGTTAGGCTTAGTTTTAGGGTACGGGTAAGGGTTAGGGTTAGGTTTAGGTTAGGGTTAGGGTTAGTGTAAGGGTTAGGATTAGGGTTAGGGTCAGTTTTAGGGTTAGGGTTAGGGTAAGGGTAAGGGTTAGGGTAAGGGTTAGGGTTAGGCTTTGGGTTAAGGTTGAGGTTAGGGTTAGGTTTAGGGTTAGGGTAAGGGTTAGGGTTGGGTTTAAGGTAAGGTTAGGGTAAGGGTGAGGGTTAGGGTTGAGTTAGGGTAAGGGTAAGTGTTAGGGTTAGGGTTAGGGTTAGGGTAAGGGTTAGGGTTAGGGTTAGGGTTAGGGTTAGGTTTAGGGTTGGGATTACGTTTAGGGTTAGGGTTAGGATACGGGTAAGTGTTAGGTTTAGGGTTAGTATAAGGGTTAGAATTAGAGTTAGGGTTAGTTTTAGGGTTAGGGTTAGGATAAGGGTAAGGGTTAGGGTAAGGGTTACGGTTAGGCTTTGGGTTAAGGTTGAGGTTAGGGTTAGGGTTAGGGTAAGGGTTAGGGTTGGGGTTTGGGTAAGGGTTAGGGTAAGGGTGAGGGTTAGGGTTAGGGTTAGATTAAGGTTAGGGTTAGGGTTTTAGTAAGGGTTACGGTTAGGGTTAGGGTAAGGGTTCGTTTAGGTTTTGGGTTAGGGTTAGGGTTAGGTTAAGGGTTAGGGTTAGGGTTAGGGTTAGGATAAAAGTTAGGGTTAGGGTAAGGGTAAGTGTTAGGTTTAGGGTTGGGGTTAGGGAAAGGGTTAGGGTTAGGATTTGGTTTTATTTTTTAGGGTTAGGGTGAGGGTTAGGGTTAGGTTTAGCGTTAGGGTTAGGGTAAGGGTAAGAGTTAGGGTTAGGGTTAAGGTTAGTTTTAGGGTTAGGGTTAGGGTAAGGGTAAGGGTTACTGTAAGGTTAGGGTTAAAGTTAAGGTTAGGGTTAGGGTTAGGTTTAGGGTTAGGGTTAGGGTTAGGTGTTGGGTTAGGTTAGGGTAAGGGTTAGGGTTAGGGGTTAGGGTTAGTTTTAGGGTTAGGTGAAGGGTTAGGTTTAGGGTTAGGGTTAGGGTTAGGATAAGAGTTAGGGTTAGGGGAAGGATAAGTGTTAGTTTTAGGGTTCGGGTTAGGTTTCGGGTTAGGGTTAGGGTTAGGGTTAGGTTTAAGTTTGGGGTTAAGTTTAGGATTAGGGTTAGGGTAATGGTAAGTGTTAGGGTTAGGGTAGTGTTAGGGTAAGTGTTAGGGTTAGGGTTAGGGTTAGGGTAAGGGTAAGGGTTAGGGTTAGTTTTAGGGATATTTTAAGGGTAAGGGCTAGGGTTAAGGTTAGGGGTAGGGTTAGGGTTAGGGTTAGGGTAAGGGAAAGGGTTAGGGGTAGGTTTAGGGTTAGGGTAAGGGTAAGGGTTAGGGTTAGATTTGGTTTAGGGTTAGGGTTAGGGTAAGGATAAGGATTAGAGTTAAGGTTAGGGTTAGGGTTAGCGTTTGGGTTAAGGTTATGGTGAGGGTAAGGGTAAGCGTTAGGGTTAGGATTGGGGTTAGGGTTAGGGTAAGGGTTACGGTTAGGGTTAGGGTAAGGGTTAGGTTTAGGCTTAGGGTTAGGGTTAAGGTTAGGGTTAGGGTTAGGTTTACGGTTAGGATTAGGGTTAGGGTTAGGATAAGGGTTAGGGTTAGTTTTAGGTTTAGGGTTAGGCTTAGTTTTAGGGTAAGGGTAAGGGTTAGTGTTAGGGTTAGGGTTAGGGTTAAGGTTGAGGTTAGGGTTAGGGTTAGGGTTAGGGTCTGGGTTAGGGTTAGGGTTAGGATTAAGGTTATGCTTAGGTTTAGTGTTAGGGTAAGGGTAAGGTTTAGGTTTAGGGTTAGGTTTAGGGTAAGGGTAAGTGTTAGTGTTAGGGTTAGGTTTAGGATAAGGGTAGGATTAGGGTTAGGTTTAGGGTTAGGGTTAGGGCTAGGGTTAGGGTTAGGTTTAGGGTTAGGGTTAGCGTAAGGATAAGAGTTAGGTTTTGGAATAGGGTTAGGGTTCTTGTTAGGTTTAGGGTTAGGGTTAGGGTAAGGGCAAGTGTTAGGGTTATGGTTAATGTTAAGTTTAGGTTTAGGGTTAGGGTTAGGGTTAGGTTAGGGTTAGGGTTATGGTAAGGGTTAGAGTTAGGTTTAGGCTGAGTGTTAGGGGTTAGGCTTAGGGTTATGGTTAGGGTAAGGGTTAGGGTTAGGTTAGGTTAAGGGTTAGTGTTAGGGTTAGGGTAAGGGTAACGGTTAGTGTTAGGTTTAGGGTTAGGGTTAGTGTAAGGATAAGAGTTAGGGTTTGGGATAGGGTTAGAGTTCGGGTTAGGTTTAGGGTTAGGGTTAGGGTAAGAGGTATGTTAAGGGTTAGGATTAGGTTTAGGGTTAGGGTAGGGTTAGGGATAGGGTTAGGGTTTGTTATAGATTTAGGCTTAGGGTTAGGGAAAGTGTTAGGGTTAGGGTTTGGGTTAGTGTAAGGGTTAGGGTTAGGGTTAGGGTAAGGGTAAGTGTTAGTGTTAGGTTTAGGGTTAGGGTTAGCGTAAGGATAAGAGTTAGGATTTGGGATAGAGTTAGGGTTCGGGTTAGGTTTAGAGTTAGGGTTAGGGTAACAGTTATGGTTAGGGTTATGCTTATGGTTAAGGTTAGGGTTAGAGTTAGGGTAAGGGTTAGGGTAAGTGTAAGAGTTAGGGTTAAGGTTAGGGTTAGGTTTAGGGTTAGGGTTAGGGTAAGTGTAAGGTTTAGGCTTAAGTTTAGGGTTAGGGTTATTCTAAGGGTAAGGTTTAGGTTTAGGGTTAGGGTTAGGTTTAGGTTTGGGGTTAGGGTAAGGATAAGGGTTAGAGTTCAGGTTAGGGTTAGGGTTAGGGTTAGGGTTAGGGTTAGGGTAAGGGTAAGGGTTAGGTTTAGGGTTAGGTTTAGGGTTAGGGTTAGGGTAAGGATTAGCGTTAGAGTTCATGTTAGTGTTAGTGTTAGGTTTAGGGTTAAGGTTAGAGTGAGGGTAAGGGTAAGGGCAAGGGTTAGGGTTAGGTTTAGGGTTAGGGTTAGGGTAAGGGTTAGGGTTACGGTTAGGGTTAGGGTTAAGGTTAGGGTTAGGGTTAGGTATAGGGTTAGGATTAGGATTAGGGTTAGGGTTCCGGTCAGGGTTAGGCTTAGTGTTAGGGGAAGGGTAAGGGTTAGGGTTAGGGTTAGGTTTAGGTTTAGGGTTAAGGTTGAGGTTAGGATTAGGGTTAGGATTAGGGTAAAGGTTAGGGTTAGGGTAATGGTTAGGGTTAGGGTTTGGGTTACATTAAGGGTAAGGGTTAGGTTTAGGGTTAGGGTTAAGGTTATGGTTGAGGGTAGGGTTAGAGTTAGAGGAAGGGTTAGGCTTAGGGTTAGGGTAAGGGTTAGGGTTAGGGTTAGTGTTAGAGTTAGGGTTAGTGTTAGAGTAAGGGTAAGGGTAAGGGTTAGGGTTAGGGTAAGGGTTAGGGTTAGGGTTATTTTTAGGGTTAGGGTTAGGGTAAGGGTAAGGGTTAGTGTAAGGTTTAGGGTTAAAGTTAAGGTTAGGGTAAGTGTTAGGGTTAGGGGTTAGGGTTAGTTTTAGGGTTAGTGAAGGGTTAGGTTTAGGGTTAGGGTTAGGGTTAGGATAAGAGTTAGGGTTAGGAGAAGGATAAGTGTTAAGGTTAGGGTTCGGGTTAGGGTTAGGGTTATGTAAGGGTTAGGGTTAGTGTTAGGCTTAGGTTTAAGTTTGGGGTTAAGTTTAGGATTAGGGTTATTGTAAGGGTAAGGGTTAGGGTTAGGGTAGGGTTAGGGTAAGTGTTAGGGTTAGGGTTAGGTTTAGGGTAAGGGTAAGGGTTAGGGTTATGGTTAGGGTTAGGTTTAGGGTAAGTGTTAGGGTAACGGTTAGGGTTAGGGATATTGTAAGGTTAAGGGCTAGGGTTAAGGTTAGGGTTAGGGTTAGGGTTAGGGTTAGGGTTAGGGAAAGGTTAGGTTTAGGTTTAGGCTTAGGGTAAGGGTAAGGTTTAGGGTTAGGTTTGGTTTAGGGTTAGAGTTAGGGTAAGGATAAGGTTAGAGTTAAGGTCAGGGTTAGGGTTAGGGTTAGGGTTAAGGTTTGGGTGAGGGTAAGGGTAAGGGTTAGGGTTAGGATTGGGGTTAGGGTTAGGGTAAGGGTTACGGTTAGGGTTAGGGTTAGGGTTAGGGTAAGGGTTAGGGTTAGGCATAGGGTAAGGGTTAGGCTTAGTTTTAGGGTAAGGGTAAGGGTTAGGGTTAGGGTTAGAGTTAGGTTTAGGGTTAGTGTAAGGGTTAGGATTAGGGTTAGGGTTAGTTTTAGGGTTAGGGTTAGGGTAAGGGTAAGGGTTAGGGTAAGGGTTAGGGTTAGGGTAAGGGTTAGGTTAGGGTTAGGGTTATTTTAAGGGTTAGATTTAGGTTTAGGGTTAGGGTTAGGGGTTAGGCTTAGGGTTAGGTTTAGGGTAAGGGTTAGGGTTAGGGTTAGGGTAAGGGTTAGGGTTAGGGTTAGGGTAAGGGTAAGGGTTAGGTTTAGGGTAAGGGTTAGGGTTAGGTTTAGGGTTAGGGTTAGGTTTAGGTATGGGTAAGAGTTAGGGTTTGGATTAGGGTTAGGGTTAGGGTAATGGTTAGGGTTAGGGTTAGGGTTAGGTTTAGATTAGGGATAGGGTAAGGGTAAGGGTTAGGGTTAGGGTTAGGGTTAGGTTTAGGTTTGGGCTTAAGGTTAGGTTTAGGGTCAGGTTAGGTTTAATTATTAGGGTTAGGGTTAGGGTTAGGGTTATACTTAGGGTTAGGGTTAGGGTTAGGGTTAGGGTTAGGTTTAGGGTTACGGTTAGGTTTAGGGTTAGGGTTAGGGTATGGTTATGTGTTAGGTTTAGGGTTAGGATTAGGTTTAGGGTTGGGGTAAGTGTTAGGATTAGGTTTAGGGTAACGGTTAGGGTAAGGGTAAGCGTTAGTGTTAAAGGTAGGGTTAGGGTTAGGGTTAGGGTTAGCGTTAGGGTAAGGGTAAGGTTTAGGGTTAGGTTTAGGGTTAGGGTAAGGGTAAGGGTTAGGTTTAGGGTTAGGGTTAGGTTTAGGGTTATTGTTAGGGTAAGGATAAATGTCAGAGTTAAGGTTAGGGTTACGGTTAGGGTAAGGGTTAGGGTGAGGGTAAGGATAAGGGTTAGATTTAAGATTAGGGTGAGGGTTAGGGTAAGTGTTAGGGTTAGGGTTACGGTAAGGGTTATGGTTAGGGTTGGGTTTAGGGTTGGGGTTAAGGTTAGGATTAGGGTTAGGGTAAGGGTAAGGGTTAAGTTAGGGTTAAGGTTAGGGCTAGGGTTAAGATTAGGGTTAGGGTTAGGTTTAGGGTTAGGATTAATATTAGGGTTAGGGTAAGGGTTAGGGTTAGGGTTAGGGTTATCGTTAGGGTTAGGCTTAGTGTTAGGGTAAGGGTAAGGGTTAGGGTTAGGGTTAGGGTTAGGGTTAAGTTTGAGGTTAGCGTTAGGGTTAGGTTTAGGTTTAGGGTTAGGATTAGGGTTAGGGTTAGGGTAAGGGTTAGGGTTAGGGTAAGGTTCAGGGTTAGGCTTAGTGTTAGAGTTAGGGTAAGGGTTAGGGTTAGGGTTAGGGTTAAGGTTAGGGTTAAGGTTGAGGTTAGGGTTAGGGTTAGGGTT
The DNA here is from genome assembly GCA_024803745.1 of Megascapheus bottae. NCBI lineage: Eukaryota > Metazoa > Chordata > Mammalia > Rodentia > Geomyidae > Megascapheus > Megascapheus bottae. The sequence goes on from JANJXV010000463.1 coordinate 181,845, forward strand.
AGGATTAGAATTAGGGTTAGGGTTAGGGTTAGGCTTAGTGTTAGGGTAAGGGTAAGGGTTAGGGTTAGGGTTAGGGTTAGGGTTAAGTTTGAGGTTAGCGATAGGGTTAGGTTTAGGTTTAGGGTTAGGATTAGGGTTAGGGTTAGTGTAAGGGTTAGGGTTAGGGTAAGGTTTAGGGTTAGGCTTAGTGTTAGAGTAAGGGTAAGGGTTAGGGTTAGGGTTAGGGTTAATGTTAGGGTTAAGGTTGAGGTTAGGGTTAGGGTTAGGGTAAGGGTGAGGGTTAGATTTAGGGATAGGGTTACGCTTAAGGATAGGGTTAGGGTTAGGGTAAGGGTAAGTGTAAGGGTAAGGGTTACGGTTAGGGTTGGGATTAGGGTTAGGGTTAGGGTTAGGTTTAGTGTTAGGGTTAGTGTAAGGGTAAGGGTTATGTTTAGGGTTAGGATTAGGTTTAGGGTTAGGGTTAGGATTAGGGAAAGGATAAGGTTTAGGGTTAAGATTAGGTTTAGGGTTAGGGTTAGGGTTAAGGTTAGGGTTAGGGTTAGGGTAAGGTAAGGGTTAAGGTTAGGTTTAGGGTTAGGGTTAGTGTAAGGTTAACGGTTAATGTTAAGGTTAGGGTTAGGTTTAGGGTTAGGATTAGGCTTACGGTTAGGGTAAGGGTAAGGGTTAGGTTTAAGTTGAGGTTAGAGTTAGTTTTAGGGTTAGGGTTAGGGTGAGGCTTAGGGTAAGGGTTAGGGATAGGATTGGGGTTAGGGTTAAATTTAGGGTTAGGGTAAGGGTAAGGGTTAGGTTTAGAGTTAGGTTTAGGTTTAGGGTAAGGGTAAGGGTTTGGGTTAGGCTTAGGGTTAGGTTTAGGGTAAGGGTTAGGGTTAGGGTTAATGTTAGGGTTAGACTTAGGGTAAGGGTTAGGGTTATGGTCAGGGTTGGGGTTAAGGTTGAGGTTAGGGTTAGGTTTAGGGTTACGGTTAGGTTTATGGTAGGTTTAGAGGTTAGAGGTTAGGGTTAGGGTTCGGGTTAGGGTGAGGGTTAGGTTTAGGGTTATGGTTAGGGTAAGAGTTAGGGTTTGGGTTAGGGTTAGGGTTAAGGTTAGCGTTAGGGTTAGGGTTAGGGTTAGCGTAAGGGTTAGGGTTAGCGTTAGGGTAAGGGTTAGGTTAGGGTTAGGGTTATGGTAAGGTTTAGAGTTAGGTTTAGGGTTAGGGTTAGGGGTTAGGCTTAGGGTTAGGGTTAGGATAAGGTTTAGGGTTAGGGTTAGGTTAAGGGTTAGGGTAAGGGTTAGGGTTAGGATTAGGTTTAGGATTGGGGTTAAAGTTAGGGTTAGGGTTAGGGTAAGGGTAAGGGTTAGGGTTAGGGTTAGGGTTAGGGTAAGGGTTAGGGTTAGGGTTAGGGTTAGGGCTACGGTTAGGTTTAGGGTTAGGGTAAGGGTAATGGTTAGGGTTAGGGTTAGGGTTACAGGTTAGGGTTAGCCTGAGGGTTAGGTTTAGGTTTAGGTTTAGGGTAAGGGTTAGGGTTAGGGTTAGGTTTAGGGTGAAGGTTAGGGTTAGGGTTAGGGTTAGGGTTAGGGTCAGGGTTAGGATTAGGGTTAGGGTAAGGTTAAGTGTTAGGGTTAGGGTGTTGGGAGCCAGAGTGGAATCAAACTGTACCTTGACTTACATCAGACGATGGCTATATTGTCTTATTGCTTTCTGGCCCTATTCTATGTAAATGACCTGAGAATTACCATATGAATGTAACACCTGGAGGTTCCCTGGGTCAGGAGGAGGGAAGAAGGGGGAGTGGAAAATAAACGCAGCAGTCTCGGCAGTCTTTGCCTGGACTGCGGACATCCCGGACCCGGTGTGTCTGTCTCTCTTCTTTTTCTTCCTAGTCCTTGTCCCCTATTTCAGGAACCCCAATCTGCGAACCCTGGTTTGCTGCCGGTTGGCCCCGCCATCTGGCGCCCGAACAGGGACTTTGAAAATCTGGGACGAAGGTGAAGGACCCCTCCCTGTGGTGAGTAACACATCGTAGGACTATTAAGAGAGTATAGTCAGGAGTAAAAATTATGGGTCAGGCTAATAGCCATGGGTTATTTCTACCGATCTTAACAGGCCTATTTGAAGCCCACGGAACGCGGGTGGAAAAAGGGGTGCTTCAGAGCTTCCTACAGTTTGTTGAGGAGGCATACCCGAGGTCTATAGAGGAGGAATTCCAAAAAGCCTGGCAGCGGATAGGAAAAAGAATTCTAGATTATTATGATGTATATGGCCCAGAAAAGACCCCAATAGAGGCTGCTACTGTATGGAATTTAGTAAGTGAATACATAGATCCTCTACATGAAAATGCTGAACTTAATCTTGAATTAAGGGAACTTTATGAGTTAAAGGACCCTTCTGAAGAACCTGAGGCTGAGCCATATGCCGCAGCCCAAGAGAGTCTAAGTGAGATCTTGAAAAGGGAACAACAACCAGTAGATATTGAGTATCAGAATTCAGGGTTGAATACCAAGGAGGAAAGTTATGATGAGTCATTGGAGGGCCGGGTGGCTACAATAGAAAAGAAGTTAGAAGAAATGCTACATCTTCTATCGAAAATGGGGACAGAGCAGAGAGCCCCCCCAGAAGTAGGAAAGAAATATGACCCTCAGGCCACTATGGTGTCTGATTCTAAACCTTACCCCTCACACCCACCGCCTCCGGCTGCAGCCTTACGGCCTCAATCCCTTTCTCAACCTTTAGGCAAGCCTAAAGGCCCTAGCAACAAGTCCCTTTTAACAAGCACTACAACCAGGCACAGTGCATCGCAATTAAACCTGACTCAGGCTGCTAGAGAGAGGGAAGGTATTTCAGGGCCTCGATGCTTCCCTAGTTTAGTTGATCATGATGAACAAGTATACCATCAACCTGTTCCTGTTAAACTATTACAGGATTTAAAAAATGCCTGCTCCCAATATGGGCCAACTGCCCCTTTTACTCAAGTAATATTGGAGGCCGCGTGTGCTGCTATTGCATGCCCAAATGACTGGAAGCGGCTTGCCAGAGCATGCCTTAGTGCAGGAGAGTACTTATTATGGGAGACAGAGTTCACTGCACAGTGTCGGGCTAAAATTGAAACAAATAGGTCTAAGAACCTGCCTTACACTGTTGATCAGTTGTTAGGAGAGGGAACCTATAAAAACACCGAAGATCAATTGGGTTATGCAAAGGAGGCCTATTTACAAATAAATGCTGCAGTCAGAGAGGCTTGGAAAAAGTTACGCAATTCCAATCGTACAAAAAATCTAGTAGAAGTTAAACAGGGACCGAATGAACCTTATCTAGAATTTTTGTCTCGATTAATGGAGACTGCAGACTACCTAGTACAAGATGAGAATGCAAGGAAGAGTATAGATAGACACATAGCCTATGAAAATGCCAACGCCGCCTGTCAGGCAGCTATCAGACCCCATAGGAATAAGGGAGGAATCACGGACTTTATTTCATTGTGTGCTGATATTGGACCCTCCCATGTACAAGGCCTTACTTTAGCCGCCGCTCCTCAAGGAAAGACTGTTACTGAATTTCTAAAATACAGAGGTCAGCGGCATTCTCAGGATGCTAGACCCCCAGGGCGTTGCTTTTCTTGTGGACAAATAGGACATTGGATGACACAATGCCCACGCCAGGCCAGGTTAAAGAGAGAAAAATCACCTGGCACATGTCCACGCTGTGGTAAAGGGAAGCACTGGGCTAAAGATTGCAAGTCAGCAACAAATCGCAATGGCCGCCCGTATTTGGGAAACTGGAGAAGGGGCCAGCCCCTGGCCCCGCAAAACCACGGGGCAGTCCCTCCCTCTTCTCGGCCACAAGTGCATCTTCTAACAACCCCCCAAGATCAGTCTCCAGTCTCCTCCGTGCCACCCCAGGCAGTGCAGGATTGGACCTCTGTTCCTCCACCTGCTCAGTATTGACCCCAGAGATGGGGACACAAGCTCTCCCCACGGGGGTCTTCGGCCCCCTTCCCCCGGGAGTGGCTGGATTGCTGTTAGGGCGAAGTAGCTCAGCCCTTAAAGGGATACAGATTACACCTGGCAAAATTGACCAGGATATTACTGGAGAAATCAAAGTTATGGCCTCTGCCCCGAAACATGTGGTATCGATCCCAGCCGGTCAAAAATTAGCACAATTAATACTTGTGCCTTTACCTCCCGGGGAGACTGCTAATTCCCCATGTGGACAGAGAGGATTTAGATCTTCTGATATCTATTGGGTACAAAGCATAAAACAAGAGAGGCCTGAGATGACTATATTTATACAAGAAAAGCCCTTTAAAGGAATATTAGACACTGGAGCAGATGTGTCTGTGATATCTAAAAAACATTGGCCAGCCCAATGGCCCCTGACAACCTCTCTGACTTCCCTACAGGGGGTTGGGCAAGCAACTGACCTACAGCAGAGCAGTGCGATCCTTGTCTGGAGAGATGAGGAAGGGCACTCTGGTCATTTTCAGCCATTTGTCTTGGATCATCTGCCAATTAATTTATGGGGTCGTGATATCATGGAAAAAATGGGAGTGTATATGTTTAGTCCTAGTGCTGCGGTCACTAAGCAGTTACTTGATCAAGGCCTCCTCCCCTTTAGGGGACTAGGCTGAGCAGCACAGGGGGAGCTAGAGCCACTCCAACCCCAGTCTCACCCTACGAGACAAGGATTAGGGTATCCCTTGACGGGAGCTGTCGTTTGCCCTCCCCCTCATGCTGATCCCATAAATTGGCTCTCTGAACAACCGGTATGGGTTGAACAGTGGCCTCTTTCTCTAGAAAAGATCATTGCAGTTCAGCAGCTGGTACAGGAACAGCTGGACTTGGGACATGTGGCCCCTTCTAACTCTCCATGGAATTCTCCAATTTTTGTTATAAAGAAAAAGTCAGGTAAATGGAGGCTGTTACAGGATTTGAGAAAGATTAACGCGACAATGGAACTGATGGGGGCCCTACAGCCTGGCTTGCCTTCACCCATGGCAATCCCAAAGGACACTTATAAGATTATTATAGATTTGAAGGATTGTTTCTATACTATACCCCTGGCCCCTCAAGAGTGTAAGCGCTTTGCCTTTAGCGTCCCCTCTGTTAATTTTAAAGAACACATGAAGCGATATCACTGGCTTGTGCTCCCACAGGGCATGGCAAGTAGCCCAACTTTATGTCAAAGTTTTGTAGCTAGAGCCATTTCTTCCACTCGTGAAAAATTTTCTTCTGTTTATATTGTTCATTATATGGATGACATCTTGTTGGCTTGTTCTGACCCTATCGTCGTACGACAAGCCTTTGGACAACTAAAGCAAGATCTGAGCCTCTTTGGCCTTATAATAGCAGCTGAAAAGGTTCAGGAACACCCCCCTTTTACATATCTAGGCCATATATTAGGCCCACACTATTTTAAAAGCCAAAAAATACAATTAAAAACTTCACACTTAAGAACTCTTCATGATTTTCAGCAATTCTTAGGAGATATAAATTGGCTTCGGCCTTATCTAAAGCTCTCCACAGGAGAGTTAAAACCCCTTTTTGATCTCTTAAAAGGAGATACCAACCCTACATCCTTGCGCGAATTAAATCCTGATGCCAGGAGGGTCATCCAAATTGTAGAAAAAGCAATTTCCCAGCAACAAGTGACCTATTGTGACTATTCTAAACCATGGGGAGTTTATATTTTAGCTACTTCTCACTCCCCAACTGCTGTATTGTGGCAGGATGGCCCACTTTTATGGCTTTATCTACCATCAACACCCGTCAAAGTGCTGACCCCCTACTACGAATTGGTAGCTAATTTAATACATATGTGCCGAGTGGATTCCCGTAAATATTTAGGTCAGGAACCTCATTTTATCTGTGTCCCATATAATCTACAACAACAAGATTGGCTATTCGCCCATTGCGATTCTTGGGCCATTGCTTGGGCCAATTATACGGGGAAAATTTTGCATCACTACCCGTCTAACAAACTTCTCCAGTTTGCTGCGTGTCATACGTTTCTATTTCCTTCCATAGTACAGGCCTCGCCTTTATCTTCTGCTGCTTTGGTATTTACAGATGGATCCTCTAATGGAAAGGCTGCTTTGACCATTAATGGGAAAACTCAATCTTGGGTTACGGGTTTTTCCTCCGCCCAAGAGGTGGAATTAGAGGCTGTTTTACAAGCACTCGTCCTGTTACAAGACGAGCCCTTTAACTTATACTCAGACAGTCAATATGTAATTCGTGCTCTTCAAGTCATAGAAACTGTTCCCTTTATTGGAACTACTTACTCCAATATTCAGACCCAATTTCACCAAGTCCAAACTTTGCTTTGTTCTCGCAACCACCCCTGTTTTTTTGGCTTTGTTCGAGCTCACACTAATCTTCCTGGCCCTTTAAGTGAGGGCAATGCGGTTACTGACTCCGCCACCAGAGTTTACTTAACTCAGGTTGAACTTGCTAAGCAGTCACATGCCATCCACCATCAAAACAGTCGAGCCTTGCGCCGACAGTTTAAATTATCTAGAGAAGCAGCACGTCAAATAGTTAAGACTTGCTCCAACTGTGTCCCTTTTTCACCAGCCCCCCATTTAGGCATAAATCCACAAGGACTGCTTTCTAATCACATTTGGCAGATGGATGTCACACATGTTCCATCATTTGGCCGATTAAAATATGTTCATGTTACTGTAGATACTTATTCTAATTTTATCTTGGCCACCCCCCTTGCTGGGGAAGCCACTAAACATTGTATCTCTCACTGCATTCGATGCTTTGCTGAGATGGGGATTCCCTCGCAAATAAAAACAGATAATGGCCCTGGCTATGCAAGCCGAGCATTTCAATCCTTCTGCCATTCCTATAATATCACTCATATTATAGGCATTCCTTACAATCCTCAAGGTCAAGGCATCGTGGAGAGAGCTAATGGATTATTAAAACATCAAATTGCTAAAATACAGAAAGGAGAGTCATATCCCGCTACCCCTGTGAATATACTTAATCATGCTTTATTTGTTTTAAATTTTTTGAATTTGGATTCAAATAATTTATCTGCTGCTCAGCGATTCTGGGAAAAAAGAGCGCAGCGTCCTTTTGCCTTAGTAAAATGGAAGGATCCCCTAACTGGTGCTTGGCATGGACCCGATCCTGTTCTAACCTGGGGTCGAGGGCATGTATGTGTTTTTTCACAAGGAGAAAATGACTCCCGCTGGCTGCCTGAACGCTGCGTTCGGATCGTGGAGAGTGACAGTGGCCATCCAAGCAGCGACTCACTGGGCCTACACACCCAACCCTCCAGTGGTGCATCCTGCGACGTGGGAAGGACCTGAGTTATTCGTGCATGTCAATCGGGACTGCTACTGATCCACTTGTTCCACACATTCATATGCGCTGTGTTTCTCCTCCTTTTACTATTATGTAGGGACCTTTTAACATATTTATTGACTCTACACAATTTAATATGTGACATTAATTTGTCTTTCCCAGCCCTCTTCTTAATAACCTTTTTTGTAAAAGATGCCCAGGTGAAAAGCAAAGGCCTCCAGAGGTAAGTAGAAGTCGGCCGACCCCCTTGTATGTCTGCGTTTTATTTTATTTTATTTTATTTTATTTTTGTTTGTTTGTTTGAAAAGGTGCACTGTGGGCCTAAAACAGAGGCCTGGGTGGTCAAGGGACTCCTTGACCCCCCCCTCCCCTTCTGAGTTTCTTGTCGATAGCAAGGCATACCTGAGAGTCCCACCAGCAAGACATGTCTAAATCTAAAAATAACTGTTTGGTGAAAACATTCATTTGAGCTCATGTTTTTTGTGTTAAGTGTATCTGATTGAGTCCAATTTTCTTGTTATATGTCAATGTCTGATTATTTAAAAGTCTCCGTTTCTCTGTCTTGTTCGTGTTACATATTTTTTCTTGTCCTGTTTTGTCTTTAAAATTGGTACCATTTCTAAGTATGGATCCTTATGGTTTTTCTGTGCGTACTCAAGCACACATCCTTGTTATTTATTTGAACATTTCTGGGCCTAGCATGCCCGCTCCCCCATGTCTGCAGTTGTGACAAGCCCTGGAAAAATAAATTCCAGCTAAGTTGCCTTGCAAAAAGTTTTGTTTTGAACCTGGTTCTCACCTGTAAGAGTAAAATTGGCAAAACTCTCTTGACACAAACTTCCAGAAAATGAACGGCCAATATTAATTTTGCGCACTTTATGATCTTTGAGTATGAATGTGTGTGAATGAGTGAGTGAACATGTTCAAGGTTAAATTGTCAGCATGCTGTATAAAACAATGGTTGAACTCATTTGAAACAAAGGCAATTGGGTAAATATAAGTCTAAACTTCAAGAAAATTATTATGCTTAAATGTTTCCTATGTCTTAAAAGTATTATTGCATTATTTTAAAGAAAAACTGGTAAAAAGTATTTTTCTAAAGATCCTGAAATCTGCATTTTAAAAAATCTGGTATTGCAATACATACAGCTGTTTACATTGTAAACATTGTATCCTGTTCAGCACAGAGGTGTTAGGGAATTTGGGATTTATTACTTTAAGTTAAAGTTTGGAAACATGTATTAGAAATTTAAATGTAAAATTGTTCATTAACGTCAGAAATTTTGCCTGTCCTTTTTTGCAAACTGACACTAGAAATCTGATGGTAAAATGTGGATAATGTGATTAGTATTTTAAAGGAATGTTTAAAGGTTTATCTCCATGCTATTGGGTGTATTTTAAATAAGGAGAGGAAACTAAGTCCAGACTTAGACTTTTGGTGCACTGATGTCTATAGTTCTTGAATTAGGGAAAAACTGTTATTTGAGTTTAAACTGTTGTTGGAGTTCTAGACAGTAATCTAAACTGCAAAAGAGCCCTTTTTTAAAAAGGCAAGAGGAGTGCCTTGAGCCTTAGAGGGCCTGGAGGCAAAGGGAATTTCTTTAGCCTTAAAGGTTTTTCAAATGCAAATAAAGACCAAAGTGTTAAGAGTTTAAGTTAAAAAGTGTAAAAGTTTTAAAGAAAATTAGAAATGATTTCTGAACAAAATTTAAAAGTAAAGTTATCCTAAAGCTTTGTTTCAAAAAAAGAAACAAGGAAAATTAGGACTACCAAAATGGTTGCTTAATTGCTATTTCAGCTTACTCTTGTAAGTTACTTTATAGCAATCTCCAGAAGGCCCATGGAGAAGGACAGCAGATCCTCATTCAGATGTAAGTTTGGCCCTCACCAAGTTCCAGGTAAGATCATGCTTAGAGACTATTTCTGAATTGACCACCTTGTTGCTTCTAATTGGAGTAAAGTGGCCTTTTGTAGGACTCATTGATCTGAAAGCCACAGTTTTGAGCCTGCTCGGGCAAAGCAAAGTCCCTGTGAGACTGTGGTGTCTAATCTGCCAGCAGGATGCTGGGACAGAGTTGCTTTGGAGCTCGAAGTGGCAGAGTGCTAGCTCTGAGCTGAAAAGCTGGGGGGAAGCACTCAAGCACCAAGCTCGGGACTCATAGTGGTAGGGTGCTAGCCTTGAGCTGGAGAGCTGAGAGACAGCGCCCAGACCCTGAGTTCAAATCCAGCAACCAACAAAGTGAAATGTCAATGGGATGTTTATCCCTGTGTGGAGAGACACTACTGGGACAGGAAAGCCTCTGCTTGGATGGCAGAGATGGTGTCAGATCTTAGAGTCACTTGTGCTTGGCCATTCAAATTGATCAGAGCCGGGAGGTCATAGAATAGTTTGTAAGCATGCCTTACTAATGCCCATGCCTTTCATAACTGGGCAGGAACTTGTCAATCTTCTGTGATAGTGGGTAGTTTTAAGTCCTAATTGAGCGAATTTTTTATTTTTGACACCAGCCACAAATTCAGGAAAAGTTTGTGGATCTGAGGCTTGTGTCTCTATTAATCTGTTTAGATCTGACAACTGAAGCATTGTTAAGGTTGCAGAAATTTAGTTCCCCAGACAATCAAGAAAAAGCCTTTGCAAATGGGTGCTAGGTAGGCTGCTCTGTTGTGGCCAAGGATGGTTTGTGCAGTTGTTGAATGTCAAGTATGATTTCTAGTTTGGAGTAGATTGTTGTTCCTGGTGTCTAATCCTTGCAACCCCTTGATAAAACAGGCTGGGCTTCTTAAGGTCCCTGGTCAAGCGTGGAGACGGCGCCCCTGAGTCAGCTTGAAGAAGTCACGGAAGTTGAATCTCCGCCCATGAAATCCCCGTTGGACCAAGGGACCAAAGTCATTTTTGGAAAATGTGACAGGATAAATTAGGGGTATAGAAAAGAGTAAAAATTGCACTTGTGTTTCTTTTAAAATAAAAAACGGGGGACATGTTGGGAGCCAGAGTGGAATCAAACTGTACCTTGACTTACATCAGACGATGGCTATATTGTCTTATTGATTTCTGGCCCTATTCTATGTAAATGACCTGAGAATTACCATATGAATGTAACACCTGGAGGTTCCCTGGGTCAGGAGGAGGGAAGAAGGGGGAGTGGAAAATAAACGCGGCACTCTCGGCAGTCTTTGCCTGGACTGCGGACATCCCGGACCCGGTGTGTCTGTCTCTCTTCTTTTACTTCCTAGTCCTTGTCCCCTGTTTCAGGAACCCCAATCTGCGAACCCTGGTTTGCTGCCGGTTGGCCCCGCCATCTGGCGCCCGAACAGGGACTTTGAAAATCTGGGACGAAGGTGAAGGACTCCTCCCTGTGGTG
>JANJXV010000463.1:197500-345000 GCA_024803745.1 Megascapheus bottae
AGGGTTAGGGTTAAGATTAGGGTTAGGGTAAGGGTTAGGGTTAGGGTTACGGTTAGGGTAAGGTTCAGGTTTAGGGTTAGGTTTAGTGTTGGTGTTAAGGTTAGGATTAGGGTTAGGGTAAGGGTAAAGGTTAGGTTAGGGTTAGGGTTAGGGCTAGGGTTAAGGTTAGGTTTAGGTTTAGGTATAGGGTTAGGATTAGAGTTAGGGTTAGGGTAAGGGTTAGGGTTAGGGTTAGGCTTAGTGTTAGAGTAAGGGTAAGGGTTAGGGTTAGGGTTAGGGTTAGGCTTAGTGTTAGGGTAAGGGTAAGGGTTAGGGTTAGTGTTAGGGTTAGGGTTAAGGTTCAGGTTAGGGTTAGGGTTAGGTTTAGGTTTAGGGTTAGTATTAGGGTTAGGGTTAGGGTAAGGGTTAGTGTTAGTGTTGGGTTTAGGGTTAGGCTTACTGTTAGAGTAAGGGTATGGGTTAGGGTTAGGATTAGGATTAAGGTTAGGGTTAAGGTTGAGGTTAGGTTTAGGGTTAGGGTAAGGGTAAGGGTCAGGGTTAGCTTTAGGGTTACGGTTAAGGTTAGGGTTAGGGTTAGGGTAAGGGTAAGGGTAAGGGTAAGGGTTAGGGTTAGGGTTAGGATTAGGGTTAGGGTTAGGTTTAGTGTTAGGTTTAGGGTAAGGGTAACGGTTAGGTTTAGGGTTAGGTTTAGGTTTAGGGTTAGGGTTATGGTTAGGGAAAGGATAAGGGTTAGGGTTAAGGGTAGGTTTAGGGTTAGGGTTAGGGTTAAGGTTAGGGTTAAGGTTAGGGTAAGGGAAAGGTTTAGGGTTAGGTTTAGGGTAAGGGTTAAGTTTAAGGTTAGAGTTAGGTTTAGGGCTAGGGTTAGGGTTAGGGTTAGGGTAAGGGAAAGGGTAACGGTTAGGGATAGGGTTAGGGTTAGGGTTAGGTTGAGGGTTAGGTTAAGGGTCAGGGTTAGGGTTAGGATAAGGGTGAGGGTTAGGGTAAGGTTTAGGGTTAGGGTTAGGGTTAGGGTAAGGGTAAGGGTTAGGGTTAGTGTTAGTGTTAGGGTTAGGGTAAGGGTAAGGGTAAGTGTTAGGGTTAAAATCAGGGTTATGGTTAGGGTTACGGTTAGCATTAGGGTAAGGGTAAGGGTTAGGGTTAGGTTTAGGGTTAGGGTAAGGGTAAGAGTTAGGTTTAGGGTTAGTGTTAGGTTTAGGGTTAGGGTTAGAGTAAGGATAAATGTCAGAGTTAAGGTTAGGGTTACGGTTAGGGTTAGGGTTAGGGTTAAGGTTAGGGTGAGGGTAAGGGTAAGGGTTAGGTTTAAGATTAGGGTTAGGGTTAGGGTAAGGGTTAGGGTTAGGGTTACGGTTAGGTTAAGGGTTAGGGTTAGGGTTAGGTTTAGGGTTGGGGTTAAGGTTAGGATTAGGGTTAAGGTAAGGTAAGGGTTAGGTTAGGGTTAGGGTTAGGGCTAGGGTAAGGGTAAGGGTTTGAGTTAGGATTAGGGTTAGGGTTAGGGTTAGGGTAAGGGTTAGGGTTAGGCTTAATCTTAGGGTTAGACTTAGGGTAAGGGTTAGGGTTATGGTTAGGGTTGGGGTTAAGGTTGAGGTTAGGGTTAGGGTTATAGTAAGGGTTAGGGTAAGGTTTAGGATTAGGGTTAGGTTTTGGGTTAGAGTTAGAGTTACGGTTTGGGTAGGGTTAGTGTTAGGTTTAGGGTTAGGGTTAGGGTTAGGGTGAGGGTTAGGGTAAGGTTTAGGGTTAGGGTTAGGGTTAGGGTAAGGGTTAGGTTTAGGGTTAGGGTTAGGTTTAGTGTAAGGGTAAAGGTTAGGATTAGGGTTAGGGTTATGTTTAGGGTTAGGGTAAGGGTTAGGGTTATGGTTAATCTTAGGGTAAGACTTAGGGTTAGGGTAAGGGTAAGGGTTAGGGTTAGTGTTAGTGTTAGGGTTAGGGTAAGGGTTAGGGTTAGGTGTTAGAGTTAGATTTAGGGTTAGGTTAAGGGTTAGGTTTAGGGTTAGGGTTAGGGTTAGGATAAGCGTTAGGGTTAGAGGAAGTGTAAGTGTTAGGGTTAGGGTTTGGCTTACGGTTAGGGTAAGGGTTAGGGTTAGGGTTAGGGTTAGGGTTAGGTTTAGGTTTGGGGTTAAGGTTATGGTTAGGGTTAGGGTAAGGGTAAGGTTACCATTCGGGTAGGGTTAGGGCAAGTGTTAGGGTTAGGGTTAGGGTTTGGGTAAGGGTAAGTGTTAGGGTTAGGGTTTGGGTCGGGGTTAGGGTTAGGGAAAGCGTAAGGGTTAGTGTTAAGGTTAGGGTTAGGTTTAGGGTTAGGGTTAGGTATAATGTATGGGAAAGGGTTAGAGTTAGGTTAAGGGTAAAGTTTAGGGTTAGGGTTACGGTTAGTGTTAGGTTAAGGTTTAGGGTTTGGTTTAGGGTTAGGGTTAGGATAAGGGTTAGGGTTAGGGTAAGTGTAAGTGTTAGGGTTAGGGTGAGGGTTATGGTTAGGGTAAGGGTTATGATTAGGGTTAGTGTTAGGTGTTAGGGTAAGAGTAAGGGTTAGGGTTATGGTTAGGGTTAGGGTAAGGGTAAGGGTTAGGGTTAGGGTTAGGGTTAGTTTAGGGTTAGTGTTAGGGTAAGGGTTAGGTTTAGGGTTAGGGTTAGGGTTAGGGATAGGGTTAGGGTTTGGGTTAGGTTTAGGGTTAGGGTTATGGTTATGGTTATGGTTAAGGTTAGGGTTAGAGTTAGGGTAAGGGTAAGGGTTAGGGTTAGGGTTATGGTAAGTGTTAGGGTTAGTTTTAGTGTTACGGTTAGGGTAAGGGTAAGGGTAAGTGTTAGGCTTAAAATCAGGGTTATGGTTAGGGTTACGGTTAGCATTAGGGTAAGGGTAAGGGTTAGGGTTAGGTTTAGGGTTAGGGTAAGGGTAAGAGTTAGGTTTAGGGTTAGTGTTAGGTTTAGGGTTAGGGTTAGAGTAAGGATAAATGTCAGAGTTAAGGTTAGGGTTACGGTTAGGGTTAGGGTTAGGGTTAAGGTTAGGGTGAGGGTAAGGGTAAGGGTTAGGTTTAAGATTAGGGTTAGGGTTAGGGTAAGGGTTAGGGTTAGGGTTACGGTTAGGTTAAGGGTTAGGGTTAGGGTTAGGTTTAGGGTTGGGGTTAAGGTTAGGATTAGGGTTAAGGTAAGGTAAGGGTTAGGTTAGGGTTAGGGTTAGGGCTAGGGTTACGGTTATGGTTAGGTTTAGGTTTAGGGTTAGGATTAGAGTTAGGGTTAGGGTAAGGGTTAGGGTTAGGGTTAGGGTTAGGGTTAGGCTTAGTGTTAGGGTAAGGGTAAGGGTTAGGTTTAGGGTTAGGGTTAAGTTTGAGGTAAGGGATAGGGTTAGGTTTTGGTTTAGGGTTAGGGTTAGGGTTAGGGTAAGAGTAAGGGTTAGGGTTAAGGTTAGGGTTAGTGTTAGGTTTAGGGTTAGGGTTAGGGTGAGGGTTAGGGTAAGCGTTAGGGTTAGGGTTAGGGTTAGAGTTAGGGTAAGGGTTAGGTTTAGGGTTAGGGTTAGGTTTACGGTAAGGGTAAAGGTTAGGGTTAGGTTTAGGGTTAGGGTTAGGGTTAGGGTAAGGGTTAGGGTTAGGGTTAATCTTAGGGTTAGACATAGGGTAAGGGTTAGGGTTATGGTTAGTGTTGGGGTTAAGGTTGAGGTTAGGGTTAGGGTTAGAGTAAGGTTTAGGGTAAGGTTTAGGGTTAGGGTTAGGGTTTGGGTTAGAGTTAGAGTTAGGGTTAGGGTAAGGGTTAGTGTTATATTTAGGGTTAGGGTTAGGGTGAGGGTTAGGGTAAGGGTTACGGTTAGGGTTAGGTTTAGGTTTAAGGTTATGGTAAGGATTAGGTTTAGGATTAGAGTTAGGTTTAGGGTAAGGGTAAAGTTCAGGGTTAGGCTTAGGGTTAGGGTTAGGGTTAAGGTAAGGGTAAGGTTTAGGGTTAGGGTTAGGGTTAGGTTTAGGTTTGGGGTTAAGGTTAGGGTTAGGTTTAGAGTAAGGTAAGGGTTAGGGTTAGGGTTAGGGTTAGGGCAAGTGTTAGGGTTAGGTTTAGCGTTAGGGTAATGGTAAGTTTTATGGTTAGGGTTAGGGTTGGGGTTAGGGTTAGGGAAAGGGTAAGGGTTAGTTTTAAGGTTAGGGTTAGGTTTAGGGTTAGGGTTAGGTTTAATGTAAGGGTAAGGGTTAGAGTTAGGTTAAGGGTTAAGGTTAGGGTTAGGGTTACGGTTAGGGTTAGGATAAGGGTTAGGGTTAGGTTTAGGGTTAGGTTTAGGATAAGGGTTATGGTTAGGGTAAGTGTAAGTGTTAGGGTTATGGTTAGGGTTATGGGTACGGTAAGGGTTATGGTTATGGTTAGGGTTAGGTGTTAGGGTAAGAGTAAGGGTTAGGGTTAGGGTTAGTGTTAGTTTAGGGTTAGGGTTAGGGTACGGGTTAGGGTTAGGGTTAGGGTTAGGGTTAGGGATAGGGTTAGGGTTCGGGTTAGGTTTAGGGATAGGGTTATGGTTATGGTTAAGGTTAGGGTTAGAGTAAGGTTAAGGGTAAGTTTTAGGGTTAGGTTTAAGGTCAGGGTTAGGCTTAGTGTTAGGGTAGGGGTAAGGGTTAAGGTTAGGGTTAGGGTTAGGGTTAAAGTTGAGGTTAGGATTAGGGTTAGGGTTAGGCTAAGGGTTAGGGTTAGGGTTAGGGTAAGGGTTAGGGTTAGGTTTAGCGTTAGAGTAAGGGTTAGGGTTAAGGTTGAGGTTAGGATTATGGTTAGGGTTAGGCTAAGGGTTAGGGTTAGGCTTAGGGTAAGGGTTAGGGTTAGGGTTAGGGTTAGGTTAAGGGTAAGGGTTAGGGTTAGTTTTAGGGTTAGGGTTATGGTTGAGGTTAGGGTTAGGCTTAGAGGAAGGGTTAGGTTTAGGGTTAGGGTAAGGTTAAGGATTAGGGTTAGGGTTAGGGTTAGGTTAAGGGTTAGGGTTAGGTGTTAGGGTTAATGTTAGGGTTAGGTTAAGTGTTAGGGTTAGGGTTAGGGTTAGGATAAGATTTAGGGTTAGGGTAAGGGTTAGGGTTAGGGTTAGGGTAAGGGTTAGGGTTAGGGTAAGGGTTAGGTTTAGGGTTGGGGTTAAGGTTAGGTTTAGGTTTAGGGTTAGGTTAAGGGTAAGGGTTAGGGTTAGGGTTAGGGTTGGGGTTATGGATGAGGTTAGGGTTAGAGTTAGAGGAAGGGTTAGGTTTAGGGTTAGGGTAAGGTTTAGGGTTAGGGTTAGGGTTAGGGTTAGAGTTAGGGTTAGGGTTAGGGTAAGGGTAAGGGTTAGGTTTAGGGTTAGGGTTAGGTTTAGGGTTAGGGTTAGGGTAAGGATAAATGTTAGAGTTAAGGTTAGGGTTAGGGTTTGGGTTAGGGTTAGGGTTAAGATTAGGGTTAGGGTTAGGGTAAGGGTTAGGGTTAAGGTTACGGTTAGGGGAAAGGTTAGGGTTAGGGTTAGGGTTATGTTTAGGGTTGGGGTTAAGGTTAGGATTAGGATTAGGGTAAGGGTTAGGTTAGGGTTAGAGTTAGGGCTAGGGTTAAGGTTAGGGTTAGGTTGCGGTTTAGGGTTAGGATTAGGGTTAGGGTTAGGGTAAGGGTTAGGGTTATGGTTAGGGTTAGTGTTAGGGTTAGGGTAAGGGTAAGGGTTAGGGTTAGGGTTAGGGTTAGGGTTAGGTTTAGTGTTAGGGTTAGATTAAGGGTAAGGGTTAGGGTTAGAGTTAGGGTAAGGGTAAAGTTTAGGGTTAGGATTACGGTTTGGTTTGCGTTGGGTTTAAAGTTGAGGTTAGGGTTAGGGTTAGAGGAAGGGTTAGGGTAAGGTTTAGGGTTAGAGTTAGGGTTAGGGTTAGAGTTATGGTTAGGGTTAGGGTAAGGGAAAGGTTTAGTGGTACGGTTAGGGTTAGGGTAAGGATTAGGGTTATGGGTAGTGTTATTTTTAGGGTTAGGTGAAGGGTTAGGTTTAGGGTTAGGGTTAGGGTTAGGATAAGCGTTAGGGTTAGGGGAAGGGTAAGTGGTAGGGTTAGGGTTCGGGTTAGGATTAGGGTTAGGGTAAGGGTTAGGGTTAAGGTTAGGTTTAGGTTTAAGTTGTGGTTAAGGTAAGGATTAGGGTTAGGGTAAGGATAAGGGTTAGGGTTAGGGTAGGGTTAGGGTAAGTGTTAGGGTTAGGGTTAGGGTTAGGGTAAGGGTAAGGGTAAGGGTTACGGTTAGGGTTAGGGTTAGGGTAAGGGTTAGGGTTAGGGTTAGGTTTAGGGCTACGGTTAGGGTTAGGGTAGGGTAAGGGTAAGTGCTAGGGTTAGGGTTAGGGTTAGAGGTTAGTGTTAGAGTTAGGGTTAGGATTAGGGTTAGGGTGAGGGTTAGGGTAAGGGTTAGGTTTAGGGTTAGGGTAAGGTTTAGGGTTAGGGTAAGGGTTAGGGTTAGGTTTAGGTTTAGGGTTAGGGTTATGTTTAGGGTAAGGGTAAAGTTCAAAGTTAGGGTTATGGTTAGTTTTAGGGTTAGGTTAAGGGTTAGGTTTAGGGTTAGGGTTAGAGTTAGGATAAGCTTTAGGGTTAGGGGAAGGGTAAGTGTTAGAGTTAGGGTTTGTCTTAGGGTTAGGGTAAGGCTTAGGGTTAGGGTTAGGGTTAGGTTTAGGTTTGGGGTTAAGGTTAGGGTTAGGGTAAGAGTGAGGGTAAGGGTTAGGGTTAGGGTAGGGTTAGGGCAAGTGTTAGGGTTGGGCTTAGGTTTAGCGTCAGGGTAAGGTTAAGTGTTAGGGTTAGGGTTAGGGTTGGGGTTAGGGTTAGGGGAAGGGTAAGGGTTAGTTTTAAGGTTAGGGTTAGGTTTATGGTTAGGGTTAGGTTTAATGTAAGGGTTAGGGTTAGAGTTAGGTTAAGGGTAAAGGTTAGGGTTAGGGTTAGGGTTGAGGTTAGGGTTAGAGTTAGAGGAAGGGTTAGTTTTAGGGTTAGGGTAAAGTTTAGGGTTAGGGTTACGGTTAGGGTTAGAGTTAGGGTTAGGGTTAGGGTAAGGGTAAGGGTTAGGGTAAGGGTTAGGGTTAAGGTTACGGTTAGGGTAAAGGTTAGGGTTAGGGTTAGGTTTAGGGTTGGGGTTAAGGTTAGGACTAGGATTAGGGTAAGGCTTAGGTTAGGGTTAGAGTTAGGGCTAGGGTTAAGGTTAGGGTTAGGGTGAGGTTTAGGGTTAGGATTAGGGTTAGGGTTAGAGTAATGGTTAGGGTTAGGGTTAGGTTTAGGCTTAGTTTTAGGGTAAGGGTAAGGGTTAGTGTTAGCATTAGGGTTAGGGTAAGGGTAAGGGTTAGGGTTAGGGTTAGGGTTAGGTTTAGTGTTAGGGTTAGGGTAAGGGTAAGGGTTAGGGTTAGGGTTAGGGTTAGGTTTAGTGTTAGGGTTAGGGTTAGGGTAAGGGTAAGTGTTAGTGTTAGGATTAGTGTTATGGTTTGGGTTGGGGTTAAAGTTGAGGTTAGGTTTAGGGTTAGAGTAAGGGTTAGGGTAAAGTTTAGGGATAGAGTTAGGGTTAGGTTTAGAGTTAGGGTTAGGGTTAGGGTAAGGGAAAGGTTTAGGGGTAGGGTTAGGGTTAGGGTAAGGGTTAGGTTTAGGGGTAGAGTTATTTTTAGAGTTAGCTGAAGAGTTAGGTTTAGGGTTAGGGTTAGGGTTAGGATAAGCTTTAGGGTTAGGGGAAGGGTAAGTGTTAGGGTTAGGGTTCGGGTTAGGATTAGGGTTAGGGTAAGGGTTAGGGTTAGGGTTAGGGTTAGGTTTAAGTTTGGATTTAAGGTAAGGATTAGGGTTAGGGTAAGGATAAGGGTTAGGGTTAGGGTAGGATTAGGGTAAGTGTTAGGATTAGGGTTAGGATTAGGATAAGGGTAACGGTTAGGGTTCTGGTTCTGGTTAGGGTTAGGGTAAGGGTTAGGGTTAGGGTTAGTTTAGGGCTACAGTTTGGGTTAGGGTTAGGGTAAGGGTAAGGGCTAGGGTTAGGGTTAGGGTTAGAGGTTAGTGTTAGAGTTAGCGTTAGGTTGAGGGTTAGGTTTAGGGTTAGGGTTAGGGTAAGGGTTAGGGTTAGGGTTAGGGTTAAGGTTAGGGTTAGGGTTAGGGTTAGGGTAAGGGTTAGGGTTAGGTTTGGGGTTAAGGTTAGGGTTTAGGCTTAGAGTAAGTGTTAGGGTTAGGGTTAGGGTAAGTGTTAGGGTTAGGGTAAGGGTTAGGGTTAGGTTTAGGGTTACGGTTAGGGTAATGGTTAGGGTTAGTGTTAGGGTTAGGTTTAGGGTTAGGGTTAGGTCTAGGGTTAGGGTTAGGATAAGGGTTAGGGTTAGGGTAAGTGTAAGTGTTAGGTTTAGGGTTAGGGTTATGGTTGGGGTAAGGATTAGGGTTAGAGTTAGGGTTAGGTGTTAGGGTAAGAGTAAGGGTTAGGGTTAGGGTTAGGGTAAGGGTTAGGGTTAGGGGTTAGGGTTATTTTTAGGGTTAGGTTAAGGGTTATGTTTAGGGTTAGGTTTAGGGTCAGGATAAGCGTTAGGGTTAAGGGAAGGGGAAGTGTTAGGGTTAGGGTTTGGGTTAGGGTAAGGGTAAGGGTTAGGGTTAGGGTTAGGGTTAGGTTTAGGTTTGGGGTTAAGGTTAGGGTTAGGGTTAGTGTAAGGGTAAGGGTTAGGGTTATGGTAGGGTTAGGGCAAGTGTTAGGGTTAGGGTTAGGGTTTGGGTTAGGGTAAGTGTTAGGGTTAGGGTTAGGGTTAGGGTTAGGGAAAGGGTAAGGGTTAGTGTTAAGGTTAGGGTGAGGTTTAGGTTTTGGGTTAGGTTTAGGGTAAGGGTAAGGGTTAGAGTTAGGTTAAGGGTAAAGGTTAGGGTTAGGGTTACGGTTAGGTTTAGGTTAAGGGTTAGGGTTAGGTTTAGGGTTAGGGTTAGCATAAGGGTTAGGGTCAGGGTAAGTGTAAGTGTTAGCGTTAGGGTTAGGGTTATGGTTGTGGTAAGGATTAGGGTTAGGGTTAGGGTTAGGTGTTAGGGTAAGAGTAAGGGTTAGGGTTAGGGTTAGGGTTAGGTTAAGCGTAAGTTTGGGTTTAGGGGTAGGGTTAGTTTTAGGGTTAGGGTTAGGGTAAGGGTTAGGGCTAGGGTTAGGGTTAGGGTTAGGGATAGGGTTAGGGTTCCGGTTAGGTTTAGGGTTAGGTTTATGGTTATGGTTAAGTTTAGGGTTAGAGTTAGGGTAAGGGTAAGGGTTAGGGTTAGGGTTGGGGTTAGGTTAAGTGTTAGAGTTAGGGTTAGGGTTAGGGCTAGTGTAAGGGTAAAGGTTAGGGTTAACCTTAGGGTTGGTTTAGGGTTAGGGTTAGGCTAAGGGTAAGGTTTAGGGTTAGGTTTACGGTTAGGGTTAGTCTAAGGGTAAGGTTTAGGTTTGGGTTTGGGTTAGGTTTAGGATTAGGATTAGGGTAAGGATAAGGGTTAGATTTCAGGTTAGAATTAGGTTTAGGGTTAGGGTTAAGGTTAGGGTGAGGGTAAGGGTAAGGGTTCGGTTTAGGTTTAGGGTTAGGGTTAGGGTTAGGGTAGGTTTAGGTTTAGGATTAGGGTTAGGGTTTGGGTAATGGTTAGGGTTAGGGTTAAGGTCAGGGTTAGGCTTAGTGTTAGGGTAAGGGTAAGGGTTAGGGTTAGGGTTTGGGTTAGGGTGATGGTTAGGGTTGAGGTTAGGATTAGGGTTAGGGTTAGGGTTAGGCTAAGGGGTAGGGTTAGGGTAGGGTAAGGGTTAGGGTTAGGATTAGGGTTAGGGTAAGGGTTAGGGTTAAGGTTGAGGTTAGGATTAGGGTTAAGGTTAGGCTAAGGGTTAGGGTTAGGGTTAGGGTTGGTGTTAGAGTTAGGATTAGGGTACGGGTCGGGGTTAGGTTTACAGTTAGGGTTAGGATAAGGGTAAGGGTTATGGTTAGGTGTTATGGTTAGTATTAGGGTTAGGTTAAGGGTTAGGGTTAGGGTTAGGGTTAGGGTTAGGGTTACTTTAGGGGTAAGCATTACGGTTAGGTTTAGGGTTAGGGTAAGTGTTAGTTTTAGGGTTTGGGTTAGGGTTAGGGTTAGGGTAAGGGTAAGGGTTAAGGTTAGGGTTAGGTGTTAGGCTTAGGGTTAGGGTTAGGTTTAGGTTTAGGGTTAGGGTTAGTGTAAGGGTAAGGCTTTGGGTTAGGGTTAGGGTTACTTTTAGGGTTAGGGTAAGGGTAAGGGTTAGGTTTAGGGTTAGGGTGAGGGTTTGGTTTAGGTTTAGTGTTAGGGTTAGTGTAAGAGTAAGGGTTAGGGTAAGGGTTAGGGTTAGGGTTAGGGTTAGTCTTCGGTTAGGGTAAGGGTAAGGGTTAGGGTTAGGGTTAGGTTAAGCTTTAGGGTTACGGTAAGGGTAAGGGTTAGGTCTAGGGTTAGGGTTAGGGTTAGGTTTAGGGTAAGGGTAAGGGTTATGGTTAGGGTTAGGGTTAGTGTAAGGGTTAGATTTAGGGTTAATGTTAGTGTTAGAGTTAGGGTAAGGGTTAGGGTTATGGTTAGGGTTGGGGTTAAAGTTGAGGTTAGGGTTAGGGTTAGAGTAAGGGTTAGGGTAAGATTTAGTGTTAGAGTTAGGGTTAGGGTTAGAATTAGGGTTAGGGTTAGGGTAAGGGAAAGTGTTAGGGGTAGGGTTAGGGTTAGGGTAAGGGTTAGGGTTAGGGGTTAGGGTTAGTTTTAGGATAAGGATTAGAGTTAGGATTAGGGTAAGGGAAAGGGTTAGGGTTAGAGTTCGGGTTAGGGTTAGGGTTATGGTAAGGTTTAGGGTTAGGGTTAGGATTAGGTTTAAATTTGAGGTTAAAGTTAGGAGTAGGGTTAGGGTAAGGGTAAGGGTTAGGGTTAGGGTAGGTTTAGGGTTAGGGTTAGGGTTAGGGTTAGGGTAAGGGTGAGGGTTAGGGTTAGGGATAATGTTAGGGTTAGGGTAAGTGTTAGGGTTACGGTTTGGTTTAGGGATATTGTAAGGGTAAGGGTTAGGTTTAAGTTTAGGGTTAGGGTTAGGGTTAGGTTTAGGGTTAGGGTAAGGCAAAGGGTTAGGTTTAGGTTTATTCTTAGGGTAAGGGTAAGGGTTAGGGTTAAGTTTGGTTTACTTTAGGGTTAGGGTAAGAATAAGGGTTAGAGTTAAGGTTAGGGTTAGGGTTAGGGTTAAGGTTAGGGTGAGGGTAAGGGTAAGGGTTAGGGTTAGGATTGGGGTTAGGCTTAGGGTAAGGGTTACGTTTAGGGTTAGTGTTAGCGTTAGGGTAAGGGTTAGGGTTAGGGATAGGGTTAAGGTTTGGCTTAGGGTTAGGTTTACGGTTAGGATTAGGGTTAGGGTTAAGATAAGGTTTAGGTTTAGGTTTAGGGTTAGGGTTAGGCTTAGTGTTAGGGTAAGGGTAAGGGTTAGGGTTAGGGTTAGGGTAAGAGTTAGGGTTAGGGTTAGGGTTATGGTTAGGGTTAGAGTAAGGGTTAGGTTTAGGGTAAGGGGTAGGCTTAGTGTTAGGGTAAGGGTAAGGTTTAGGGTTAGGCTTAGTGTTAGGGTTAGGGTAAGGGTTAGGGTTATGGTTAGGATTAGAGTTAGGGTTAGGTTTAGGGTAAGGGGAAGGATTAGTGTTAGCGTTAGTGTTATGGTTAGCGGAAGGGTTAGGGGTTAGGGTTAGTTTTGGGGTAAGGGTTAGGGTTATGGTTAGGGTAAGGGTTAGGGCTAGGGTTAGGGTTATATTTACTGTTAAGGTTGAGTTAAGTGTTAGGGTTAGGGTTACGGTAAGGGTTAATTTTAGGGTTAGGGTTAGGGTTAGGATTAGGGTAAGGGTTATGGTAAGGGTTATGGTTAGAGTTAGGGTTAAAGTTGATGTTAGGGTTAGGGTTAGGGTTAGAGTAAGGGTTAGGTTTAGGTTTAGGGTAAGGGTTAGAGTTAGGGTTAGGGTTAGAGTTAGGGTTAGGGTAAGGGTAAGTTTTCGGGTTAGGGTTAGGGTTAGGGTTAGGGTAATATTTAGGGTCAGGGTTAGAATTTCGGTAAGCGTAAGGTTTACGGTTAGGTTTAGGATTAGGGTTAGGGTAAGGGTTAGGGTAAGGGTGAGGGTTAGTGTAAGGGTTAGGTTTAGGGTTAGGTTTAGGGTTGGGGTTAAGGTTAGGCTTAGGGTTAGGGTAAGCGTAAGTGTTAGGGTTAGTGTTAGGGTTAGGGTAATTGTTAGGTGTAGAATTAGGGTTATAGTTAAGGTAAGGGTTAGGGTTTTGGTTTGGGTTAGGGTAAGGGTTAGTGTTACGGTTAGGCTTAGTGTTACAGTAAGGGTAAGGGTTAGGGTTAGGGTTAGGCTTAGCGTTAAATTTGAGGTTAGGGTTAGGGTTAGGGCTAGGGTTAGACTTAGGGTTAGGGTTAGGGTAAGGGTAGGGGTTAGGGTTAGGGTTAGGGTAAGGGTAAGGGTAAGGGTTAGGGTTACGATTAGGCTTAGGGTTAAGGGTGAGGTTAGCGTTAGGGTTAGGGTTAGGGTAAGGGTTAGGGTTAGGGTTAGGGTAAGGGTTAGTGTTAAGGTTAGGCTTAGTGTTAGAGTAAGGGTAAGGGTTAGGGTTAGGGTTAGGGTTAGGGTTAAGGTTGAGGTTAGGGTTAGGGATAGGGTTAGGGTAAGGGTTAGGGTTAGGCTTAGGGTTAGGCTTAGTGTTAGGGTAAGGGTAAGGGTTAGGGTTATGGTTAGGGTTAGGGTTAAGTATGAGGTTAGTGTTAGGGTTAGGGTAAGGTTTAGGGTTAGGGTTAGGTTTAGGTTAGGCTTAGTGTTAGGGTATGGGTAAGAGTTAGGGTTAGGGTTAAGTTTGAGGTTAGGGTTAGGGTTAGGGTTAGGGTAAGGTTTAGGGTTGGGGTTAGGGTAATAGTTAGGGTTAGGGTTAGGGTTAGGGTTAGGCTTAGGGTAAGAGTGAGGGTTAGGGTAAGGGTTAGGTTTAGGGTTAGGTTTAGGGTTGGGGTTAAGTTTAGGGTTAGGGTTAGGGTAAGGGTAAGGGTTAGGGTTAGGTTTAGGGTAAGTGTTAGGATTAGGGTTAGGGTTATTGTAAGGGTAAGGGTAAGGGTTAGGTTAGGGTTAGGCTTAGGGTTAAAGTTCAGGTTAGGGTTAGGTTTAGGGTTAGGGTGAGGTATAGGTTAGGGTTAGGGTAAAGGTAAGGTAAGGGTTAGGGTTAGGATTAGGGTTAATATTGAGGTTAGGGTTAGGGTTAGAGTAAAAGTTAGGTTTAGGGTTAGGTTAAGGGTTAGGGTTAGGGTTAGGGTTAGGGTTAAAGTTAGGGTTAGTGTTAGGGTAAGCGTAGGGGTTAGGGTTAGGGTTAGGGTTAGGGTTAGGGTAAGGGTTATGGTTAGGGGTTAGGGTTACTATTAGGATTAGGTTAAAGGTTAGGGTTAGGGTTAGTGTTAGGGTTAAGATAAGGGTTAGGGTTAGGGTAAGGGTTAGGGTTAGGGTTTGGGTTAGGTTTAGTGTTGGGGTTAAGGTTAGGGTTAGGGTTACGTTAGGCGTAAGCGTTAGGGTTAGGTTTAGGGTTAGGGTAAGTGTTAAGGTTAGGGTTAGGGTTAGGGTAAGGGTAAGGGTTAGGGTTAGGGTTAGGTGTTAGGCTTAGGGTTAGGGTTAGGTTTAGGTTTAGGGTTAGGGTTAGTGTAAGGGTAAGGGCGTGGTTTAGGGTTAGGGTTACTTTTAGGGTTAGGGTAAGGGTAAGGGTTAGGTTTAGGGTTAGGGTTAGGGTTTGGTTTAGGTTAAGTGTTAGGGTTAGGGTAAGGGTAAGGGTTAGGGTAAGGGTTAGGGTTAGGGTTAGGGTCAGTGTTAGGGTTAGGGTAAGGGTAAGGGTTAGGGTTAGGGTGAGGTTAAGAGTTAGGGTTACGGTAAGGGTAAGGGTTAGGTCTAGGGTTAGGGTTAGGGTTAGGGTTAGGGTAAGGGTAAGGGTAAAGGTTAGTGTTAGGGTTAGGGTAAGGGTTAGGGTTAGGGTTAATGTTAGTGTTAGAGTTAGGGTAAGGGTTAGGGTTATGGTTAGGGTTGGGGTTAAAGTTGAGGTTAGGTTTAGGGTTAGTGTAAGGGTTAGGGTAAGGTTTAGTGTTAGAGTTAGGGTTAGGGTTAGAGTTAGGGTTAGGGTTAGGGTAAGGGAAAGTGTTAGGGGTAGGGTTAGGGTTAGGGTAAGGGTTAGGGTTAGGGGTTAGGGTTAGTTTTAGGATAAGCATTAGAGTTAGGGTTAGGGTTAGGGTAAAGAAAGGGTTAGGGTTAGGGTTCGGGTTAGGGTTAGGGTTATGGTAAGGTTTAGGGTTAGGGTTAGGGTTAGGTTTAAATTTGAGGTTAAGGTTAGGATTAGGGTTAGGGTAAGGGTAAGGGTTAGGGTTAGGTTAGGTTTAGGGTTAGGGTTAGGGTTAGGGTAAGGGTGAGGGTTAGGGTTAGGGGTAGGGTTAGGGTTAGGGTAAGTGTTAGGTTACGGTTAGGTTTAGGGATATTGTAAGGGTAAGGTTTAGGGTTAAGGTTAGGGTTAGGGTTAGGGTTAGGGTAAGGCAAAGGGTTAGGGTTAGGTTTATTCTTAGGGTAAGGGTAAGGGTTAGGGTTGAGTTCGGTTTAGGGTTAGGGTTAGGGTAAGAATAAGGGTTAGAGTTAAGGTTAGGGTTAGGGCTAGGGTTAGGGTTAAGGTTAGGGTGAGGGTTAGGGTTAGGGTAAGAGTTAGGGTTAGGGTTAGGGTTATGGTTAGGGTTAGAGTAAGGGTTAGGTTTAGGGTAAGGGTTAGGCTTAGTGTTAGGGTAAGGGTAAGGTTTAGGGTTAGGCTTAGTGTTAGGGTTAGGGTAAGGGTTAGGGTTAGGGTTAGGATTAGAGTTAGGGTTAGGTTTAGGGTAAGGGTAAGGATTAGGGTTAGCGTTAGGGTTATGGTTAGCGTAAGGGTTAGGGGTTAGTGTTAGTTTTGGGGTAAGGGTTAGGGTTAGGGTAAGGGTTAGGGTTAGGACTAGGGTTAGGGTTATATTTAGTGTTAAGGTTGAGTTAAGTGTTAGGATTAGGGTTACAGTAAGGGTTAGTTTTAGGGTTAGGGTTAGGGTTAGGATTAGGGTAAGGGTTATGGTAAGGGTTATGGTTATGGTTAGGGTTAAGGTTGGTGTTAGGGTTAGGGTTAGGGTTAGGGTAAGGGTTAGGTTTAGGTTTAGGGTAAGGGTTAGGGTTAGGGTTAGGGTTAGGGTTAGAGTTAGGGTTAGGGTTAGGTTAAGGGTAAGTTTTCGGGTTAGGGTTAGGGTTAGGGTTAGGGTAAGCATTAGGGTTAGGGGTTAGGGTTAGTGTTAGGGTTATGTTAAGGGTTAGGATAAGGGTTAGGGTTAGGGTTAGGATTAGGGTAAGGTTTAGGGTTAGGGTTAGGGTTAGAGTTAGGATAAGGGTTACGGTTAGGGTTTGGGTTAGGGTTAGGTTAAGGGTTTGGGTTAGGGTTAGGTTTAGGTTTAGGGTTGGTGTTAAGGTTAGGTTTAGGGTTAGGGTAAGGGTTAGGGTTATAGTTAGGATTAGGGTTAGGGTTAAGGTTAGGGTTAGGGTTAGGTTTAGGTTTAGGATTAGTGTTAGGGTTAGGGTAAGGTTTAGTGTTAGAGTTAGGGTTAGGGTTAGAGTTAGGGTTAGGGTTAGGGTAAGGGAAAGTGTTAGGGGTAGGGTTAGGGTTAGGGTAAGGGTTAGGGTTAGGGGTTAGGGTTAGTTTTAGGATAAGCATTAGAGTTAGGGTTAGGGTTAGGGTAAAGAAAGGGTTAGGGGTAGGGTTCGGGTTAGGGTTAGGGTTATGGTAAGGTTTAGGGTTAGGGTTAGGGTTAGGTTTAAATTTGAGGTTAAGGTTAGGATTAGGGTTAGGGTAAGGGTAAGGGTTAGGGTTAGGTTAGGTTTAGGGTTAGGGTTAGGGTTAGGGTTAGGGTAAGGGTTAGGGTTAAGGTTAGGGTTAGGGTTAGGGTTAGGGTTAGGGTAAGGCAAAGGGTTAGGGTTACCTTTATTGTTAGGGTAAGGGTAAGGGTTAGGGTTGAGTTCGGTTTAGGGTTAGGGTTAGGGTAAGAATAAGGGTTAGAGTTAAGGTTAGGGTTAGGGTTAGGGTTAGGGTTAAGGTTAGGGTGAGGGTAAGGGTAAGGGTTAGGGTTAGGATTGTGGTTAGGCTTAGGGTAAGGGTTACGTTTAGGGTTAGTGTTAGGGTTAGGGTAAGGGTTAGGGCTAGGGATAGGGTTAAGGTTTGGCTTAGGTTTAGGTTTACGGTTAGGATTAGGGTTAGGGTTAAGTTAAGGGTTAGGGTTAGGTTTAGGGTTAGGGTTAACCTTAGTGTTAGGGTAAGGGTAAGGGTTAGGGTTAGGGTTAGGGTAAGAGTTAGGGTTAGGGTTAGGGTTATGGTTAGGGTTAGAGTAAGGGTTAGGTTTAGGGTAAGGGTTAGCCTTAGTGTTAGGGTAAGGGTAAGGTTTAGGGTTAGGGTTAGTGTTAGGGTTAGGGTAAGGGTTAGGGTTAGGGTTAGGATTAGAGTTAGGGTTAGGTTTAGGGTAAGGTTAAGGATTAGGGTTAGCGTTAGGGTTATGGTTAGCGTAAGGGTTAGGGGTTGGTGTTAGTTTTCGGTAAGGGTTAGGGTTAGGGTTAGGGTAAGGGTTAGGGTTAGGAATAGGGTTAGGGTTATATTTAGTGTTAAGGTTGAGTTAAGTGTTAGGATTAGGGTTACAGTAAGGGTTAGTTTTAGGGTTAGGGTTAGGATTAGGGTAAGGGTTATGGTAAGGGTTATGGTTAGGGTTAGGGTTAAGGTTGGTGTTAGGGTTAGGGTTAGGGTTAGGGTAAGGGTTAGGTTTAGGTTTAGGGTAAGGGTTAGGGTTAGGGTTAGGGTTAGAGTTAGGGTTAGGGTTAGGGTAAGGGTAAGTTTTCGGGTTAGGGTTAGGGTTAGGGTTAGGGTAAGCATTAGGGTTAGGGGTTAGGGTTAGTGTTAGGGTTATGTTAAGGGTTAGGATAAGGGTTAGGGTTAGGGTTAGGATTAGGGTAAGGTTTAGGGTTAGGGTTAGGGTTAGAGTTAGTATAAGGGTTACGGTTAGGGTTTGGGTTAGGGTTAGGTTAAGGGTTTGGTTTAGGGTTAGGATTAGGTTTAGGGTTGGTGTTAAGGTTAGGTTTAGGGTTAGGGTAAGGGTTAGGGTTATAGTTAGGATTAGGGTTAGGGTTAGGCTTAGGTTTAGGTTTAGGATTCGTGTTAGGTTTAGGGTAAGTGTTAAGGTTAGGGTTAGGGTTAGGCTTAGTGTTAGGGTATGGGTAAATATTAGGGTTAGGGTTAGGGTTAACGTTGAGGTTAGGGTTACGGTTAGGGTTAGGGTAAGAGTTAGGGTTAGGGTTAGGGTAATGGTTAGGGTTAGGGTTAGAGTTAGGGTAAGCATAAGGGTTAGGGTTAGGTTTAGAATTAGAGTTAGGGTAAGGGTTAGGGTAAGGGTGAAGGTTAGGGTAAGAGTTAGGTTTAGGGTTAGGTTTAGGGTTGGGGTTAAGGTTAGGCTTAGGATTAGGGTAAGGGTAAGGGTTAGGGTTAGGGTTAGGGTTAAGGTAATTGTTAGGTTTAGGGTTAGGGTTAGGGTTAAGGTAAGGGTTAGGGTTAGGGTTAGGGTTAGGCTTAGAGTTAGGGTAAGGGTAAGGGTTAGGGTTAGGGTTAGGGTAAGAGTTAAGGTTAGGGTTAGGGTTAAGGTTAGGGTTAGAGTAAGGGTTAGGTTTAGGGTAAGGGTTAGGCTTAGTGTTATTGTAAGGGTAAGGTTTAGGGTTAGGCTTAGGGTTAAATTTGAGGTTAGGGTTAGGGTAAGGGTTAGGATTAGGGTTAGGGTAAGGGTAAGGGTTAGGTTAGGGTTAGGGTTAAGAATAGTGTTAGGGTTAGGTTTAGGGTTAAGATTAGGGCTAGGGTTAGGTTAAGGGTTAGGGTTAGGGTTAGGGTTAGGCTTAGTATTAGGTAAGGGTAAGGGTTAGGTTTAGAGTTAGGGTTAGGGTTAGGGTTAAGGTTGAGGTTAGGGTTAGGGTTAGAGTAAGGGTTTGGGTTAGGGTTAGGGTAAGGGTTAGGTGAGGATTAGGGTTAGGGTTAGGGTAAGGGTTAGTGTTAGGGTTAGGCTTAGTGTTAGAGTAAGTGTAAGGGTTAGGGTTAGGGTTAGGGTTACGGTTAGGGTTAATGTTGAGGTTAAGTTTAGGGGTAGGGTTAGGGTAAGGGTTAGGATTAGGGTTAGGGCAAGGGTGGATTAGGGTTAGGGTTAGGGTAGGGTAAGAGTTACGGTTAGGGTTAGGGTAAGGGTAAGGGTAAGGGTTAGGGTTAGGTGTTAGGATTAATGTTAGGGTTAGGTTAATGGTTAGGATTAGAGTTAGGATAAGGTTTAGGGTTAGGTTAAGGGTAAGTGTTAGGGTTAGGGTTAGGGTTAGGGATAGGGTAAGGGTTAGAGTTACGGTTATGTTTAGGGTTGGGATTAAGTTTAGGGTTAGGGTTAGGGTAAGGGTAAGTGTTAGGGTTAGGGGTAGGGGTAGGGTAAGTGTTAGGGTTAGGGTTAGGGTTAGGGTAAGGGTAAGGGTAAGAGTTAGGGTTACGTTTAGGCTTAGTGTTAAGGGTGAGGTTAGGGTTAGTTTTAGGGTTAGGGTTAGGGTTAGGTTAAGGGTTAGGGTTAGGGTTAAGGTAAGGGTTATGGTAAGTGTGAGCATTGGGTTTAGGGTTAGTCTAAGGTTATGGGTTAGGGTTAGGGTTAGGGTTAAGATTGAGTTTAGGGTTAGGATTAGAGTAAGGGTTAGGGTTACGGTTAGGGTAAGGGTTAGGGTTATGGTTAGGGTTAAAGTTAGAGTTAGAGTTAGGGTTAGGGTAAGGGTAAGGGTTAGGGTTAGGGTTAGGGTAAGGGTTAGGGTTAGGGGTTAGGGTTAGTGTTAGGGTTAGGTTAAGGGTTAGGGTTTGGGTTAGGGTAAGGGTTAGGTTTAGGGTAAGTGTAAGTGTTAGGGTTAGTGTTAGGGTTATGGTTAGGGTAAGGGTTCTGGTTAGGGTTAGGGGTAGGTGTTAGGATAAGAGTAAGGGTTAGAGTTAGGGTTAGGGTTAGGGTAAGGGTAAGGGTTAGGGTTAGGGTTAGGGTTAAGGTTGATGTTAGGGTTAGGGTTAGGGTTAGGGTAAGGGTTAGGTTTAGGTTTAGGGTAAGGGTTAGGTTTAGGGTTAGAGTTAGGGTTAGGG
This sequence comes from Megascapheus bottae, assembly GCA_024803745.1. Classification (NCBI taxonomy): domain Eukaryota; kingdom Metazoa; phylum Chordata; class Mammalia; order Rodentia; family Geomyidae; genus Megascapheus; species Megascapheus bottae. Next base: position 216,556 of record JANJXV010000463.1, read on the forward strand.
GTAGGGTAAGGGTAAGTTTTCGGGTTAGGGTTAGGGTTAGGGTTAGGGTAAGCGTTATGGTTAGGGGTTAGCGTTAGTGTTAGGGTTATGTTAAGGGTTAGGATAAGGGTTAGGGTTAGTGTTAGGGTTATGTTAAGGGTTAGGATAAGGGTTAGGGTTAGGGTTAGGATTAGGGTAAGGTGTAGGGTTAGGGTTAGGGTTAGAGTTAGGATAAGGTTTACGGTTAGGGTTAGGGTTAGGGTTAGAGTAAGGGTTTGGGTTAGGGTTAGGATTTGGTTTAGAGTTGGTGTTAAGGTTAGGGTTAGGTTTAGGGTAAGATTAAGGGTTAGGGTTATAGTTAGGGTTAGGGTTAGGGTTAAGGTTAGGGTTAGGGTTAGGTTTAGGTTTAGGATTAGTGTTAGGGTTAGGGTAAGTGTTAAGGTTAGGGTTAGGGTTAGGCTTTGTGTTAGGGTATGTGTAAATATTAGGGTTAGGGTTAGGGTTAATGTTGAGGTTAGGGTTAGGGTTAGGGTTAGGGTAACAGTTAGGGTTAGGGTTAGGGTAAGGGTTAGGGTTAGGGTTAGAGTTAGGGTAAGCATAAGGGTTAGGGTTAGGTTTAGAATTAGGGTTAGGGTAAGGGTTAGGGTAAGGGTGAAGGTTGGGGTAAGAGTTAGGTTTAGGGTTAGGTTTAAGGTTGGGGTTAAGGTTAGGCTTAGGGTTAGGGTAAGGATAAGGGTTATGGTTAGGGTTAGGGTTAAGGTAATTGTTAGGTTTAGGGTTAGGGTTAGGGTTAAGGTAAGGGTTAGGGTTAGTGTTTGGTTTAGGGTTAGGGTAAGGGTTAGTGTTTCGGTTAGGCTTAGTGTTAGAGTAAGGGTAAGGGTTAGGGTTAGGTGTTAGGGTTAATGTTAGGGTAAGGTTAATGGTTAGGATTAGGGTTAGGATAAGGGTTAGGGTTAGGTTAAGGGTAAGTGTTAGGGTTAGGGTTAGGGCAAAGGTAAGTGTAAATGTAACCGTTATGGTTAGGGTTAGGGTTAGGGTTAAAGTTAGAGTTAGAGTTAGGGTTAGGGTAAGGGTAAGGGTTAGGGTTAGGGTTAGGGTAAGGGTTAGGGTTAGGGGTTAGGGTTAGTGTTAAGGTTAGGTTAAGTGTTAGGGTTAGGGTTAGGGTTAGGATAAGGGTTAGGTTTAGGGTAAGTGTAAGTGTTAGGGTTAGTGTTACGGTTATGGTTAGGGAAAGGGTTCTGGTTAGGGTTAGGTTTAGGGTTAGGGTTAGGGTTAGGTTTAGGTTTAGGGTAAGGGTTAGGGTTAGGATTAGAGTTAGGGTTAGGGTTAGGGTAAGGGTAAGTTTTCGGGTTAGGGTTAGGGTTAGGGTTAGGGTAAGCGTTAGGGTTAGGGGTTAGGGTTAGTGTTAGGGTTATGTTAAGGGTTAGGATAAGGGTTAGGGTTAGGGTTAGGATTACAATAAGGTTTAGGGTTAGGGTTAGGGTTAGAGTTAGGATAAGGGTTACGGTTAGGGTTAGGGTTAGGGTTAGGGTAAGTGTTTGGGTTAGGGTTAGGATTAGGTTTAGGGTTGGTGTTAAGGTTAAGGTTAGGATTAGGGTAAGATTATGGGTTAGGGTTATAATTAGGGTTAGGGTTAGGGTTAAGGTTAGGGTTAGGTTTAGGTTTTGGTTTAGGATTAGTGTTAGGGTTAGGGTAAGTGTTAAGGTTAGGGTTAGGGTTAGGCTTAGTGTTAGGGTATGTGTAAATATTAGGGTTAGGGTTAGGGTTAACGTTGAGGTTAGGGTTAGGGTTAGGGTTAGGGTAAGAGTTAGGGTTAGGGTTAGGGTAATGGTTAGGGTTAGGGTTAGAGTTAGGGTAAGCGTAAGGGTTAGGGTTAGGTTTAGAATTAGGGTTAGGGTAAGGGTTAGGGTAAGGGTGAAGGTTAGGGTAAGTGTTAGGTTTAGGGTTAGGTTTAGGGTTGGGGTTAAGGTTAGGCTTAGGGTTAGGGTAAGGGTAAGGGTTATGGTTAGGATTAGGGTTAAGGTAATTGTTAGGTTTAGGGTTAGGGTTAGGATTAAGGTAAGGGTTAGGGTTAGTGTTAGGTTTAGGGTTAGGGTAAGGATTAGTTTTTCGGTTAGGCTTAGTGTTAGAGTAAGGGTAAGGGTTAGGGTTAGGGTTAGGCTTAGGGTTAAATTTGAGGTTAGGGTTAGGGTAAGGGTTAGGATTAGGGTTAGGGTAAGGGTAAGGGTTAGGTTAGGGTTAGGGTTAAGAATAGGGTTAGGGTTAGGTTTAGGGTTAAGATTAGGGCTAGGGTTAGGTTAAGGGTTAGGGTTGGGGTTAGGGTTAGGGTTAGGCTTAGTATTAGGTAAGGGTAAGGGTTAGGTTTAGAGTTAGGGTTAGGGTTAGGGTTAAGGTTGAGGTTAGGGTTAGGGTTAGAGTAAGGGTTTGGGTTAGGGTTAGGTTAAGGGTTAGGTGAGGATTAGGGTTAGGGATAGGGTAAGGGTTAGTGTTAGGGTTAGGCTTAGTGTTAGAGTAAGTTTAAGGGTTAGGGTTAGGGTTAGGGTTACGGTTAGGGTTAATGTTGAGGTTAAGTTTAGGGGTAGGGTTAGGGTAAGGGTTAGGATTAGGGTTAGGGCAAGGGTGGATTAGTGTTAGGGTTAGGGTAGGGTAAGGGTTAGGGTTAGGGTAAGGGTAAGGGTAAGGGTTAGGGTTAGGTGTTAGGGTTAATGTTAGGGTTAGGTTAATGGTTAGGATTAGGGTTAGGATAAGGGTTAGGGTTAGGTTAAGGGTAAGTGTTAGGGTTAGGGTTAGGGTTAGGGTAAGGGTAAGGGTTAGGGTTAGGGTTAGGGTAAGGGTTAGGGTTAGGGGTTAGGGTTAGTGTTAGGGTTAGGTTAAGGGTTAGGGTTAGGGTTAGGGTTAGGTTTACGGTAAGTGTAAGTGTTAGGGTTAGTGTTAGGGTTATGGTTAGGGTAAGGGTTCTGGTTAGGGTTAGGGGTAGGTGTTAGGATAAGAGTAAGGGTTAAGGTTAGGGTTAGGGTTACGGTAAGGCTAAGGGGTAGGGTTAGGGTTAGGGTTAGGGTTAGTTTTAGGGTTAAGGTTAGGGTAAGGGTAAGGGTTAGGTGCTAGGGTTAGGGTTAGGGTAGGGAATGCATAAGGTTTAGAGTTAGGTTTAGGGTTATGATAAGGATTAGCGTTAGGGTTAGGGTTCGGATAAGGTTAGGGTTAGGGTTAGGGTTAGCGTTAAGGTTAGGGTTAGGGTTAGGGTAAGGGTGAGGGTTAGGGTTCAGGTTAGGGTTACTGTTAGGGTTAGGGGTTAGGGTTAGTGTTAGTGTTAGGTTTAGAGTTAGGGTTAGGGTAAGGATAAGAGTTAGGGTTAGGGATACGGTTAGGTTTCGGGTGGTTATGGTTAGGGTTAGGGTAAGGAGTAGGGTTAGGGTTAGGTTTAGGTTTAGAGTTAGTCTAAGGTTAAGGGTTAGGGTTAGGGTTAGGGTAAGGGTTAGGGTTAAAGTTAGGGTTAAGGTAAGGGTTAGGGTTAGGGTAAGTGTAAGGGTGATGGTTAGGTTTAGGGTTAGGGTTAGGTTAGAGTTGGGGTTAAGGTTAGGGGTAGGGTCAGGTTAAGGGTAAGGTTTGGGTTACATTTAGGGTTAGGGTATGGGTAAGGGTTAGGTTTAGGGTTAGGGTTAGGTTTAAGGTTAGAGTTGGGGTAAGGATAAGGGTTAGAGTTAAGGTTAGCGTTAGGGTTAGTGTTAGGGTTAAGGTTATGGTGAGGGTAAGGGTAAAGGTTAGGGTTCGGTTTAGGTTTAGGGTTAGGGTAAGTTTAAGGGTGAGGGTTAGGTTTAGGGTTAGGTTTATGGTTAGGGGTAGGGTTAGGCTAAGAATAAGGGTTAGGGTTAAGGTTAGGGTTAGGGTTAGGTTTAGATTTACAGTTAGGGTTAGGGTAAGGGTAAGGGTTAGAGTTAGGATTAGGGTTAGGGTTAGGGTAATGGTTAGGGGTAGGGTTAGGGATAGGGATAGTGTAAGGGTAAGGGTTAGGGTTAGGGTTAGGGTTAGGGTTAGGGTTAGGGTTATGGTTAGGTTACTTTTAGTGTTAGGGTACTTTTAAGGATTAGGGTTAGGGTTAGGGATAGGGTTAGGTTTCGGGTTAGGTTTAGGGTTAGGGTTAGGATAAGGAGTAGGGTTAGGGTCATGGTTATGGTTAAAGTTAGGGTTAGAGTTAGGGTAAGGGTAAGGGTTAGGGTTAGGGTTAGGATTATGGTAAGTGTTAGAGTCAGGGTTAGGGTTAGGGTTAGGGTAAGGGTAAGGGTTAGGGTTAAGGTAAGGGTTAGGGTTAGGGTTAGGATAAGGGTAAGGTTTAGGGTTAGGTTTAGGATTACAGTTAGTCTAAGGGTAAGGCTTAGGTTTAGGGTTAGGGTTAGGTTTAGGGTTAGGGTTAGGGTAAGGATGATGGTTAGAGTTCAGGTTAGCGTTAGGGTTAGTGTTAGGGTTATGGTTAGGGTGAGGGTAAGGGTAAGGGTTAGGGTTAGTTTTAGGGTTAGGGTTAGGGTTAGGGTAAGGGTAAGGGTTAGTGTTAGAGTTAGGGTTAGGGTTAGGGTTAACGTTAGGGTTAGGGTTAGTTGTACGGTTAGGATTAGGTTAGGGTTAGGGTTAGGGTTAGGGTCAGGGTTAGGGTTAGGATTAGGGTAAGGGTGAGGGTTAGGTTTAGGGTTAGGGTTAAGGTTGAAGTTAGGATTAGGGTTAGGGTTAGGGTAAGGTTTAGGTTTAGGTTTAGGGTAAGGGTTAGGGTTAGGGTAAGGTTAAGGGTTAGGGTTATGGTTAGGGTTAGGGTTGATATTAGGGTTAGATTAGAGGAAGGGTTACGGTTTGGGTTAGGGTTAGAGTTACGTTTAGGGTTAGAGTAAGGGTAAGGGTTCGGGGTTAGGTTTAATATTAGGGTTAGGTTAAGGATTAGGGTTTAGGGTTAGGGTTAGGATAAGTTTTAGGGTTAGGGTAAGGGTAGGTCTTAGGGTTGGGTTAATGTTAGGGTAACGGGTATTGTTAGGGTTAGGTTTAGGGTTGGGTTAAGGATAGGGTTAGGGTTAGGATAAGGGTAATTGTTAGGGTTAGGATTCGGGTTAGGGTAAGTGTTAGGGTTAGGGTTAGGGTTAGAGTAAGTGTAAGGGTAAGGGTTAGGGTTAGTGTTAGGCTTTGGGTTAAGGTTGAGGTTAGGGTTAGGGTTAGGGTAAGGGTTAGGTTTACGGTTAGGCTAAGGTTTAGGGTAAGGGTGAGGGTTAGTGTTAGGGTTAGGTTAAGTGTTTGGGTTAGGGTTAGGGTTAGGATAAGTGTTATGGTTAGGGTAAGGGTAAGTGTTAGGGTTAGGGTTAGGGTTAGGGTTAGTGTAAGGGTTAGGGTTAGGGTTAGGTTTAGGTGTTAGGATTAGGGTTAGGGTTAGGGTTAGGGTTAGGCTTAGGGTCAGGTTAGGGTTAGGGTTAGGGTTGGGGTTAAGGTTAGGCTTAGGGTTAGGGTAAGGTTAAGGGTTAGGGTTAGGGTTAGGGTTAGGGTAATTGTTAGGGTTAGGGTTAGAGTTAGGGTTAAGGTAAGGGTTACGGTTAGGGTTAGGGTAAGGATTAGTGTTACGGTTAGGCTTAGTGTTAGAGTAAGGGTAAGGGTTAGGGCTAGGGTTAGGCTTAGGGTTAAATTTGAGGTTAGGTTTAGGGTTAGGGTTAGGGTAAGGTTTAGGGTGAGGGTTAGGGTAAGGTTTAGGGTTAGGATGAGGTATAGGGTTAGGGTTAGGGTTAGGGTAAGGGTTAGGGTTAGGGTTAGGGTTAAGATTGAGTTTTAGGTTAGGGTTAGAGTAAGGGTTAGGGTTAGGGTTAGGATAAGGGTTAGGGTTAGGGTTAGGGTAAGGGTAGGGGTTAGGGTTAGGGTTAGGGTAAGGGTAAGGGTAAGGGTTAGGGTTACGGTTAGGCTTAGGGTTAAGGGTGAGATTAGGATTAGGGTTAGGGTTAGGGTTAGGGTAAAGGTTAGGTTTAGGGTTAGGGTAAGGGTTAGTGTTAGGGTTAGGGTTAGTGTTAGAGTAAGGGTAAGGGTTAGAGTTAGGGTAGGGTTAGGGTTAAGGTAGAGGTTAGGGTTAGGGTTAGGGTTAGGGTAAGGGTTAGGATTAGGGGTTAGGGTTAGTGTTAGGGTTAGGTTAAGGGTTAGGGTTAGGGTTAGGGTTAGGATAAGGGTTAGGTTTAGGGTAAGTGTAAGTGTTAGGTTTAGTGTTAGGGTTATGGTTAGGGTAAGGGTTCTCGTTAGGGTTAGGGGTAGGTGTTAGGATAAGAGTAAGGGTTAGGGTTAGGGTTAGGGTTAGGGTAAGGGTAAGGGTTAGGGTTAGGGTTAGGGTTAGGGTTAGTTTTAGGGTTAGGGTTAGGGTAAGGGTAAGGGTTAGGCCTAGGGTTAGGGTTAGGGTAGGGAAAGCATAAGGTTTAGAGTTAGGTTTAGGGTTATGATAAGGATTAGCGTTAGGGTTAGGGTTCGGGTAAAGGGTAGGGTTAGGGTTAGGGTTAGCGTTAAGGTTAGGGTTAGGGTTAGGGTAAGGGTGAGGGTTAGGGTTAAGGTTAGGGTTACGGTTAGGGTTAGGGGTTAGGGTTAGTGTTAGTGTTAGGTTTAGAGTTAGGGTTAGGGTAAGGATAAGAGTTAGGGTTAGGGATACGGTTAGGTTTCGGGTTGTAATGGTTAGGGTAAGGGTAAGGAGTAGGGTTAGGGTCATGGTTATGGTTAAAGTTAGGGTTAGATTTAGGGTAAGGGTAAGGGTTAGGGTTAGGGTTAGGGTTAGGGCAAGTGTTAGAGTTAGGGTTAGTGTTAGGGTTAGGGTAAGGGTAAGCGTTAGGGTTAAGATACGTGTTAGGGTTAGGGTTAGGGTAAGGATAAGGTTTAGGGTTAGGTTTAGGGTTAGAGTTAGTCTAAGGGTAAGGGTTAGGTTTAGGGTTAGGGTTAGGATTAGGGTAAGGATGAGGGTTAGAGTTCAGGTTATCGTTAGGGTTAGGGTTAGGGTAAGGGTTAGGGTTAAAGTTAGGGTTAAGGTAAGGGTTAGGGTTAGGGTTAGGGTAAGGGTAAGGGTGAGGGTTAGGTTTAGGGTTAGGTTTAGGGTTAGGGTTAGGTTAGGGTTGGGGTTAAGGTTAGGGATAGGGTCAGGTTAAGGGTAAGGTTTGGGTTACGTTTAGGGTTAGGGTAAGGGTAAGGGTTAGGTTTAGGGTTAGGCTAAGGGTTAGGGTAAGGGTGAGGGTTAGTGTTAGGGTTAGGTTAAGTGTTTGGGTTAGGGTTAGGGTTAGGATAAGTGTTATGGTTAGGGTTAGGGTTAGGGTTAGGGTTAGTGTAAGGGTTAGGGTTAGGGTTAGGTTTAGGTGTTAGGATTAGGGTTAGGGTTAGGGTTAGGGTTAGGCTTAGTGTTAGGGTAAGGGTAAGGGTTAGGGTTAAGGGTGAGATTAGGGTTAGGGTTAGGGTTAGGGTTAGGGTAAGTGTTAGGGTTAGGGTTAGGCTTAGGGTCAGGTTCGGGTTAGGGTTAGGGTTAGGGTTGGGGTTAAGTTTAGGCTTAGGGTTAGGGTAAGGTTAAGGGTTAGGGTTAGGGTTAGGGTCAGGGTAATTGTTAGGGTTAGGGTTAGAGGTAGGGTTAAGGTAAGGGTTAGGGTTAGGGTTAGGGTAAGGATTAGTGTTATGGTTAGGCTTAGTGTTAGAGTAAGGGTAAGGGTTAGGGCTAGGGTTAGGCTTAGGGTTAAATTTGAGGTTAGGTTTAGGGTTAGGGTTAGGGTAAGGTTTAGGGTGAGGGTTAGGGTAAGGTTTAGGGTTAGGATGAGATATAGGGTTAGGGTTAGGGTTAGGGTAAGGGTTAGGGTTAGTGTTAGAGTTAAGATTGAGTTTTAGGTTAGGGTTAGAGTAAGGGTTAGGGTTAGGGTTAGGGTAAGGGTTAGGGTTAGGGTTAGGGTAAGGGTAAGGGTTAAGTTTAGGGTTAGGGTTACGGTTAGGGAAAGGGTAAGGGTTAGGGTTAGGTTTAGGTTTAGGATGAGGATTTGGTTTAGGGTTAGGGTTAGGGTAAGGGTTAGGTTTAGGGTTAGTGTTAGCATTAAGGTTAGGGTTAGTATTAGGTTTAGGGTTACGTTTAGGGTTAGGGGTAAGGTAAGGATAAGAGTTAGGGATAGGGATACAGTTAGGCTTCGGTTTAGGTTTAGGTTTAGGGTTAGGGTAAGGGTTAGGATTAGCGTTAGGGTTATGGTTAAGGTTAGGTTTAGGGTTAGGGTAAGGAAAAGGGTTAGGGTTAGGGTTAGGTTTAGGGGTAGTGTTAGGGTTAGGGTTAGGGTTATGGTTATGGTTATGGTTAGGGTTCGGGTTATGGTAAGGGTAAGGGTAAGGATTAGAGTTAAGGTTAGGGTTAGGGTTCGCGTTAGGGTTAAGTTTAGGGTGAGGGTAAGGTTTAGGGTTAGGGTTAGGGTTATCGTTAGGATTAGGGTTAGGTTTAAGGTTACGGTTTATGTTAGGGTTAGGGTTAGGGTTAGGGTAAGGTTATGTGTTAGAGTAAGGGTTTGGGTTAGGGTTAGGGTAAGTGTTAGGGTTAGGGTTAGGGTTACGGTTAGGGTTAGAGTAAGGGTAAGGGTTAGGTTTAAAGTTAGGGTTAGGGTTAGGGTTAGGGATTGGGTTACGGTAAGGGTAAGGGTAAGGGTTAGGGTTAGGGTTAGGGTTAGGTTTAGGGTTAGGGTTAGGCTAAGGATAAATGTTAGAGTTAAGGTTAGGGTTAGGGTTAGGCTTAGTGTTAGAGTAAGTGTAAGGGTTAGGGTTAGGGTTAGGGTTAAGGTTAGGGTTAATGTTGAGGTTAGGGTTAGGGTTAGGGTTATGTTTAGGGTGAGGGTAAGAGTAAGAGTTAGGGTTAAGATTAGGGTAAGGGTTAGGGTTAGGATTAGGTTTAGGGTTAGGGAAAGGGTTAGGGTTAGAGTTAGGGTGAGGGTTAGGCTTAGTATTAGGGTAAGGGTAAGGGTTAGGGTAAGGGTTAGGGTTAGGGTTAGGGTAAGGATAGTGTTAGGTTTAGGCTTAGTGCTAGCGTAAGGGTAATGGTTAGGGTTAGGGTTAGGGTTATGGGTAAGGTTGAGGTTAGGGTTAGGGTTAGGGTTAGGGTAAGGGTTAGGATTAGGGTTACGGTAAGGGTGGGTTAGGGTTAGGGTTAGGGTAGGGTAAGGGTTAGGGTTAGGGTTAGGGTTAGGTTTAGTATTAGGGTAAGCGTAAGGGTTAGGGTTAGGGTTAGGGTTATGGTTAGGGTGAGGGTAAGGGTAAGGTTTAGGGTTAAGATTAGGGTCAGAGTTAGGGTTAGGATTAGGGTTAGGGTAAGGTTAAGGGTTAGGTTAGGGTTAGGGTTAAGAATAGGGTTAGGGTTAGGTTTAGGGTTAAGATTAGGGTTAGCCTTAGGTTAAGGTTAAGGGTTAGGTTTAGGTTTAGGGTTAGGGTTATGGTAAGGGTAAGGGTTAGGTTAGGGTTAGGATTAGGGTTAGAGTTAGGGTTAGGGTAAGGATAAGTGTTAGGGTAAAGATTAGGGTTAAGGTTAGGGTAAGGGTGAGCGTAATGGTAAGGGTTAGTTTTAGGTTTAGGTTTAGGGTTAGGGTAAGAGTAAGGGTTAGGGTTAGGGTTAGGGTTAGGTTTAGGGTTAGGGTTACGTTTAGGGTTAATGTAAGGGTAAGGGTTAGGGTTAAGGTTAGGTTTAGGGTTAGGTTTAGGCTTAGGGTTAGGATTAGGGTAAGGGTAAGTGTTAAGGTTAGGATTAGGGTTAGGGTTAGGTTTATGGTTAGGGTTATGGTTAGGGTAAGGGTTAGTGTTAGGATTAGGGTTACGGTTAGGGTTAGGGTTAGGGTTAGGGTTAGGGTTAAGGTTAGGGTAAGGGTGAGCGTAACAGTAAGTGTTAGGTTTAGGTTTAGGGTTAGGGTTATCTTAAGTGTAAGGGTTAGGGTTAGGATTAGGGTTAGGGTTAGGGTAAGGGTTAGGTTTAGGGTTAGGGTTAAGGTTAGGGTTAGGGTTAGTTTTAGGGTTAGGGTTAGGGTTAGGTTTAGGGGATAGGGTTAGGGGTAGGTGTTAGGGTTAGTGTTAGGGTTAGGGTAAGGGTTAGGGTTAGGGGTTGGGGTTAGTGTCAGGGTTAGGTTAAGGGTTAGGGTTAGGGTTAGGGTTAGGATAAGGGTTAGGTTTAGTGTTAGGGTTAGAGTTAAGGTAAGGGTAAGTTTTTGGGTTAGGGTTAGGGTTAAGGTTAGGGTTAGGGTTAGGGTTGGAGTTAAGATTAGGGTTAGGGTTAGGGTAAGCGTAAGGGTTAGGGTTAGGTTTAGGGTTAGGGTAAGTGTTAGGGTTAGTGTTAGCGTTAGGTTTAGGGTTATTGTTAGGGTAAGGGTAAGGGTTAGGGTTGGGGTTAGGGTTAGGTGTTAGGGTTAGTGTTAGGGTTAGGATTAGGTTTACGATTAGGGTTAGGGTAAGGGTAAGGGTTAGGGTTAGTTTTCGTGTTAGCTTTTTGGTTAGGGTTAGTGTAAGGGTAAGGGTTAAGTTTAGTGTTAGGTTAAGGTTAGGATTAGTTTTAGGGTTAGGTTTAGGGTTAGGTTTAGGTTTAGGTTTAGGTTTAGTGTAAGGGAAAGGGTTAGTATTAGGGTTAGGGTTAGGGAAAGGGTAAGGGTTCGGGTTAGGGTTAGGTTAAGGATTAGGGTTAGGGTTAGGGTTAGGGTAAGGGTTAGGTTTAGGGTTAGGGTAAGGGTTAGGGTTAGGGATAGGGTTACGGTTAGGCTTAGGTGTTATGGTTAGGGTTAGGTTTAGGGATAGGTTTAGGGTAAGGATAAGAGTTAGGGTTAGGGATAGGGCTAGGGTACAGGTAAGGGTAAGGGTTAAGGTTAGGGTTAAGGTTAGGGTTAGGGTTTGGGTAAGGGTAAGGTTTACGGTTTGGGTTAGGGTTAGGGTTAGGGTAAGGGTTAGGGTTAGGGTTAGGGTTAGGTTTAGGGTATGGGTAAGGGCTAGGGTTAAGGTTAGGGTTAGGGTAAGGGTTAGGGTTAGGGTAAGGGTAAGGTTTAGGGTTACGGTTAGAATTAGGATTAGGGTTAGGGTAAGGGTTAGGGTTAAGTTTAGGGTTAGGGCTAGTTTTAGGGTTAGGGTTAGTTTTAGGGTAAAGGTAAGGGTTAGGGTTAGGATTAGGGTTAGGGTTAGGGTAAGGGGTAGGATTAGCGTTAAGGTTAGGGTTAGGGTTCGGGTAAGGGTAAGCGTTAGGGTAAGCGTTACGGTTAGGTTTAGTGTTGGGGTTAAGGTTAGGGTTAGGGTAAGGGTTAGGGTTAGGGTTAGGGTTAGGGTTAGGTTTTGGGTTAGGTTTAGGGTTAGGGTTAGGGTTAGGGTTAGGTTTAGGGTTAGGGTTAGGGTAATGGTTAGGGTTAGGGTAAGGGTAAGTGTTAGGGTTAGTTTTAGGGTTACGGTTAGGGTTAGAGTAAGGGTAAGGGTTAGGTTTAAAGTTAGGGTTAGGGTTAGGGATAGGGTTACGGTAAGGGTAATGGTAAGGGTTAGGGTTAGATTTAGGGTTAGGGTAATGGTAAGGGTTAGGTTTAGGGTTAGGGTTAGGGTTAGGCTAAGGATAAATGTTTGAGTTAAGGTTAGGGTTAGGGTAAGGGTTAGGGTTAGGCTTAGTGTTAGAGTAAGTGTAAGGGTTAGGGTTAGGTTTAGGTTTAAGGTTATGGTTAATGTTGAGGTTAGGGTTAGGGTTAGGGTTATGTTTAGGGTGAGGGTAAGAGTAAGGGTTATGGTTAAGATTAGGGTAAGGGTTAGGGTTAGGATTAGGTTTAGGGTTAGGGAAAGGGTTAGGGTTAGAGTTAGGGTGAGGGTTAGGCTTAGTATTAGGGTAAGGGTAAGGGTTAGCGTAAGGGTTAGGGTTCGGTTTAGGGTAAGGATAGTGTTAGGTTTAGGCTTAGTGCTAGCGTAGGGGTAATGGTTAGGGTTAGGGTTAGGGTTAAGGTTGAGGTTAGGGTTAGGGTTAGGGATAGGGTAAGGGTTAGGATTAGGGTTAGGGTAAGGGTGGGTTAGAGTTAAGGTTAGGGTAGGGTAAGGGTTAGGGTTAGGGTTAGGTTTAGTATTAGGGTAAGCGTAAGGGTTAGGGTTAGGGTTAGGGTGAGGGTAAGGGTAAGGGTTAGGGTTAAGATTAGGGTCAGGGTTAGGGTTAGGATTAGGGTTAGGGTAAGGGTAAGGGTTAGGTTAGGGTTAGGGTTAAGAATAGGGTTAGGGTTAGGTTTAGGGTTAAGATTAGTGTTAGCCTTAGGTAAGGGTAAGGGTTAGGTTTAGGTTTAGGGTTATGGTTATGGTAAGGGTAAGGGTTAGGTTAGGGTTAGGTTTAGGGTTAGAGTTAGGTTTAGGGTAAGGATAAGTGTTAGGGTAAAGATTAGGGTTAGGGTTAGGGTTAGGGTTAAGGTTAGGTAAGGGTGAGCATAATGGTAAGGGTTAGTTTTAGGTTTAGGTTTAGGGTTAGGGTAAGAGTAAGGGTTAGGGTTAGGGTTAGGTTTAGGGTTAGGGTTAGGTTTAGGGTTAAGGTAAGGGTAAGGGTTAGGGTTAAGGTTAGGTTTAGGGTTAGGTTTAGGCTTAGGGTTAGGATTAGGGTAAGGGTAAGTGTTAGGGTTGGGATTATGGTTAGGGTTAGGTTTATGGTTAGGGTTAGGGTTAGGGTAAGGGTTAGTGTTAGGGTTAGGGTTACGGTTAGGTTTAGGTTTAGGGTTAGGGTTAGGGTTAGGGTAAGGATAAATGTTAGGGTTAAGATTAGGGTTAGGGTTAGGGTTAGGGTTAAGGTTAGGGTAAGGGTGAGCGTAACGGTAAGGGTTAGGTTTAGGTTTAGGGTTAGGGTTAGGTTAAGTGTAAAGGTTAGGGTTAGGATTAGGGTTAGGGTTAGGGTAAGGGTTAGGTTTAGGTTTAGGGTTAAGGTTAGGGTTAGGGTTAGTTTTAGGGTTAGGGTTAGTGTAAGTGTAAGGGTTAGGTTTAGAATTAGTGTTAGCGTTAGGGTAAGGGTTAGGGTTTGTGTTAGGGTTAGGGTTTGGTTTAGGGTTATGGTTAGTGTAAGGTTAAGGGTTAGGGTTAGGGTTAGGGTAAGTGTTAGGGTTAGAGTTAGGGTTAGGGTAAGGGAAAGGGTTAGGGTTAGGTTTAGGGTTAGGGTTATGGTAAGGGTTAGGGTTAGTGTTAGGGTTAGGGTTTGGTTTAGGGTTATGGTTTAGGGTTATGGTTAGTGTAAGGGTAAGTGTTAGGGTTAGGTTTAGGGGTTAGAGTTAGGGGTAGGTGTTAGGGTTAGTGTTAGGGTTAGAGTAAGGTTTAGGGTTAGGGGTTAGGGTTAGTGTCAGGGTTAGGTTAAGGGTTAGGGTTAGGGTTAGGGTTAGGATAAGGGTTAGGGTTAGTGTTAGGGTTAGAGTTAAGGTAAGGGTAAGTTTTTGGGTTAGGGTTAGGGTTAAGGTTAGGGTTAGGGTTAGGGTTGGAGTTAAGATTAGGGTTAGGGTTAAGGTACGCGTAAGGGTTAGGGTTAGGTTTAGGGTTAGGGTAAGTGTTAGGGTTAGTGTTAGCGTTAGGTTTAGGGTTATTGTTTGGGTAAGGGTAAGGGTTAGGGTTAGTTTTAGGGTTAGGGTTAGGGTAAGGGTAAGGGTTAGGCCTAGGGTTAGGGTTAGAGTAGGGAAAGCATAAGGTTTAGAGTTAGGTTTAGGGTTATGATAAGGATTAGCGTTAGGGTTAGGGTTCGGGTAAAGGTTAGGGTTAGGGTTAGGGTTAGCGTTAAGGTTAGGGTTAGGGTTAGGGTAAGGGTGAGGGTTAGGGTTAAGGTTAGGGTTACGGTTAGGGTTAGGGGTTAGGGTTAGTGTTAGTGTTAGGTTTAGAGTTAGGGTTAGGGTAAGGATAAGAGTTAGGGTTAGGGATACGGTTAGGTTTCGGGTGGTTATGGTTAGGGTAAGGGTAAGGAGTAGGGTTAGGGTCATGGTTATGGTTAAAGTTAGGGTTAGATTTAGGGTAAGGGTAAGGGTTAGGGTTAGGGTTAGGGTTAGGGCAAGTGTTAGAGTTAGGGTTAGTGTTAGGGTTAGGGTAAGGGTAAGCGTTAGGGTTAAGATAAGTGTTAGGGTTAGGGTTAGGGTAAGGATAAGGTTTAGGGTTAGGTTTAGGGTTAGAGTTAGTCTAAGGGTAAGGGTTAGGTTTAGGGTTAGGGTTAGGATTAGGGTAAGGATGAGGGTTAGAGTTCAGGTTATCGTTAGGGTTAGGGTTAGGGTAAGGGTTAGGGTTAAAGTTAGGGTTAAGGTAAGGGTTAGGGTTAGGGTTAGGGTAAGGGTAAGGGTGAGGGTTAGGTTTAGGGTTAGGTTTAGGGTTAGGGTTAGGTTAGGGTTGGGGTTAAGGTTAGGGATAGGGTCAGGTTAAGGGTAAGGTTTGGGTTACGTTTAGGGTTAGGGTAAGGGTAAGGGTTAGGTTTAGGGTTAGGCTAAGGGTTAGGGTAAGGGTGAGGGTTAGTGTTAGGGTTAGGTTAAGTGTTTGGGTTAGGGTTAGGGTTAGGATAAGTGTTATGGTTAGGGTTAGGGTTAGGGTTAGGGTTAGTGTAAGGGTTAGGGTTAGGGTTAGGTTTAGGTGTTAGGATTAGGGTTAGGGTTAGGGTTAGGGTTAGGCTTAGTGTTAGGGTAAGGGTAAGGGTTAGGGTTAAGGGTGAGATTAGGGTTAGGGTTAGGGTTAGGGTTAGGGTAAGTGTTAGGGTTAGGGTTAGGCTTAGGGTCAGGTTCGGGTTAGGGTTAGGGTTAGGGTTGGGGTTAAGTTTAGGCTTAGGGTTAGGGTAAGGTTAAGGGTTAGGGTTAGGGTTAGGGTTAGGGTAATTGTTAGGGTTAGGGTTAGAGGTAGGGTTAAGGTAAGGGTTAGGGTTAGGGTTAGGGTAAGGATTAGTGTTATGGTTAGGCTTAGTGTTAGAGTAAGGGTAAGGGTTAGGGCTAGGGTTAGGCTTAGTGTTAAATTTGAGGTTAGGTTTAGGGTTAGGGTTAGGGTAAGGTTTAGGGTGAGGGTTAGGGTAAGGTTTAGGGTTAGGATGAGATATAGGGTTAGGGTTAGGGTTAGGGTAAGGGTTAGGGTTAGGGTTAGAGTTAAGATTGAGTTTTAGGTTAGGGTTAGAGTAAGGGTTAGGGTTAGGGTTAGGGTAAGGGTTAGGGTTAGGTTTAGGGTAAGGGTAAGGGTTAAGTTTAGGGTTAGGGTTACGGTTAGGGAAAGGGTAAGGGTTAGGGTTAGGTTTAGGTTTAGGAAAAGGATTTGGTTTAGGGTTAGGGTTAGGGTAAGGGTTAGGTTTAGGGTTAGTGTTAGCATTAAGGTTAGGGTTAGTATTAGGTTTAGGGTTACGTTTAGGGTTAGGGGTAAGGTAAGGATAAGAGTTAGGGATAGGGATACAGTTAGGCTTCGGTTTAGGTTTAGGTTTAGGGTTAGGGTAAGGGTTAGGATTAGCGTTAGGGTTATGGTTAAGGTTAGGTTTAGGGTTAGGGTAAGGAAAAGGGTTAGGGTTAGGGTTAGGTTTAGGGTTAGTGTTAGGGTTAGGGTTATGGTTATGGTTATGGTTAGGGTTCGGGTTATGGTAAGGGTAAGGGTAAGGATTAGAGTTAAGGTTAGGGTTAGGGTTCGCGTTAGGGTTAAGTTTAGGGTGAGGGTAAGGTTTAGGGTTAGGGTTAGGGTTATCGTTAGGATTAGGGTTAGGTTTAAGGTTACGGTTTATGTTAGGGTTAGGGTTAGGGTTAGGGTAAGGTTATGTGTTAGAGTAAGGGTTTGGGTTAGGGTTAGGGTAAGTGTTAGGGTTAGGGTTAGGGTTACGGTTAGGGTTAGAGTAAGGGTGAGGGTTAGGTTTAAAGTTAGGGTTAGGGTTAGGGTTAGGGATTGGGTTACGGTAAGGGTAAGGGTAAGGGTTAGGGTTAGGGTTAGGGTTAGGTTTAGGGTTAGGGTTAGGCTAAGGATAAATGTTAGAGTTAAGGTTAGGGTTAGGGTTAGGCTTAGTGTTAGAGTAAGTGTAAGGGTTAGGGTTAGGGTTAGGGTTAAGGTTAGGGTTAATGTTGAGGTTAGGGTTAGGGTTAGGGTTATGTTTAGGGTGAGGGTAAGAGTAAGAGTTAGGGTTAAGATTAGGGTAAGGGTTAGGGTTAGGATTAGGTTTAGGGTTAGGGAAAGGGTTAGGGTTAGAGTTAGGGTGAGGGTTAGGCTTAGTATTAGGGTAAGGGTAATGGTTAGGGTAAGGGTTAGGGTTAGGGTTAGGGTAAGGATAGTGTTAGGTTTAGGCTTAGTGCTAGCGTAAGGGTAATGGTTAGGGTTAGGGTTAGGGTTATGGGTAAGGTTGAGGTTAGGGTTAGGGTTAGGGTTAGGGTAAGGGTTAGGATTAGGGTTACGGTAAGGGTGGGTTAGGGTTAGGGTTTGGGTAGGGTAAGGGTTAGGGTTAGGGTTAGGGTTAGGTTTAGTATTAGGGTAAGCGTAAGGGTTAGGGTTAGGGTTAGGGTTATGGTTAGGGTGAGGGTAAGGGTAAGGTTTAGGGTTAAGATTAGGGTCAGAGTTAGGGTTAGGATTAGGGTTAGGGTAAGGTTAAGGGTTAGGTTAGGGTTAGGGTTAAGAATAGGGTTAGGGTTAGGTTTAGGGTTAAGATTAGGGTTAGCCTTAGGTTAAGGTTAAGGGTTAGGTTTAGGTTTAGGGTTAGGGTTATGGTAAGGGTAAGGGTTAGGTTAGGGTTAGGATTAGGGTTAGAGTTAGGGTTAGGGTAAGGATAAGTGTTAAGGTAAAGATTAGGGTTAAGGTTAGGGTAAGGGTGAGCGTAATGGTAAGGGTTAGTTTTAGGTTTAGGTTTAGGGTTAGGGTAAGAGTAAGGGTTAGGGTTAGGGTTAGGGTTAGGTTTAGGGTTAGGGTTACGTTTAGGGTTAATGTAAGGGTAAGGGTTAGGGTTAAGGTTAGGTTTAGGGTTAGGTTTAGGCTTAGGGTTAGGATTAGGGTAAGGGTAAGTGTTAAGGTTAGGATTAGGGTTAGGGTTAGGTTTATGGTTAGGGTTATGGTTAGGGTAAGGGTTAGTGTTAGGATTAGGGTTACGGTTAGGGTTAGGGTTAGGGTTAGGGTTAGGGTTAAGGTTAGGGTAAGGGTGAGCGTAACGGTAAGTGTTAGGTTTAGGTTTAGGGTTAGGGTTATCTTAAGTGTAAGGGTTAGGGTTAGGATTAGGGTTAGGGTTAGGGTAAGGGTTAGGTTTAGGGTTAGGGTTAAGGTTAGGGTTAGGGTTAGTTTTAGGGTTAGGGTTAGGGTTAGGTTTAGGGGATAGGGTTAGGGGTAGGTGTTAGGGTTAGTGTTAGGGTTAGGGTAAGGGTTAGGGTTAGGGGTTGGGGTTAGTGTCAGGGTTAGGTTAAGGGTTAGGGTTAGGGTTAGGGTTAGGATAAGGGTTAGGGTTAGTGTTAGGGTTAGAGTTAAGGTAAGGGTAAGTTTTTGGGTTAGGGTTAGGGTTAAGGTTAGGGTTAGGGTTAGGGTTGGAGTTAAGATTAGGGTTAGGGTTAGGGTAAGCGTAAGGGTTAGGGTTAGGTTTAGGGTTAGGGTAAGTGTTAGGGTTAGTGTTAGCGTTAGGTTTAGGGTTATTGTTAGGGTAAGGGTAAGGGTTAGGGTTGGGGTTAGGGTTAGGTGTTAGGGTTAGTGTTAGGGTTAGGATTAGGTTTACGATTAGGGTTAGGGTAAGGGTAAGGGTTAGGGTTAGTTTTCGTGTTAGCTTTTTGGTTAGGGTTAGTGTAAGGGTAAGGGTTAAGTTTAGTGTTAGGTTAAGGTTAGGATTAGTTTTAGGGTTAGGTTTAGGGTTAGGTTTAGGTTTAGGTTTAGGTTTAGTGTAAGGGAAAGGGTTAGTATTAGGGTTAGGGTTAGGGAAAGGGTAAGGGTTCGGGTTAGGGTTAGGTTAAGGATTAGGGTTAGGGTTAGGGTTAGGGTAAGGGTTAGGTTTAGGGTTAGGGTAAGGGTTAGGGTTAGGGATAGGGTTACGGTTAGGCTTAGGTGTTATGGTTAGGGTTAGGTTTAGGGATAGGTTTAGGGTAAGGATAAGAGTTAGGGTTAGGGATAGGGCTAGGGTACAGGTAAGGGTAAGGGTTAAGGTTAGGGTTAAGGTTAGGGTTAGGGTTTGGGTAAGGGTAAGGTTTACGGTTTGGGTTAGGGTTAGGGTTAGGGTAAGGGTTAGGGTTAGGGTTAGGGTTAGGTTTAGGGTATGGGTAAGGGCTAGGGTTAAGGTTAGGGTTAGGGTAAGGGTTAGGGTTAGGGTAAGGGTAAGGTTTAGGGTTACGGTTAGAATTAGGATTAGGGTTAGGGTAAGGGTTAGGGTTAAGTTTAGGGTTAGGGCTAGTTTTAGGGTTAGGGTTAGTTTTAGGGTAAAGGTAAGGGTTAGGGTTAGGATTAGGGTTAGGGTTAGGGTAAGGGGTAGGATTAGCGTTAAGGTTAGGGTTAGGGTTCGGGTAAGGGTAAGCGTTAGGGTTAGCGTTACGGTTAGGTTTAGTGTTGGGGTTAAGGTTAGGGTTAGGGTAAGGGTTAGGGTTAGGGTTAGGGTTAGGGTTAGGTTTTGGGTTAGGTTTAGGGTTAGGGTTAGGGTTAGGGTTAGGTTTAGGGTTAGGGTTAGGGTAATGGTTAGGGTTAGGGTAAGGGTAAGTGTTAGGGTTAGGGTTAGGGTTACGGTTAGGGTTAGAGTAAGGGTAAGGGTTAGGTTTAAAGTTAGGGTTAGGGTTAGGGATAGGGTTACGGTAAGGGTAATGGTAAGGCTTAGGGTTAGATTTAGGGTTAGGGTAATGGTAAGGGTTAGGTTTAGGGTTAGGGTTAGGGTTAGGCTAAGGATAAATGTTTGAGTTAAGGTTAGGGTTAGGGTAAGGGTTAGGGTTAGGCTTAGTGTTAGAGTAAGTGTAAGGGTTAGGGTTAGGTTTAGGTTTAAGGTTATGGTTAATGTTGAGGTTAGGGTTAGGGTTAGGGTTATGTTTAGGGTGAGGGTAAGAGTAAGGGTTATGGTTAAGATTAGGGTAAGGGTTAGGGTTAGGATTAGGTTTAGGGTTAGGGAAAGGGTTAGGGTTAGAGTTAGGGTGAGGGTTAGGCTTAGTATTAGGGTAAGGGTAAGGGTTAGCGTAAGGGTTAGGGTTCGGTTTAGGGTAAGGATAGTGTTAGGTTTAGGCTTAGTGCTAGCGTAGGGGTAATGGTTAGGGTTAGGGTTAGGGTTAAGGTTGAGGTTAGGGTTAGGGTTAGGGATAGGGTAAGGGTTAGGATTAGGGTTAGGGTAAGGGTGGGTTAGAGTTAAGGTTAGGGTAGGGTAAGGGTTAGGGTTAGGGTTAGGTTTAGTATTAGGGTAAGCGTAAGGGTTAGGGTTAGGGTTAGGGTTAGGGTGAGGGTAAGGGTAAGGGTTAGGGTTAAGATTAGGGTCAGGGTTAGGGTTAGGATTAGGGTTAGGGTAAGGGTAAGGGTTAGGTTAGGGTTAGGGTTAAGAATAGGGTTAGGGTTAGGTTTAGGGTTAAGATTAGTGTTAGCCTTAGGTAAGGGTAAGGGTTAGGTTTAGGTTTAGGGTTATGGTTATGGTAAGGGTAAGGGTTAGGTTAGGGTTAGGTTTAGGGTTAGAGTTAGGTTTAGGGTAAGGATAAGTGTTAGGGTAAAGATTAGGGTTAGGGTTAGGGTTAGGGTTAAGGTTAGGTAAGGGTGAGCATAATGGTAAGGGTTAGTTTTAGGTTTAGGTTTAGGGTTAGGGTAAGAGTAAGGGTTAGGGTTAGGGTTAGGTTTAGGGTTAGGGTTAGGTTTAGGGTTAAGGTAAGGGTAAGGATTAGGGTTAAGGTTAGGTTTAGGGTTAGGTTTAGGCTTAGGGTTAGGATTAGGGTAAGGGTAAGTGTTAGGGTTGGGATTATGGTTAGGGTTAGGTTTATGGTTAGGGTTAGGGTTAGGGTAAGGGTTAGTGTTAGGGTTAGTGTTACGGTTAGGTTTAGGTTTAGGGTTAGGGTTAGGGTTAGGGTAAGGATAAATGTTAGGGTTAAGATTAGGGTTAGGGTTAGGGTTAGGGTTAAGGTTAGGGTAAGGGTGAGCGTAACGGTAAGGGTTAGGTTTAGGTTTAGGGTTAGGGTTAGGTTAAGTGTAAAGGTTAGGGTTAGGATTAGGGTTAGGGTTAGGGTAAGGGTTAGGGTTAGGTTTAGGGTTAAGGTTAGGGTTAGGGTTAGTTTTAGGGTTAGGGTTAGTGTAAGTGTAAGGGTTAGGTTTAGAATTAGTGTTAGCGTTAGGGTAAGGGTTAGGGTTTGTGTTAGGGTTAGGGTTTGGTTTAGGATTATGGTTAGTGTAAGGTTAAGGGTTAGGGTTAGGGTTAGGGTAAGTGTTAGGGTTAGAGTTAGGGTTAGGGTAAGGGAAAGGGTTAGGGTTAGGTTTAGGGTTAGGGTTATGGTAAGGGTTAGGGTTAGTGTTAGGGTTAGGGTTTGGTTTAGGGTTATGGTTTAGGGTTATGGTTAGTGTAAGGGTAAGTGTTAGGGTTAGGTTTAGGGGTTAGAGTTAGGGGTAGGTGTTAGGGTTAGTGTTAGGGTTAGAGTAAGGTTTAGGGTTAGGGGTTAGGGTTAGTGTCAGGGTTAGGTTAAGGGTTAGGGTTAGGGTTAGGGTTAGGATAAGGGTTAGGGTTAGTGTTAGGGTTAGAGTTAAGGTAAGGGTAAGTTTTTGGGTTAGGGTTAGGGTTAAGGTTAGGGTTAGGGTTAGGGTTGGAGTTAAGATTAGGGTTAGGGTTAAGGTACGCGTAAGGGTTAGGGTTAGGTTTAGGGTTAGGGTAAGTGTTAGGGTTAGTGTTAGCGTTAGGTTTAGGGTTATTGTTTGGGTAAGGGTAAGGGTTAGGGTTAGGGTTAGGGTTAGGTGTTAGGGTTAGTGTTAGGGTTAGGTTTAGGTTTACGATTAGGGTTGGGGTAAGGGTAAGGGTTAGGGTTAGTTTTCGTGTTAGCTTTAGGGTTAGGGTTAGTGTAAGGGTAAGGGTTAGGGTTAGTGTTAAGGGTTAAGGTTAGGATTAGTTTTAGGGTTAGGGTTAGGGTTAGGTTTAGGTTTAGGTTTAGTGTAAGGGAAAGGGTTAGGATTAGGGTTAGGGTTAGGGAAAGGGTAAGGGTTCGGGTTAGGGTTAGGTTAAGGATTAGGGTTAGGGTTAGGGTTAGGGTAAGGGTTAGGGTTAGGGTTAGGGTAAGGGTTAGGGTTAGGGATAGGGTTACGGTTAGGCTTAGGTGTTATGGTTAGTGTTAGGTTTAGGGATAGGTTTAGGGTAAGGATAAGAGTTAAGCTTAGGGATAGGGCTAGGGTTAGGGTAAGGGTAAGGGTTAAGGTTAGGGTTAAGTTTAGGGTTAGGGTTTGGGTAAGGGTAAGGTTTACGGTTTGGGTAGGGTTAGGGTTAGGGTAAGGGTTAGGGTTAGGGTTAGGGTTAGGGTTAGGGTATGGGTAAGGGTTAGGTTTAAGGTTAGTGTTAGGGTAAGCGTTAGGGTTAGGGTTAGGGTAAGGCTAAGGTTTAGGGTTACGGTTAGAATTAGGATTAGGGTTAGGGTAAGGGTTAGGGTTAGAGTTAGGGTTAAGTTTAGGTTTAGGGTTAGTTTTAGGGTTAGGGTTAGATTTAGGGTAATGGTAAGGGTTAGGGTTAGGATTAGGGTTAGGGTTAGGGTAAGGGGTAGGATTAGCGTTAAGGTTAGGGTTAGGTTTAGGGTTAGGGTTAGGGTAAGGGTAAGCGTTAGGGTTAGGGTTAGGTTTAGTGTTGGGGTTAAGGTTAGGGTTAGGGTAAGGGTTAGGGTTAGGGTTAGGGTTAGGTTTAGGGTTAAGTTTAGGGTTAGGGTTAGGGTTAGTGTTAGGGCTATGGTTAGGGTAAGGTTTAGGGTTAGGGTAAGGGTAAGTGTTAGGGTTAGGGTTAGCGTTAGTGTTAGGGTTAGGGTTAGGGTAAGAATAAGGGTTAGGGTTAGGGTTAGGGTAAGAGTAAGGGTTAGGGTTAGGGTTAGGGTTAGGTTAGGGTTTGGGTTAGGGTTAGGTTTAAGGTAAGGGTAAGGGTTAGGGTTAAGGTTAGTGTTAGGGTTAGGTTTTATTGTTAGGGTTAGATTAGGGTAAGGGTACGGGTTAGGGTTAGGATTAGGGTTAGGGTTATGGTAAAGGTTAGGGTTAGGGTTAGGTTTAGGTTATGGGTAAGGTTTAGGGTTAGGGTTAGGTTTAGGGTTAGTATTAGGGTAAGGTAAGTGTTAGGGTTAGGGGTAGGTTTAGGGTTAGGTTAGGATAACGGTAAGGGTAAGGGTTAGGGTTAGGTTTAGGGTTGGGGTTAAGGTTAGGGATAGGGTTAGGGTTAGGGTAGGAGTAAGGTTTAGGGTTCGGGTTAGGGTTAGGTTAAGGGTTAGGGTTAGGGTTAGGGTTAGGTTTAGGTTTAGGGTTACGGTTAGGGTTAGGGTTAGGGTTAGGTTAAGGGTATATGTTAGGGTTAGTGTTAGTGTTAGGGTTAGGGTTAGGGTTAATGTAAGGGTAAGGGTTAGGTTTAGGGTTAATGTTAGTTTTAGGGTAAGGGTTAGGGTTAGGTTTATTGTAAGGGTAAGGTTTAGGGTTAGGGTTAGGGTTAGAGTAAGGGTAAAGGTTAGGGTTAGGGTTAGGGTTAGGGTAGGGGTTATGGTAAGGGTAAGTGTTAGTGTTAATGTTAGAATAAGGGTAAGGGTTAGCGTTAGGGTTAGGGTTAGTGTTAGGGTTAGGGTTAGGTTAAGGGTAAGGGTTAGGGTTAGGGTTAGGGTTAGGTGTACGTTTAGAGTTAAGGTAAGGGTAAGTTTTAGGGTTAGGGTTAGAGTTAGGGATTGGGTTCGGTTTAGGGTTGGGGTTAAGGTTAGGGTTAGGGTTAGGGTAAGCATAAGGGTTAGGGTTAGGTTTAGGGTTAGGGTAAGTGTTAGGGTTAGGGTTAGGGTTAGATTTAGGTTTAGGGTTAGGGTTAGGGTTAGGTGTTAGGGTTAGTGTTAGGGTTAGGATTAGGTTTACGATTAGGGTTAGGGTAAGGGAAAGGGTTAGGGTTAGGGTTAGGGTTCGCGTTAGCTTTAGGGTTAGGGTTAGGGTAAGGGTAAGGTTTAGGGATAGGGTTAGGGTAAGGATAACAGTTAGGTTTAGGGATAGGGCTAGGGTTAGGGTAAGGGTAAGGGTTAAGTTTAGGGTTAAGGTTAGGGTTAGGGTTAGGGTAAGGTTAAGGTTTACTGTTTGGGTTAGGGTTAGGGTAAGGGTTAGGGTTAGGGTTAGGGTTAGGTTTAGGGTATGGGTAAGGGTTAGGGTTATGGTTAGTGTTAGGTTTAGGTTTAGGGTTAGGGTTAGGGTATGGGTAAGGGTTAGGTTTAGTTTTAGGGTAAGGGTTATGGTAAGGGTAAGGGTTAGGTTAGGGATAGGGTTAGGTTTCGGTTTAGGGTTAGGGTTAGGGTAAGGATAAGTGTTACGGTTAAGGTTAGGGTTAGGGTTAGGGTTAAGGTTAGGGAAAGGGTAAGGGTTCGGGTTAGGGTTAGGGTTAGGTTAAGGATTAGGGTTAGGGTTAGGGTTAGGGTAAGGGTTAGGGTTAGGGTTAGGGTAAGGGTTAGGGTTAGGGATAGGGTTACGGTTAGGCTTATGTGTTATGGTTAGGGTTAGGTTTAGGGATAGGTTTAGGGTAAGGATAAGAGTTAGGGTTAGGGATAGGGCTAGGGTACAGGTAAGGGTAAGGGTTAGGGTTAGGATTAGGGTTAGGGTTAGGGTTAGGGTTTGGGTAAGGGTAAGGTTTACGGTTTGGGTTAGGGTTAGGGTTAGGGTAAGGGTTAGGGTTAGGGTTAGGGTTAGGTTTAGGGTATGGGTAAGGGCTAGGGTTAAGGTTAGGGTTAGGGTAAGGGTTAGGGTTAGGGTTAGGGTAAGGGTAAGGTTTAGGGTTACGGTTAGAATTAGGATTAGGGTTAGGGTAAGGGTTAGGGTTAAGTTTAGGGTTAGGGCTAGTTTTAGGGTTAGGGTTAGTTTTAGGGTAAAGGTAAGGGTTAGGGTTAGGATTAGGGTTAGGGTTAGGGTAAGGGGTAGGATTAGCGTTAAGGTTAGGGTTAGGGTTCGGGTAAGGGTAAGCGTTAGGTTTAGCGTTACGGTTAGGTTTAGTGTTGGGGTTAAGGTTAGGGTTAGGGTAAGGGTTAGGGTTAGGGTTAGGGTTAGGTTTTGGGTTAGGTTTAGGGTTAGGGTTAGGGTTAGGGTTAGGTTTAGGGTTAGGGTTAGGGTTAGGGTAATGGTTAGGGTTAGGGTAAGGGTAAGTGTTAGGGTTAGGGTTAGGGTTACGGTTAGGGTTAGAGTAAGGGTAAGGGTTAGGTTTAAAGTTAGGGTTAGGGTTAGGGATAGGGTTACGGTAAGGGTAATGGTAAGGGTTAGGGTTAGATTTAGGGTTAGGGTAATGGTAAGGGTTAGGTTTAGGGTTAGGGTTAGGTTTAGCGTTAGGGTTAGGCTAAGGATAAATGTTAGAGTTAAGGTTAGGATTAGGGTTAGGGTTAGGGTTAGGCTTTGTGTTAGAGTAAGTGTAAGGGTTAGGGTTAGGTTTAGGTTTAAGGTTAGGGTTAATGTTGAGGTTAGGGTTAGGGTTATGTTTAGGGTGAGGGTAAGAGTAAGGGTTATGGTTAAGATTAGGGTAAGGGTTAGGGTTAGGATTAGGTTTAGGCTTAGGGAAAGGGTTAGGGTTAGAGTTAGGGTGAGGGTTAGGCTTAGTATTAGGGTAAGGGTAAGGGTTAGCGTAAGGGTTAGGTTTCGGTTTAGGGTAAGGATAGTGTTAGGTTTAGGCTTAGTGCTAGCGTAGGGGTAATGGTTAGGGTTAGGGTTAGGGTTAGGGTTAAGGTTGAGGTTAGGGTTAGGGTTAGGGTTAGGGTAAGGGTTAGGATTAGGGTTAGGGTAAGGGTGGGTTAGAGTTAGGGTTCGGGTTAGGGTTAGGGTTATGGGTAGAGTTAGAATAAGGGTAAGGGGTAGGGTTAGGGTTCGGTTAGGTTTAGGGTTAGGGTAAGGATCAGGGTTACAGTGAGGGTTAGGGTAAGGTTTACAATTAGGGTTAGGGTTAGGGTAGGGGTTAGGGTAAGGGTTAGGATTGGGGTTAGGGTAAGGGCAATTGTTAGGGTTAGGGTTAGGGTTAAGTTTAGGGTTAGGGTTAGTTTTAGGGTTAGGGTTAGGGTAAGGGTGAGGGTTAGGTTTCGGGTTACGGTTAAGGTTAGGGTTAGGGTTAAGGCAAGGCTTAGGGTTAGGGTAAGGGTTAGGTTTAGGGTTAGGGTTAGGGTTAGGGTTGGGTTTAGGTTAAGGGTATGTGTTAGGGTTAGTGTATTGGATAGGGTTAGGGTTAGGTTTAGCCTTAGGGTAAGTGTAAGTGTAAGGGTTAGGGTTAGGGTTAATGTAAGGGTAACGGTTAGGTTTAGGGTTAGTGTTAGGTTTAGGGTGAGGTTAGGGTTAGGTTTATTGTAAGGGTAAGGTTTAGGGTTAGGGTTAGGGTTAGAGTAAGGGTAAGGGGTAGGGTTAGGGTTAGGGTTAGGTTTAGTGTTAGGGTAAGGATAAGGGTTAGAGTGAGGGTTAGGGTAAGGGTTAGGGTTAGGGTAAGGGTTAGGGTAGGGGTTAGGGTTAGGGTTAGGGTTAGGGTAGGGTTTAGGGTAAGGGTAAGTGTTAGGGTTGATGTTAGAATAAGGGTAAGGTTTAGATTTAGGGTTATGGTTAGTGTTAGGTTTAGGGTTAGGCTTAGGGTAAGGGCAATTGTTAGGTTTAGGGTTAGGGTTAAGGTTAGGGTTAGGGTTAGGGTTAGGTTTAGGGTTAGGGTTAGTGTTTGTAAGGGTTAGGGTTCAGGTTACGGTTAAGGTTAGGGTTAGGGTTAGGGTTAAGGTAAGGGTTAGGGTTAGAGTAAGGGTTAGTGTTAGAGTTAGGGTTACGGTTAGGTTTAGGGTTAGGGTTAGGGTTAGGGTAAGTGTTAGTGTTAGTGTTAATGTTAGGGTTTGGGTTAGGGTAAGGGTTAGGGTTAGAGTTAGGTTTAGGGTGAGGGTGAGGGTTAGGGTTAGGGTTAGGGTAAGGGATAGGTTAGGGTAAGGGTAAGGGTTAGGGTTAAGTTAGGGTTTGGGTTAGTGTTAGGGTTAGGGTTAGGGTTAGGGTAAGTGTAAGGGTTAGGGTTAGGATTAGGGTTAGGGTTAGGGTAAGGGTTAGGGTTAGGGTTAGGGTTAAGGTTAGGGTTAGGGTTAGTTTTAGGGTTAGGGTTAGGGTTAGTGTAAGGGTAAGGGTTAGGGTTAGAATTAGTGTTAGCCTTAGGGTAAGTGTTAGGGGTAGTGTTAGGGTTAGGGTTAGTTTTAGGGTTATGGTTAGGGTAAGGGTAAGGGTTAGGTTTAGGGTTAGGTTTAGTGTTGGGGTTAAGGTTAGGGTTAAGGTAAAGGTTAGGGTTTGGGTTAGAGTTAGGGTTAGGATTAAGGTTATTTTTAGAGTTACGGTTTGGGTAAGGGTAAGGGTTAGGGTTAGGTTTAGGGTTCACGTTAGCTTAGGGTTAGGGTTAGGGAAAGGGTAAGGGTTAGGGTTAGGGTTAAGGTTAAGGTTAGGGTTAATTTTAGGGTTAGGGTTAGGGTTAGGTTTAGGTTTAGGTTTAGTGTAAGGGAAAGGGTTAGGATTAGGGTTAGGGTTAGGGAAAGGGTAAGGGTTCGGGTTAGGGTTAGGTTAAGGATTAGGGTTAGGGTTAGGGTTAGGGTAAGGGTTAGGGTTAGGGTTAGGGTAAGGTTTAGGGTTAGGGATACGGTTACGGTTAGGCTTAGGTGTTATGGTTAGTGTTAGGTTTAGGGATAGGTTTAGGGTAAGGATAAGAGTTAAGGTTAGGGATAGGGCTAGGGTTAGGGTAAGGGTAAGGGTTAAGGTTAGGGTTAAGTTTAGGGTTAGGGTTTGGGTAAGGGTAAGGTTTACGGTTTGGGTAGGGTTAGGGTTAGGGTAAGGGTTAGGGTTAGGGTTAGGGTTAGGGTATGGGTAAGGGTTAGGTTTAAGGTTAGTGTTAGGGTAAGCGTTAGGGTTAGGGTTAGGGTAAGGGTAAGGTTTAGGGTTATGGTTAGAATTAGGATTAGGGTTAGGGTAAGGGTTAGGGTTAGAGTTAGGGTTAAGTTTAGGTTTAGGGTTAGTTTTAGGGTTAGGGTTAGTTTTAGGGTAAGGGTAAGTTTTAGGGTTAGGATTAGGGTTAGGGTTAGGGTAAGGGGTAGGATTAGCGTTAAGGTTAGGGTTAGGTTTAGGGTTAGGGTTAGGGTAAGGGTAAGTGTTAGGGTTAGGGTTAGGTTTAGTGTTGGGGTTAAGGTTAGGGTTAGGGTAAGGGTTAGGGTTAGGGTTAGGGTTAGGTTTAGGGTTAGGTTTAGGGTTAGGGTTAGGGTTAGTGTTAGGGTTATGGTTAGGGTAAGGTTTAGGGTTAGGGTAAGGGTAAGTGTTAGGGTTAGGGTTAGCGTTAGTGTTAGGGTTAGGGTTAGGGTAAGAATAAGGGTTAGGGTTAGGGTTAGGGTTAGGTTTCCGGTTGCGGTTAAATGTAGGGTCTCGGTTACGGTAAGAGTAAGGGTTAGGGTTATTGTTAGGGTTAAGGTTAGGGTAAGGATGAGGGTAAGGGTAAGGTTTTGGTTAGGTTTAGGGTTAGGGTTAGGGTAAGAGTAAGGGTTAGGGTTAGGGTTAGGGTTAGGTTAGGGTTTGGGTTAGGGTTAGGGTTAAGGTAAGGGTAAGGGTTAGGGTTAAGGTTAGTGTTAGGGTTAGGTTTTATTGTTAGGGTTAGATTAGGGTAAGGGTACGGGTTAGGGTTAGGATTAGGGTTAGGGTTATGGTAAAGGTTAGGGTTAGGGTTAGGTTTAGGTTATGGGTAAGGTTTAGGGTTAGGGTTAGGTTTAGGGTTAGTATTAGGGTAAGGTAAGTGTTAGGGTTAGGGGTAGGTTTAGGGTTAGGTTAGGATAACGGTAAGGGTAAGGGTTAGGGTTAGGTTTAGGGTTGGGGTTAAGGTTAGGGATAGGGTTAGGGTTAGGGTAGGAGTAAGGTTTAGGTTCGGGTTAGGGTTAGGTTAAGGGTTAGGGTTAGGGTTAGGGTTACGTTTAGGTTTAGGGTTACGGTTAGGGTTAGGATTAGGGTTGGGTTAAGGGTATATGTTAGGGTTAGTGTTAGTGTTAGGGTTAGGGTTAGGGTTAATGTAAGGGTAAGGGTTAGGTTTAGGGTTAATGTTAGTTTTAGGGTAAGGGTTAGGGTTAGGTTTATTGTAAGGGTAAGGTTTAGGGTTAGGGTTAGGGTTAGAGTAAGGGTAAAGGTTAGGGTTAGGGTTAGGGTTAGGGTAGGGGTTATGGTAAGGGTAAGTGTTAGTGTTAATGTTAGAATATGGGTAAGGGTTAGCGTTAGGGTTAGGGTTAGGGTTAGGGTTAGGGTTAGGGTTAGGTTAAGGGTAAGGGTTAGGGTTAGGGTTAGGGTTAGGTGTACGTTTAGAGTTAAGGTAAGGGTAAGTTTTAGGGTTAGGGTTAGAGTTAGGGATTGGGTTCGGTTTAGGGTTGGGGTTAAGGTTAGGGTTAGGGTTAGGGTAAGCATAAGGGTTAGGGTTAGGTTTAGGGTTAGGGTAAGTGTTAGGGTTAGGGTTAGGGTTAGATTTAGGTTTAGGGTTAGGGTTAGGGTTAGGTGTTAGGGTTAGTGTTAGGGTTAGGATTAGGTTTACGATTAGGGTTAGGGTAAGGGAAAGGGTTAGGGTTAGGGTTAGTGTTTGCGTTAGCTTTAGGGTTAGGGTTAGGGTAAGGGTAAGGTTTAGGGATAGGGTTAGGGTAAGGATAACAGTTAGGTTTAGGGAAAGGGCTAGGGTTAGGGTAAGGGTAAGGGTTAAGTTTAGGGTTAAGGTTAGGGTTAGGGTTAGGGTAAGGGTAAGGTTTACGGTTTGGGTTAGGGTTAGGGTAAGGGTTAGGGTTAGGGTTAGGGTTAGGTTTAGGGTATGGGTAAGGGTTAGGTTTAGTTTTAGGGTAAGGGTTATGGTAAGGGTAAGGGTTAGGTTAGGGATAGGGTTAGGTTTCGGTTTAGGGTTAGGGTTAGGGTAAGGATAAGTGTTACGGTTAAGGTTAGGGTTAGGGTTAGGGTTAAGGTTAGGGAAAGGGTAAGGGTTCGGGTTAGGGTTAGGTTAAGGATTAGGGTTAGGGTTAGGGTTAGGGTAAGGGTTAGGGTTAGGGTTAGGGTAAGGGTTAGGGTTAGGGATAGGGTTACGGTTAGGCTTAGGTGTTATGGTTAGGGTTTGGTTTAGGGATAGGTTTAGGGTAAGGACAAGAGTTAGGGTTAGGGATAGGGCTAGGGTACAGGTAAGGGTAAGGGTTAAGGTTAGGGTTAAGGTTAGGGTTAGGGTTTGGGTAAGGGTAAGGTTTACGGTTTGAGTTAGGGTTAGGGTTAGGGTAAGGGTTAGGGTTAGGGTTAGGGTTAGGTTTAGGGTATGGGTAAGGGCTAGGGTTAAGGTTAGGGTTAGGGTAAGGGTTAGGGTTAGGGTTAGGGTAAGGGTAAGGTTTAGGGTTACGGTTAGAATTAGGATTAGGGTTAGGGTAAGGGTTAGGGTTAAGTTTAGGGTTAGGGCTAGTTTTAGGGTTAGGGTTAGTTTTAGGGTAAGGGTAGGGATTAGGGTTAGGATTAGGGTTATGGTTAGGGTAAGGGGTAGGATTAGCGTTAAGGTTAGGGTTAGGGTTCGGGTAAGGGTAAGCGTTAGGGTTAGCGTTACGGTTAGGTTTAGTGTTGGGGTTAAGGTTAGGGTTAGGGTAAGGGTTAGGGTTAGGGTTAGGGTAAGGGTAAGGTTTAGGGTTACGGTTAGAATTAGGATTAGGGTTAGGGTAAGGGTTAGGGTTAAGTTTAGGGTTAGGGCTAGTTTTAGGGTTAGGGTTAGTTTTAGGGTAAGGGTAAGGGTTAGGGTTAGGATTAGGGTTAGGGTTAGGGTAAGGGGTAGGATTAGCGTTAAGGTTAGGGTTAGGGTTCGGGTAAGGGTAAGCATTAGGGTTAGCGTTACGGTTAGGTTTAGTGTTGGGGTTAAGGATAGGGTTAGGGTAAGGGTTAGGGTTAGGGTTAGGGTTAGGTTTTGGGTTAGGTTTATGGTTAGGGTTAGGGTTAGGGTTAGGTTTAGGGTTAGGGTTAGGGTAAGGGTTAGGGTTAGGGTAAGGGTAAGTGTTAGGGTTAGGGTTAGGGTTACGGTTAGGGTTAGAGTAAGGGTAAGGGTTAGGTTTAAAGTTAGGGTTAGGGTTAGGGATAGGGTTACGGTAAGGGTAAGGGTAAGGGTTAGGGTTAGATTTAGGGTTAGGGTAATGGTAAGGGTTAGGTTTAGGGTTAGGGTTAGGTTTAGGGTTAGGGTTAGGCTAAGGATAAATGTTAGAGTTAAGGTTAGGGTTAGGGTTAGGGTTAGGGTTAGGCTTAGTGTTAGAGTAAGTGTAAGGGTTAGGGTTAGGTTTAGGTTTAAGGTTAGGGTTAATGTTGAGGTTAGGGTTAGGGTTAGGGTTATGTTTAGGGTGAGGGTAAGAGTAAGGGTTATGGTTAAGATTAGGGTAAGGGTTAGGGTTAGGATTAGGTTTAGGGTTAGGGAAAGGGTTAGGGTTAGAGTTAGGGTGAGGGGTAGGCTTAGTATTAGGGTAAGGGTAAGGGTTAGCGTAAGGGTTAGGGTTCGGTTTAGGGTAAGGATAGTGTTAGGTTTAGGCTTAGTGCTAGCGTAGGGGTAATTGTTAAGGTTAGGGTTAGGGTTAGGGTTAAGGTTGAGGTTAGGGTTAGGGTTAGGGTTAGGGTAAGGGTTAGGATTAGGGTTAGGGTAAGGGTGGGTTAGAGTTAGGGTTCGGGTTAGGGTTAGGGTTATGGGTAGAGTTAGAATAAGGGTAAGGGGTAGGGTTAGGGTTCGGTTAGGTTTAGGGTTAGGGTAAGGATCAGGGTTACAGTGAGGGTTAGGGTAAGGTTTAGAATTAGGGTTAGGGTTAGGGTAGGGGTTAGGGTAAGGGTTAGGGTTGGGGTTAGGGTAAGGGCAATTGTTAGGGTTAGGGTTAGGGTTAAGTTTAGGGTTAGGGTTAGGTTTAGGGTTAGGGTTAGGGTAAGGGTGAGGGTTAGGGTTCGGGTTACGGTTAAGGTTAGGGTTAGGGTTAAGGTAAGGCTTAGGGTTAGGGTAAGGGTTAGGTTTAGGGTTAGGGTTAGGGTTAGGGTTAGGGTTAGGTTTAGGTTAAGGGTATGTGTTAGGGTTAGTGTATTGGATAGGGTTAGGGTTAGGTTTAGCCTTAGGGTAAGGGTAAGTGTAAGGGTTAGGCTTAGGGTTAATGTAAGGGTAACGGTTAGGTTTAGGGTTAGTGTTAGGTTTAGGGTAAGGGTTACGTTTAGGTTTATTTTAAGGGAAAGGTTTAGGGTTAGGGTTAGGGTTAGAGTAAGGGTAAGGGGTAGGGGTAGGGTTAGGGTTACGTTTAGGATTAGGTTAAGGATAAGGGTTTGACTGAGTTTTAGGGTAAGGATTAGGTTTAGGGTTAGGGTTAGGGTAGGGGTTAGGGTAAGGGTAAGTGTTAGGGTTGATGTTAGAATAAGGCTAAGGGTTAGGGTTAGGGTTAGGGTTAGTGATAGGTTTATGGTTAGGGTTAGTGAAGAGCAATTGTTAGGGTTAGGGTTAGGGTTAGTGTTAGGTTTAGGGTTAGGGGTAGGGTAAGGGCAAATGTTAGGGTTAGGGTTAGGGTTAAGGTTAGGGTAAGGGTTAGGGTTAGGGTTAGGGTTAGGGTAAGGGTGAGGGTTAGGGTTCGGGTTATGGATAAGGTTAGGGTCAGTGTTAGGGTTAGGGTTAATGTAAGGGTTAGGGTTAGGGTAAGGTTTAGGGTTAGGTTTAGGGTTAGGGTTAGGGTTAGGCTAAGGGTTAGCGTTAAGTTCGGGTTAGGGTTAATTTTAGGGTTAGGGTTAGGGTTAGGGTAAGTGTAAGGGTTAGGGTTAGGATTAGGGTTAGGGTTAGGTTTAGGTTATGGTTAGGGTAAGGGTAAGGGTTAGGTTTAGGGTTAGGGTTAGGTTTAGTGTTGGAGTTAAGGTTAGGGTTAGCGTAAGGGTTAGGGTTAGGGTTAGGTTTAGGGTTAGGTTTAGGGTTATTTTTAACTTTAGGGTTAGATAAGGGTATGTGTTAGGTTTAGGGTTAGGGTTAGTGTTAGGGTTAGAGTTAGGGTAAGGGTTAGGGTCAGGTTTAGGGTAAGGGTAAGGGTTAGGATTAGGTTTAGGGTAAGT
Organism: Megascapheus bottae; assembly: GCA_024803745.1. NCBI lineage: Eukaryota > Metazoa > Chordata > Mammalia > Rodentia > Geomyidae > Megascapheus > Megascapheus bottae. Next base: position 248,641 of record JANJXV010000463.1, read on the forward strand.
GTTAGTGTTAGGGGTAGATTTAGGGTTAGGATTAGGTTTAGAGTAAGCGTTAGGGTTAGGTTTAGGGTAAGGGTAAGGGTTAGGGTTAGATTTAGGGTTAGGGTTAGGGTTAGGGTAAGGGTAAGTGTTAGGGTTAGGGTTAGGGTTAGGGTTAGATTTAGGGTTAGGGTAAGGGTTAGGGTTGGGGTTAGGGTTAAGTTTTAGCGTTAGGGTTAGTTTTGGGGTAAGGGTAAGTGTTAGGGTTAGGATTAGGGTTAGGGTTAGTTTAAGGGGTAGGTTTAGCGTTAGGGTTAGTGTTAGGTTTAGGTTTAGGGTTAGGGTAAGGGTAAGGGTTAGGGTTAGGGTTATTTTTAGTGTTGTGTTTAAATTTAGGTTTAGGGTAGGGGTTAGAGTTAGGATTAGGTTTAGGTTTAGGGTTAGGGTAAGGGTAATTGTTAGGGTTAAGGTTAGGGTTAGTGTTAGCTTTAGGGTTAGTGTTAGGATAAGGGTAAGTGTTAGAGATAATGTTAGGTTTAGGGTTAAGGATAGGTTTAGGGTTAGGGTTAGGTATACGGATAGGTTTAGGGTAAGAGTAAGGGTTAGGGTTAGGGTTAGGGTTAGGGGTAGGGTTAAGGATAGGTTTAGAGGTAGGGTTAGGGTATGGCTTAGGGTTAGGTTTAGGGTTAGGGTTTGGGTTAGTTTTAGGGTTAGGTTTAGGGTAGGGGAAAGATTATGGTTAGGGTTAGGGTAAAGGTTAGGGTTAGTTTTAGCGTTAGGGTAAGGGTAAGTATTAGGGATAGGGTTTAGGTAGGGTAAGGGTTAGGGTTAGTGTTAGGGTTATGGTTAGTGTAAGGGTTAGGTTTAGGGTAAGAGTAAGGGGAAGGTTTAAGGTTAGGGTTAGGGATAGGGATAGGGTTAAGGTTAGGGTAAGTGTTAGCGTTAGGGTTAGGTTTAGGATGAGGGTAAGGGTAAGAGTTAGGGTTAGAGTTAGGGTTAGGGTAAGGATTAGGGTTATGGTTAGGGTTAGGGTTATTGTAAGGGTCGGTGTTAGGGTTAGGGTTAGTTTTGGGTTAGGGTTAGGATAAGGGTAAGGGTTAGGGTTAGGGTTAGGGTTAGGGTTAAGGGTTAGGGTTAGGTGTAGGGTTAGGGTTAGGTTTTAGGTTAGAGTAAAGGTAAGGGTTAGTGTTATGGTTAGGGTTAGTGTTAGGTTTAGGGTTAGGGTAAGGATAAGTGTTAGGGTTAAAATTAGGGTTAGGGTTAGTGTTAGGGTAAGGGTATGAGTAAAGGTTAGGGTTAGGGTTAGGCTTAGGGTTAGGTTTAGGGTTTGGGTTAGGGTTAGTGTTAAGGTAAGGGTAAGAATTAGGGTTAATGTTAGGGTTAGGGTTAGGTTTTATTGTTAGGGTTAGGATTAGGGTAAAGGTAAGGGTTAGGGTTAGGATTAGGGTTAGGTTTAGGGTAAGGGTTAGGGTTACGGTTAGGTTAAGGGTAAGGGTAAGGGTAAGGTTTAGGGTTAGGGTTAGGGTTAGGGTTAGGGTTAGTATTAGGGTAAGGTAAGGTTTAGGGTTAGGGGTAGGTTTAGGGTTAGGTTAGGATAACAGTAAGGGTAAGGGTTAGGGTTAGGTTTAGGGTTGGGGTTAAGGTTAGGGATAGGGTTAGGGTTAGGGTAGGGGTAAGGGCTAGGGTTAGGGTTAGGTTAAGGGTTAGGGTTAGGGTTAGGGTTAGGTTTAGGGTTACAGTTAGGGTTAGGTTAGGCTAGGGTTAATGTTAGTGTTAGGTTTAGTGTAAGGGTTAGGGTTAGGTTTCTTGTAAGGGTAAGGTTTAGAGTTAGGGTTAGGGTTAGGGTTAGAGTAAGGGTAAGGGTTAGGGTTAGTGTTAGGGTAAGGGTTAGCGTAAGGGTAAAGTTAGTGTTAATTTTAGAATAAGGGTAAGGGTTAGGGTTAGGGTTAGGGTTACTGTTAGGTTTAGGGTTAGGTTTATGTAAGGGCAATTGTTAATGTTAGAGTTAGGTTTAAGGTTAGGGTTAGGGTTAGGGTTAGCTTTAGGGTTAGGGTTAGGGTATGGTAAGGGTTAGGGTTCAGGTTTAGGTTAAGGTTAGGGTTAGGGTTAGGGTTAGGATTAGGGTAAGGGTTAGGGTTAGGGTAAGCCTGGGTTAGGGTTAGGGTTACAGTTACGGTTAGAGTTAGGTTTTCGGTTACGGTAAGGGTAAGGGTTAGAGTTAGGGTTAGGGATAGGGTTAGGTTTAGGTTAAGGGTTAGGGTTAGAGTTAGGGTTAGGGTTATGGTAAGTGTTAGTGTTAGGGTTAGGGTTAGGGTTAGGTTTATGGTTAGGGTTAGGGTAAGGTTTAGGGTTAGGTTTAGGGTAAGGGTAAAGGTTAGGGTTAGGGTTAGGGTTAGGGTTAGGATTAGGGTTAGGTTTACGGTAAGGGTTAGGGTTAGGGTTAGGGTTAAGGTTAGAGTTAAGGTTAGTTTTATGGTTAGGGTTAGGGTTAGTGTAAGGGTAATGGTTAGGGTTAGGATTAGGGTTAGGGTTAGTTTAAGGTTATGGTTATAGTAAGGGAAGGGTTAGGGTTAGGGTTAGTTTTAGTGTTGGGGTTAAGGTTAGGTTTAGGTTTAAGGTTAGGGTTAGGGTTAGGTTTATCGTTACTTTTCGGGTTACGGTTAGGGTTAGGGATAGGGTAACGGTATGTGTTATGCTTAGGGGTAGGGTTAGGGTTAGGGTTTGTGTTAGGTAAGGGTTAGGGTTAGGTTTCGGGTTAGGGTTAGGTTTAGGGTTAGGGTTAGGTTTAGGTTTAGGGTTAGGGTAAGGGTTATGGTTAGGGTTAGGGTTAGGTTTAGTGTAAGGGTTAGGTTTAGTTTTAGGTAAGGGTAAGGTTTATGGTTGGGGTTAGGGTTAGGGTTAGGGATAGAGTAAGGGTAAGGGTTAGGGTTATGCTTAGGTTTAGGGTTATTTTTAGGGTTAGGTTAAGGGAAGGTTTAGGGTTAGCCTTAGGGTTAGGGTTAGGTTAGTGGTTAGGGTAAGGGTAAGTGTTAAAGTTAGGGTTAGGGTTAGGGTAAGGGTAAGGGTTAGGTTTAGGGTTAGGGTTAGGTTAAGGGTTAGGGTTAGGGTCAGGGTACGGTTTAGGGTTAAGATTAGGGTTAGGGTTAGGGTTAGGGTTAGGATAAGGGTAAGGGTTAGGGTTAGGCTTAGGGTTAGATTTATGGTTATGGTTAGGGTTAGGGTAAGGGTTAGGGTTAAGGTTCGGGTTAAGGTTAGTTTTAGGGTTAGGGTTAGGGTTAGGGTAAGGTTTAGGGTTAGGATTAGGGTTAGGGTTAGGGTAAGGGCTAGGGTTAGCGTTAGGGTTAGGGTTAGGTTTAGGGTTAGGGTTAGGGTAATGGTAAGGGTTAGGGTTAGGGTTAGGATTAGGCTAAGTGTTAGTGTTAGGGTTAGGTTTAGGGTTAGGGTTAGGGTTAGGGTAAGCGTTAGGGTTATTGTTAGGGTAAGGGTAAGGGTTAGGGTTAGGGTTAGGGTTAGGGTTAGGGTTAAGTCTAGTGTTAGGGTTAGTTTTAGGGTTAGGGTTAGGGTTAGGGTTAGGGTTAGGGTTTCGGTTAGGTTTAGGATTAGGGTTAGGGTTAGGGGAAGGGTAGGGTTAGCATGAAGGTTAGGGTTAGTTTTAGGGTTAGGGTTAGGTTAAGGGTAACGGTTAGGGTTAGGGTTAGGATTAGGTTTAGTGTTGGGGTTAAGGTTAGGGTTAGGATAAGGGTTAGGGTTAGGGTTAGGTTTAGGTTTAGGGTTAGGTTTAGGGTTACGGTTAGGGTTAGGGATTGGTTTAGGGTTAGGGTTAGTGTTAGTGTTAGGGTAACGGTATTGGATAGGGTTATGGTTAAGGTAAGGGTAAGGGTTAGGGTTAGGGTTAGGTTTAGGGTAAGGTTTAGGTTTAGGTTTATGGTTAGGGTTAGGTTTAGGGTTAGGATAAGGATTATGGTTAGGGTTAGGGTTAGGGTAGGGGTAAGGGTTAGGGTTAGGGTTAGGGTTAGGTTAAGGGTTAGGGTTAGGGTTAGGGTTAGGTTTAGGGTTAGGGTTAGGTTAAGTGTATGTGTTAGGGTTAGTCTTAGTGTTAGTGTTAGGGTTAGTGTTAGGGTTAATATAAGGATAAGGGTTAGGGTTAGGGTTAGTGTTAGGTTTAGGGTAAGATTTAGGGTTAGGTTTATTGTAAGGGTAAGGTTTAGGGTTAGGGTTAGGGTTAGAGTGAGGGTAGGGGTTATGGTTAGTGTTAGGGTTAGGGTAAGGGTTAGGGTAACAGTAAGTGTTAGTGTTAATGTTAGCATAAGGGTAAGGGTTAGGGTTAGGGTTAGGATTACTGTTAGGTTTAGGGTTAGGTTTAGGGTAAGGGCAATTGTTAGGGTTAGAGTTAGGGTTAAGGTTAGGGATAGGGTTAGGGTTAGCTTTATGGTAAGGGTTAGGGGAAGGGTAAGGGTTAGGGTTCAGTTTCAGGTTAAGGTTAGGGTTAGGGTTAGGGTTAGGGTTAGGGTTAGGGTTAGGGTAAGGGTTAGTGTTAGGGTAAGGCCTGGGTTAGGGTTAGGGTTACGGTTACGGTTAGAGTTAGGTTTAGGGTTAGTGTAAGGGTAAGGGTTAGGGTTAGGGTTAGCTTTAGGGTTAGGTTAAGGGTTAGGGTTAGAGTTGGGTTTCGGGTTATGGTTAGTGTTAGTGTTAGGGTTAGGGTTAGGGTTAGGGTTAGGGTTAGGGTAAGGTTTAGGGTTAGGTTTAGCGTAAGGGTAAAGGTTAGGGTTAGGGTTAGGGTTAGGTTTAGGGTTAGGGTTAGGGTAAGGGTAAGGGTTAGTGTTAAGTTAGGGTTAGGGTTAGATTTAGGGTTAGGGTTAGGGTTAGGGTAAGTGTAAGGGTTAGGATTAGGATTAGGGTTAGGTGTAGGGTAAGGGTTAGGGTTAGGGTTAGGGTTAAGGTTAGGGTTAAAGTTAGTTGTATGGTTAGGGTTAGGGTTAGTGTAAGGGTAAAGGTTAGGGTTAGGATTAGGGTTAGGGTTAGGTTTAGTGTTGGGGTTTAGGTTAGGGTTAGGGTTAGGGTTAGGGTTAGCTTTAGGGTTAGGTTTCGGGTTACGATTAGGGTTAGGGATAGGGTAACGGTATGTGTTATGGTTAGGGGTAGGGTTAGGGTTAGGGTTAGGTTTACAGTAACGGTTAGGTTTAGGGTTAGGTTTAGGGTTAGGTTTAGGTTTAGGGTTAGGGTAAGGGTTATGGTTAGGGTTAGGGTTAGGTATAGGTAAGGTTTAGGGTTGGGGTTAGGGTTAGGGTTAGGGATAGATTAAGGGTAACGGTTAGGGTTAGGCTTAGGGTTAGGGTTTGGTTTAGGGTTAGGGTAAGGGGTCAGGTTTAGGGTTAGGGTTAGGGTTAGGGTTAGGGATAGGTTTAGGTTTAGTGTTGGGGTTAAGGTTAGGGTTAGGGTAAGGGTTAGGGTTAGGGTTAGGATTAGGGTAATGGTTAGGGTTAGGGTAGTGGTTAGGATAAGTGTAAGTGTTAGAATTAGGGTTAGGGTAAGGGTAAGGGTTAGGGTTAGGGTTAGGTTTAGGTTAAGGGTTAGGGTTAGGTGTTAGGGTTAGGGTTAGGATTAGGGTAATGGTTAGGGTTAGGGTTAGGGTCAGGGTAAGGTTTAGGGTTAGGGTTAGGGTTAGTGGAAGTGTTAGTGTTAGGGTTAATTTTAGGGTTAGGGTTAGGTTTAGGGTAAGCGTTAGGGTTAGGGTTAGGGTAAGAGTAAGGGTTAGGGTAAGGGTTAGGGTTAGGGTAAGGTTTAGGTTTAGGATTAGGGTTAGGGTTAGGGTTAGGGTAAGGGTTAGGGTTAGAGTTAGGGTTAGGTTAGGGTTAGGGTTAGTGTTAGGGTTAGGATTAGGGTTAGGATTAGGGTAAGGATAAGGGTTAGGGTTAGGGTTACGGTTAGGGTAAGGGTAACGGTTAGGGTTAGGATTAGTGTTAGGATTAGGTTTGGGATTAAGGTTAGGGTTCTGATTAGGGTTAGGGTAAGGGTATGTGTTAGCGTTAGGGTTAGGGTTAGGGTTAGCGTTAGGGTAAGGGTAAGGGTTAGGGTTAGGGTTAGGGTTAAGCTAAGGGTAAGGGTTAGGGTTAGGGTTAGGGTTAGTTTTAGGGTAAGGTTTAGGGTTAGGTTTAGGGTAAGGGTAAGGTTTAGGGTTCGGGTTAGGGTTAGGGTAAGGGAAAGGGTTAGGGTTAGGTTTAGGGTTAGGGTTAGGTTTAGGGTTAGCGTAAGGGTAAGGGTGAGGGTTAGGTTGAGTGTTAGGTTTAGGGTAAGGGTTAGGGTTAGGGTTAGGGTTAGTTTTAGGGTTAGGGTTAGGGTAAGGTAAGAGTTAGGGTTAGGATTACGGTTAGGGTTAGGGTAAGGATTAGGCTTAGGGTTAGGGTTAGGTTTAGGGTTAGGTTTAGGGTTATGGTTAGGGTATGGGTAAGGGTTAGGGTTAGGGTTAGGGTTAGGGTTAGTGTTGGGGTTAATATTAGGGTTAGGGTAAGGGTTAGATTTAGGTTTAGGGTAAGGGTAAGGGTGTGTGTTAGGGCTAGGGTTAGGGCTTAGGGTTAAGGTTAGGGTTAGGATAAGTGTTAGTGTAAGGGTTAGGGTTAGGGTAAGGGTTAGGGTTAGGGTTAGGGTAAGGGTAAGGGTTAGGGTTAGGGATAGGGTTAGGTTTAGGGTTAGGGTTAGGGTTAGGGTATGGGTAAGGATAGGGTTAAGGTTAGTGTTAGGGTTAGGTTTAGGGTTAAGGTTAGGGTTAGGGTATGGGTAAGGGTTAGGGTTAGGGTTAGGGTTAGGGTTAGTGTTAGGTTAGGGTAAGGGTAAAGTTTAGGGTTAGTGTTAGGGTTAGGGTTAGGTTAAGGATAAGGTTTAGGGTTAATGTTAGGGTTAGGTTAAGGATAAGGGTTAGGTTTATGGTTAGGGTTAGGGTTAGGTTATGGTTAGGGTAAGGGTAAGGGTTAGGGATAGGGTAGGCGTTAGAGTAAGGGTAAGTGTTAGGGTTAGGGTTAGGGTTAGGATAAGGGTAAGAGTTAGGATTAGGGTTACGGTTAGGGGTTAGGGTTATGGTTAGGTTTAGTTTAGGGGTAGGTTTAGTGTTAGGGTTAGGTTAAGGGTTTGGGTTCGTGTAAGGATTAAGTGTTATTGTTAGGGTTAGTTTTAGGGTTAGGGTAAGGGTTAGGTTTAGGGTTAGGGTTAGGTTTAGGGTTGGGGTTAAGGTTAAGTTTAGGGTTAGGGTAAGGGTAAGGATTAGGGTTAGGGTTAGGGTTAGGGTTAGGCTTAGGTTTAGGGTTAGGGTAAGGGTAAGGGTCAGGGTTAGGGTTAAGGTTAGGGTTAGGGTTAGTGTTAGTGTTAGTGTTAGGGTTAGGGTTAGGGTTAAGGTTAGCGTTAGGGTTAGGGTTAGGGTTAGGTTTAGGGTTAATGTTAGGTTAAGGGTAAGGGTTAGGGTTAGAGTTAGGGTTAGGGTTCGGGAAAGGGTAAGGGTTAGGGTTAGGGTTAGGGTAAGGGTTAGCGAAAGGCTAAGGTTTAGGGTTAGGGATATGTTGGGGACCGACTGTGGGGTCAATGACCTTGGACCTAACCTTGGACCTACACAACTGTATACACAAGGAAGTAACTCTTATCATGATGACTTTAAGCAATGTCAATCAATTCTTATCATGATGACTTTAAGCAATGTCAATCAGTTCTTATCATGATGACTTTAAGCAATGTCAATCAGTTCTTATCATGATGACTTTAAGTAATGTTAATCCTTTCTCATTTATCCTATATGTGATTTGTTTACTATTTTGTATGAATGTAGCCTCTGGCAACTCCCTAGTTTTAACGACAGAGTCTCTTAGGCGGCAGTCTGGAGCTCACAGTCTTCTTGGACTGCTGACTTGGGCTGTAGTCCTCCCGAACTCCATCTGTTTGTCTCTCTTCTATTTTTTCCTAGTCCTTGCCCCTATTTCAGGAATCCCAATCCGCAAACCCTGGTTTGCTGCCGGCTGGCCCTGGCAGGGATAGGGTTAGGGTTAGGTTTAGGTTTAGGGTTAGGTTTAGGGTAAGGGTAAAGGTAAGGGTTAGGTTTAGGTTTAGGGTTAAGGTTAGGGTTACGGTTAGGGTAAGGGTAAAGGTTAGGTTAGGGTTAGGGTTAGGGTTAGGGTAAGGGTTAGGGTTAGGGTTAGGGTTAGATTTAGGGTTAGGGTTAGGGTTAGGGTAAGGGAAAGGGGTAGGGTGAGGGTTAGGGTTAGGGTTAGGATAAGGGTAAGGGGTAGGGTTAGGTTTAGGGTTAGGGTTAGTGTAAGGATAAGGGTTAGGTTTAGGGTTACGGTTAGGATTTGGGTTAGGTTTAGGTTTAGGGTTAGGGTTAGGGTTAGGGTAAGGGTATGTGATAGGATTAGGGTTAGGGTTAGCATTAGAGTAAGGGTAAGGATTAGGGTTGGGGTAAGGGTTAAGGTAAGGGTAAGGGTTAGGGTTAGGGTTAGGATTAGGGTAAGGGTTAGGGTTATGGTTAGGGTTAGGGTAAGTGTTAGGTTTAGGGATAGGGTTAGGGTAAGGATTAGGGTTAGGGTTAGGATAAGTGTTAGTGTTAGTGTTAGGGTTAGGGTAAGGGTTAGGGTTAGGGTAAGAGTAAGGGTTAGGGTTAAGGTTAGGGTTAGGGTTAGTTTTAGGGTTAGGGTTAGGGTTAGGGTAAGGGTAAGGGTTTGAGTTAGGATTAGGGTTAGGGTTAGGGTAACAGTTAGGGTTAGGGTTAGTGTTTAGGTTAGGGTTAGGGTTAGTTTTAGGGTGAGGGTTAGGGTTTGGGTAAGGGTATGTGTTAGGGTTAGGATTAGGGTTAGGGTTAGGGTAAGAGTTAGGTTTAGGGTTAGGGTTAGGGTTAGGTTTAGGGTTAGGGTTAGGGTAAGGGTAAGGGTTAGGGTTAGGGTTAGGGTTAGGTTTAGTGTTGGGGTTAAAGTTAGTTTTTGGGTAAGGTTTAGGGTTAGGGTTAGGGTTAGGTTAAGGTTAGGGTTAGGTTAGTGTTAACGTTAGGGTAAGGGTAAGGGTTAGGTTAGGTTTAGGGTTAAGGTAAGGGAAAGGGTTAGGGTTACGGTTAGGTTGAGGTTTAGGGTAAGGGTTAGGGTTAGCTTTAGGGTAATGGTAAGGTTTAGGGTTCGGGTTCGGGTTAGGGTTAGGGTTAGGGTAAGGGTAAGAGTTAGGGTTAGGCTTAGGGTTAGGGTTAGTTTTAAGGTTAGGGTATGGGTAAGGGTTAAGGTTAGGGTTAGGGTTAGTTTTAAGGTTAGGGTATGGGTAATTGTTAAGGTTAGGTTTAGGGTTAGGGTAAGTGTTAGGGTTAGGGTTAGGGTTAGGTTAGGGGTTAGGGTAAGGGAAAGTGTTAGAGTTAGGGTTAGGGTTAGGATAAGGGTAAGTGTTAGGGTTAGGGTTAGGGTTAGGGGTTACGGTTAGGGTGAGGGTTAAGGGTTAGGGTTAGGGTTAGGGTAAGGGTAAGGGTTAGGGTTAGGGTCAGGGTTAAGTTTAGGTTTAGGGTTAGGGTTACGTTTAGTGTTGGGGTTAATGTTAGGGTTAGGGTAAGGGTTAGGGTTAGGTTTAGCGTAAGGGTAAGGTTTAGGTTTGGGGTTAGGATTAGTTTTAGGGTTAGGGTTAGGGTTAGAGTTAGGATTAGTGTTAGGTTTAGGGTTGGGATTAAGGTTAGGGTTATGATTAGGGTTAGGGTAAGGGTAGGTGTTAGGGTTAGGGTTTGGTTTAGGGTAAGGGTAAGGGTTAGGTTTAGGGTTAGGGTTAAGGTAAGGGTAAGGGTTAGGGTTAGGGTTAGGGTTAGGTTTAGGGTAAGGGTTAGGGTTAGGTTTAGGGTAAGGGTAAGGTTTAGGGTTCGGGTTAGGGTTAGGGTAAGGGTAAGGGTTAGGGTTAGGATTAGGGTTATGGTTATGTTTAGGGTTAGGGTAAGGGTAATGGTTAGGGTTAGGGTTAGGGTTAGGGTAAGCGTTAGTGTTAGGGTTAGGGTTAGGTTAGGGGTTAGGGTAAGGGTGTTTGAGTTAGGGGTAGGTTTAGGATAAGGGTAAGTATTAGGGTTAGTGTTAGGTTTAGGGGATAGGGTTAGGGTTAGGGATAGGGTTAGGGTTTAGGGTTAGGGTGAGGGTTATTGTTAGGGTAAGTGTTAGGGTTAGGCGTTAGGGTTAGTGTTAGGGTTTGGTTAAGTGTTAGGGTTAAGGTTAGGGTTAGGATAAGGGTTAGGGTTAGGGTTAGGGTAAGGGTTAGTGTTAGGGTTAGGGTTAGGATAAGTGTTAGGTTTAGGAGTTAGTTTTAGGATTATGGTTAGGGTTAGGTAAGGGTTAGTGTTAGGTTTAGGGTTAGGGTAAGGGTAAGTGTTAGGGTTAGGGTTAGGGTTAGGTTTAGGGATAGGGTTAGGGTTAGGGTATGGGTAATGGTTAGGGTTAAGTTTAGGGTTAGGGTTAGTTTTAGGGGTAGGGTTAGGGTTAAGGTAAGTGTAATGGTTAAGGTTAGGATTAGGGTTAGGGTTAGGGTAAGGGTTTGGGTTAGGGTTACGGTTAAGGTTAGGGTTATGGTTTGTTTTAGGGTTACGGTTAGAGTAAGGGTCAGTGTTAGGATTAGGGTTAGGGTTAGGGTATGGGTTACGGTTAGCGTTAGGGTTAGGGTTAGGTTTAGAGTTAGGGTTAGGGTAAGGTTAAGGGTTAGGGTTCGGTTAGGTTAGGTTTAGTGTTAGATTTAGGTTAGGGTTAAGGTAATGGTTAGGGTTAGGGTTAGGGTTAGGTTTAGGGTTATGGTTAGGGTTAGGATTAGGGTTAGGGTAAGGGTTTGTGTTAGGGTTAGGGTTAGGGTTAGGGTTAGCGTTAGGGTAAGGGTAAGTGTTTGGGTTAAGGTAAGGGTCAAGGTAAGGATAAGGGTAGGATTAGGTTTCGGGTTAGGTTTAGGGTAAGGGTTAGGTTTAGGGTTAGGGTTAGGGTAAGGGTTCGGGTTAGGATTAGGGTAAGGGTTAGGGTTAGGCTGAGGGTCAGGGTAAGTGTTAGTTTTAGTGCTAGGGTTAGGGTTAGGGTAAGGTTTATTGTTAGGGTTAGGGTAAGGGTAAGGGTTAGGTTTAGCGTTAGTGTTAGGTTTAGGGTTAGGGTTAGGGTTAGGGTAAGGGTAAGGGTTAGGGTTAAGGTTAGGTTAGGGTTAGTTTGAGGGTTGGGGTTAGGGTTAGGGTAAGGGTAAGGGTTAGGTTTTGGATTAGGGTTAGGTTTAGGGTAAGGGTTAGGGTTAGGGGTAGGGTTAGGTTTAGGTTTAGGTTTAGGGTTACGGTTAGGGTTAGGGTTAGGGATAGGGTAAGGGTTAGGGTTAAGGATATGATTATTGTTAGGGTAAGGGTAAGTGTTTTGGTTAAGGTAAGGGTCAAGGTAAGGATAAGGGTAGGATTAGGATTAGGTTTAGGGTTAGGTTTAGGGTAAGGTTTAGGTTTAGGGTTAGGGTTAGGGTAAGGGTTCGGGTTAGGATTAGGGTAAGGGTTAGGGTTAGGCTGAGGGTCAGGGTATGTGTTAGTTTTAGTGCTAGGGTTAGGGTTAGGGTAAGGGTTAGGGTTAGGGTTAGGGTAAGGGTAAGGGTTAGGTTTAGCGTTAGTGTTAGGTTTAGGGTTAGGGTTAGGGTTAGGGTAAGGGTAAGGGTTAGGGTTAAGGTTAGGTTAGGGTTAGTTTGAGGGTTAGGGTTAGGGTTAGGGTAAGGGTAAGGGTTAGGTTTTGGATTAGGGTTAGGTTTAGGGTAAGGGTTAGGGTTAGGGTTAGGGTTAGGTTTAGATTTAGGTTTAGGGTTACGGTTAGGGTTAGGGTTAGGGTTAGGGTTAGGGTAAGGGTGAGGGTTAAGGATATGATTATTGTTAGGGTTAGGGTAAGGGTTAGGGTTAGGGTTAGGGTTAGGGTTAGGTTTAGGTTTAGGTTTAGGTTTAGGGTTACGGTTAGGGTTAGGGTTAGGGTAAGGGTATGTGTTAGGGTTAGATTTAGGTTTAGGGTTAGGGTTAGCATTAGGGTAAGGGTAAAGTTTAGGGATATGTTAAGGGTAGGGTTAGGGTTAGGGTTAGGTTTTGGGTAAGGTTAGGGTTAGGTTTAGGGTAAGGTAAGGTTTACGGTTCGGGTTCGGGTTAAGCTTAGGGTTAGGGTAAGGGTAAGGGTTAGGGATAGGCTTAGGGTTAGCGTTAGGTTTAGCGTTAGGGTAAGGTTAAGGGTTAGGGTTAGGCTTAGGGTTAGGGTTAGGTTAGGGTTTAGGGTAAGGGTAAGTGTTAGAGTTAGGGTTAGGGTCAGGATAAGGCTAAGTGTTAGGGTTAGGGTTAGGGTTAGGGGTTAGCGTTAGGGTTAGGGTTAGGGGTAAGGGTTAGGGTTAGGGTTAGGGTTACAGTAAGGTTTAGGGTTGGGCGTTAGGGATAGTGTTAGGGTTAGGTTAAAGGTTAGGGTTAGGGTTAGGGTTAGGGTTAGGATAAGGTTTACGGTTAGGTTTAGGGTTAGGGTTAGTGTAAGGGTAAGGGTTAGGGTTAGGGATAGAGTTAGGTTTAGGTTTAGGGTTAGGGATAAGGTTAGGGTAAGGGTAAGGGATAGGGTTAAGGTTAGTGTTAGGGTTTGGTTTAGGGATAGGGTTAGGGTTAGGTTAAGGGTAAAGGTTAGGTTTAGGGTTAGGGTGAGGATTAGGGTAAGGGTAGGGTTAGGGTTAGGTTTACTTTTAGGGTTAGAGTAAGGCCTAGTGTGAGGGTTAGGGTTAGGTTTCATGTTGGGGTTAAGGTTAGGGTTAGGAAAAGGGTTAGGGTTAGGTTTAGCGTAAGGGTAAGGTTTATGGTTAGGGTTAGGGTTAGGGTTAAGTTTAGAGTAAGGGTGAGTGTTAGGGTTAGGGTTAGGGTTAGGTTTAGGTTTAGGGTAAGGGTTAGGGTTAGGGTTAGGCTTAGGGTAAAGATTACGGTTAGGGTTAGTTTTAGGGTTAGGGTTAGGGTTAGGGTAAGGGTAAGGGTTAGGGTTAGGGTTAGGGTTAGGTTAGGAGTTATGGTAAGGGTAAGTGTTAGAGTTAGGTTTAGGGTTAGGATAAGGGAAAGTGTTAGGGTTATGGTTAGGGTTAGAGTTAGGGGTTAAGGTTAGGTTTAGGGGTTAGGATTAGTGTTAGGATTAGGTTGATGGTTAGGATTAGGGTTAGGTTTAGGATAAGGGTAAGGGTTAGGGTTAGTGTAAGCGTCTTGGTTAGGGTTAGGGTTCGGGTTAGGGTAAGTGTTATGGTTATGGTTAGGATTAGGGTTAGGGTAAGGGTTAGGGTTAGGGTTAGGGGAAGGGTAAGGGTTAGGGTTAGGGATAGGGTTAGGCTTAGGGTTAGGTTTAGGTTTAGGGTTAGGGTACAGGTAAGGGATAGGGTTAAGGTTAGTGTTAGGTTTAGGGTAAGGGTAAGGGTTAGGGTTAGGGTTAGGGTTAGTTTTAGGGTAAGGGTAAGTGTTAGGGTTAGGGTTAGTTTTAGGTTTAGTGTTACGGGTAGGTTAAGGGTTAGGGTTAGGTTTAGGGCTAGGATAAGGGTTCGGGTTAGGGTTAGGGTTAGGGTTAGGGTAAGGGTAAGTGTTAGGGTTAGGGTTAGTTTTAGGTTTAGTGTTACGGGTAGGTTAAGGGTTAGGGTTAGGTTAAGGGCTAGGATAAGGGTTCGGGTTAGGGTTAGGGTTAGGGTTAGGGTAAGGGTAAGTGTTAGGGTTAGGGTTAGGGTTAGGTAAGGCTTAGGGTTAGGGTTAGGGTTAGGTTTAGTGTTGGTGTTAAGTTTAAGTTTAGGGTTAGGGTAAGGGTAAGGGTGAGGGTTAGGGTTAGAGTTAAGCTTAGGGATAGGGTTAAGTTTAGGGTTAGTTTTAAGGTTAGGGTTAGAGTACGGATTAGAGTTAGGGTTAGGGTTAGGGTTAAGGTTAGGGTGAGGGTTAGGATTAGGGTTAGGTTTAGGGTTAGATTTAGGTTAAGGGTTAGGGTTAGGGTTAGGGTTAGGGTTATGTTTAGGGTTACGGTTAGGGTTAGGGTTAGGTTAAGTGTATGTGTTAGGGTTAGGGTTAGGGTTAGGGTTAGGCTTAGGGTTAGGTTTAGGGTTAGGGTTAGGGTTAGGGTTAGGGTTAGGGTGAGGATTAGGGTTAGGGTAAGGGTAAGGGTTAGGGATAGGATTACGGTTAGGGTTAGGGTAAGGGTTAGGGTTAGGTTTAGGGTTAGGGTTAGGTTTAGGGTTAGGTTTAGGGTAAGGGTAAGGGTTAGGGTTAGGGTTAGGGTTAGTTTTAGTGTTGGGGTTAAAGTTAGGGTAAGGTTTAGGGTTAGGGTTATGGTTAGGTTTAGGGTTAGGGCAAGGGTAAGGGTTATGGTAAGGGTAAGGTTTAGGGTTAGGTTTAGGGTAAGGGATAGGTTAGGGTTAGGGTAGGGTTTAGGGTAAGGGTAATAGTTAGGGTTGGGGTTAGGGTTAGGATAATGGTAAGGGTTAGGGTCAGGGTTAGGGTTAGGGTTATGGGTTAGGGTTAGGGTTAGGGATAGCGTTAGGGTAAGAGTTAGGGTTCGGGTTAGGGTTAGGTTTATGGTTGGGGTTAAGGTTAAGTTTAGGTTTAGGGTAAGGGTAAAGGTTAGGGTTAGGGTTAGGGTTAAGGTTAGGGTAAGGGTAAGGGTTAGGGTTAGGGTTAGGTTTAAGGTTAGGGTTAGGGTTAGGGTACGGGTTAGGGTTAGGGTTAGGGTTAGGGTTAGGGTTAGGGTTAGGTTAAGTGTAAGGGTTAGGCTTAGGTTTAGGGTTAGGTTTAGGGTTAGGTTTAGGGTTACGTTTAGAGTTAGGGTTAGGGTTAGGGTAAGGGTATGTGTTAGGGTTAGGGTTAGGGTTTGGGTTAGGGTTAGATTAGGGGTTAGGTTAAGGGTAAGTGTTAGAGTGAGGGTTAGGGTTAGGATAAGGGTAAGTTTTAGGGTTAGGGTTAGGGTTAGAGTTAGGGTTATCGTGAAGGTTACGGTTAGGGTTAGTTTTAGGGTTAGGGTTAGGGTTAGGGTTAGGGTAAGGGTAAGGGTTAGGGTTAGGATTACAGGTTAGGGTTAGGGTTTGGGTAAGGGTTAGGGTTAGGTTAGGGTTTGGATAAGGGTTAGGGTTAGGGTTAGGGTTATGGTTAAGGTTACGGTTAGGGTTAGTTTTAGGGTTAGGGTTAGGGTTAGGGTAAGGGTATGTGTTAGGGTTAGGATTACGGGTTAGAGTTAGGGTTAGGGTAAGGGTTAGGGTTAGGGTTACGGTTAGGTTAGGGGTTAGGGTAAGGGTAAGTGTTAGAATTAGGGTTAGGGTTAGGATAAATGAAAGTGTTAGGGTTATGGTTAGGGTTAGAGTTAGGGGTTAGGGTTAGGGTTAGGGTTAGTTTTAGGGTTAGGGTTAGGGCAAGGGTAAGGGTTAGAGTTAGGGTTAGGTTTAGGTTTAGGGTAAGGGTAAGGGTTAGGGTAAGTGTAAGGGTTAGGGTTAGGGTTAGTGTAAGGGTTAGGTTAGGGTTAGCGTTAGGGGTTAGGGTTAGGGTTAGGGTTAGTTTTAGGATTAGGGTTAGGGCAAGGGTAAGGGTTAGGGTTAGGGTTAGGTTTAGGGTTAGGGTAAGGGTAAGGGTTAGGGTAAGGGTAAGGGTTAGGGTTAGGTTTAGTGTAAGGGTTAGGTTAGGGTTAGCGTTAGGGTAGGGGTTAGGGTAAGGGTAAGTGTTAGGGTTAGGTTTACGATTAGGATAAGGGTAAGGGTTAGGGTCAGGTTTAGGGTTAGGGTTAGGGTTATGGTTAGGTATAGGGTTAGGGTTAGGTTAAGGGTAGGGTTAGGGTTAGGGTTAGGGAAAGTGTAAGGATTACGGTTACGGTTAGGCTTAGGGTAAGGATTAGGGTTAGGGTTAGTGTAAGGTTTAGCGTTACGGTTAGGGTTAGCATTAAGGTTAGTGTTAAGGTTAAGGAAAGGGTAAGGGTTAGAGTTAGGTTTAGGGTTAGGGTTAGGGTCAGGGTAAGGGTTAGGGTTAGGAATAGGGTTAGGGTAGTGTTAGGTTTAGGGTTAGAGTTAGGGTAAGGGTAAGGTTTAAGGGTTAGGGTTAGGGTTAGAGTTAAGGTTAGGGTTAGGGTTAGGGTAAGGGTAAGGGTTAGGTTAGGGTTAGGGTTAGGGTTAGGGTTATGATAAGGGTTAGTGTTAGGGTTAGGGTTAGGTTTTGACTTGGGGTTAAGGTTAAGTTTAGGGTTAGGGTAACTGTAAGTGTAAGGGTTAGGTTTAGGGTTAGGGTAAGGGTAATGGTTAGGGTTAGGGTTAAGGTTAGGGTTAGGGTTAAGGTTAGGGTTAGGTTTAACATTAGGGTTAGGGTACGGGTGAGGGTTAGGGTTAGGGTTAAGATTAGGTTTACGGTTAGTGTTAGGGTTAGGTTTAGGTTTAGGGTTAGGGTTAGGTTAAGGGTAAGTGGTAGCCTTAGGGTTAGGGCTAGGGAAAGGGTAAGGTCAGGGTTAGAGTTAGGGTTAGGTAAGTGTTACGGTTAGGGTTAGGGTTAGGGTTAGGGTTATGGTTAGGGTAATGGTTAGGGTTAGGGTTAGGTTAAGGGAAAGGGTTAGGGTTAGGTATAGGGTTAGACTTAGTGTTAGGTTTAGGGTTAGGGTTAGGGTAAGAGTAAGGGATAGGTTTAAGTTTAGTGTTAGGGTTAGGTTTAGGGTTTGGGTGAGGGTTAGGGTAAGGGTAAGGGTTAGGTTTAGGGTTAGGTTTAGTGTAAGGGTAAGGGTTAGGCTTAGGGTTAGGGTAAGGCTAAGTGTTAGGATTAGGGTTAGGGTTAGGGTAAGGGTTAGGGTTAGGGTTAGGGTTAGGTTTAGGGTTGGGTTTTAGGTTAAGTTTAGGGTTAGGGTAAGGGTCAGGGTAAGGGTTAGGGTTAGGGTTAGGGTTAGGGTTAGGTAATGGTAAGGGTTAGGGTTAGGGTTAGGGTTAAATTTAGGGTTAGGGTTAGGTAATGGTAAGGGTTAGGGTTAGGGTTAGGGTTAAGTTTAGGGTTAGGGTTAAGGTTAGGGTTAGGGTTCGTGAAGGGTTAGGTTTAGGGTTACGGTTAAGGTTAGGGTTAGGGTTAGGGTTAGAGTTAGGTTTAGGGTTAGGGTTAGGTTAAGGGTAAGGGTTAGGGTTAGGGTTAGGGTTAGGGTTAGGGTTGGGGTTAAGGTTAAGTTTAGGGTTAGGTAATGGTAAGGGTAAGGGTTAGGGTTAGGGTTAGGTTTAGGGTTAGGCTTAGGTTAAGGGTAAGGGTTAGGGTAAGGGTTAGGGTTAGGGTTAGGGAAAGGTTAAGGGTTAGAGTTATATTTAGGGTTAGGATAAGTGTTATGGTTAGGGTTAGGGTTAGGTTTAGGGTAATGGTTAGGGTTAGGGTGAGGGTTAGGTTAAGGGTAAGGGTGAGGGTTAGGAATAGGGTTAGGCTTAGGTTTAGGTTTAGGGTTAGGGTTATTGTAAGGGTAAGGGATAGTGTTAAGGTTAGTGTTATGGTTAGGTTTAGGGTTTAGGTTAGGTTTAGGGTAAGAGTAAGGGATAAGTTTAAGGTTAGTGTTAGGGTTAGGTTTAGGGTTTGGGTTAGGGATAGGGTTAGGGTAAGGGTTAGGTTTAGGGTTAGGTTTAGGGTAAGGGTAAGGGTTAGGGTTAGGGTTAGGTTAAGGCTACGTGTTAGGATTAGGGTTAGGGTTAGGGTAAGGGTTAGGGTTAGGGTTAGGGTTATGTTTAGGGTTGGGGTTTAGGTTAAGTTTATGGTTAGGGTAAGGGTCAGGGTAAGGGTTAGGGTTAGGGTTAGGGTTAGGTAATGGTAAGGGTTAGGGTTAGGGTTAATTTAGGGTTAGGGTTAAAGTTAGGGTTAGGGTTCGGGAAGGGTTAGGTTTAGGGTTACGGTTAAGGTTATGGTTAGGGTTAGGGTTAGGTTTAGGGTTAGGGTTGGGGTTAAGGTTAAGTTTAGGGTTAGGGTAATGGTAAGGGTAAGGGTTAGGGTTAGGGTTAGGGTTAGGGTAAGGGTAAGGGTTAGGATTAGGGTTAGGTTTAAGGTTAGGGTTAGGGTTAAGTTTAGGGTTACGGTTAAGGTTAGGGTTAGGTTTAAGGTTAGGGTTAGGGTACGGTTTAGGGTTATGGTTAATCTTAGGGTTAGGGTTAGGGTAAGGGGTAGGGTTAGGGTTACGTTTAGGTTTGGGGTTAAAGTTTAGGGTTAGTGTAAGGGTTAGGGTTAGGGTTAGGGTTAAGGTTAGGGTAAGGGTAAGGGTTAGGGTTAGGATTAAGGTTAAGGTTAGGATTAGGGTTTGTGTTACGGTTAAGGTTAGGGTTAGGTTTAAGGTTAGGGTTAGGATATGGGTTATCGTTAGGGTTAGGGTTAGGGTTAAGGTTATGGTTAGGGTTAGGGTTAGGGTTATGGTTAGGTATAGGGTTAGGGTTACGTTAAGGGTAAGGGTTAGGGTTAGGGTTAGGGAAAGTGTAAGGGTTACGGTTACGGTTAGGCTTTTGGTAAGGATTAGGGTTAGGGTTAGGGTAAGGTTTAGCGTTAGGGTTAGGGTTAGCATTAATGTCAGTGTTAAGGTTACTGAAAGGGTAAGGGTTAGAGTTAGGGTTAGGTTGGGGTTAGGGTTAGAGTTAGGTTTAGGGTTAGGGTTACGGTCAGGGTAAGGGTTAGGGTTAGGAATAGGGTTAGGGTAGTGTTTCTTTTTAGGGTTAGAGTTAGGGTAAGGGTAAGGTTTAAGGGTTAGGGTTAGGGTTTGGTTTAAGGTTAGGGTTAGGGTTAGGGTAAGGTTAAGGGTTAGGTTAGGGTTAGTGTTAGGGTTACGGTTAGGATAAGGGTTAGTGTTATGGTAAGGGTTAGGTTTTGGTTTGGGGTTAAGGTTAAGTTTAGGATTAGGGTAAGGGTAAGGGTAAGGGTTAGGTTTCGGGTTAGGGTAAGGGTAAGGGTTAGGGTTAGTGTTAGGGTTAAGGTTAGTGTTAGGGTTAAGGTTAGGGTTAGGTTTAACAGTAGGGTTGGGTACGGGTGAGGGTTAGGCTTAGGGTTAAGATTAGGTTTACGGTTAGGGTTAGGTTTAGGTTTAGGGTTAGGGTTAGGTTAAGGGTAAATGGTAGGGTTAGGGATAGGGCTAGGGAAAGGGTAAGGTTAGGGTTAGAGTTAGGGTTAGGGTAAGTGTTACGGTTAGGGTTAGGGTTAGGGTTAGGGTAATGGTTAGGGTTAGGGTTAGGTTAAGGGTAAGGGTTAGGGTTAGGTATAGGGTTAGGCTTAGTGTTAGGTTTAGGGTTAGGGTTAGGGTAAGAGTAAGGGATAGGTTTAATGTTAGTGTTAGGGTTAGGTTTAGGGTTTGGGTTAGGGTTAGGGTAAGTGTATCGGTTAGGGTTAGGGTTAGGGTAAGGCTAAGTGTCAGGATTAGGGTTAGGGTTAGGGTAAGGGTTAGGGTTAGGGTTAGGGTTAGGTTTAGGGTTGGGGTTTAGGTTAAGTTTAGGGTTAGGGTAAGGGTCAGGGTAAGGGTTAGGGTTAGGGTTAAGGTTAGGTAATGGTAAGGGTTAGGGTTAGGGTTAGGGTTAAGTTTAGGGTTAGGGTTAAGGTAAGGGTTAGGGTTCGGGAAGGGTTAGGTTTAGTATTACGGTTAAGGTTAGGGTTAGGGTTAGGGTTAGGGTTAGGTTTAGGGTTAGGTTTAGGTTAAGGGTAAGGGTTAGGGTTAGGGTTAGGGTTAGGGTTGGGATTAAGGTTAAGTTTAGGGTTAGGGTAATGGTAAGGGTAAGGGTTACGGTTAGGGTTAGGGTTAGGGTTAGGGTAAGGGTTAGGGTTAGGTTTAAGGTTAGGGTTAGGGTTAAGTTTAGGGTTAGGGTTTAGGTTACGGTTAGGGTACGGTTTAGGGTTAGGTTTCGGGTTATGGTTAATCTTACGGTTAGGGTTAGGGTTAGGTTTAGGGTTAGGGTTAGGTTAAGGGTAAGGGTTAGGGTTAGAGTTAGGGTTAGGGAAAGGTTAAGGGTTAGGGTTATGTTTAGGGTTAGGGCAAGTGTTATGGTTAGGGTTAGGGTTAGGTTTAGGGCAATGGTTAGGTTTAGGGTTAGTTTTAGTGTAAGGGTAAGGGATAGTGTTAAGGTTAGTGTTACGGTTAGGTTTAGGTTTTGGGTAAGGGTTAGGGTAAGAGAAAGGGTTAGGGTTAGGGTTAGGTTCATGGTTAGGGTAAGGGTTAGGGTTAGGTTTAGGGTTAGGGTTAGATTTAGCGTTAGGGTTAGGGTAAGATTTAGGGTTAGGGTTAGGGCAAGTTTTAGTGTTGGGGTTAAGTTTAGCGTTAGGGTAAGGGTTAGGGTTAGGTTTAGGGTAAGGGTAAGGTTTAGGGTTAGGGTTAAGGTTAGGGTTAGGGTTAGGGTAAGGGTAAGGGTTAGGGTTAGGGTTAGGTTTAGGGTTAGGGTAAGGGTAAGGGTTAGGGTAAGGGTAAGGGTTAGGGTTAGGGTTAGGGTAAGGATTAGGTTAGGGTTAGCGTTAGGGTAGGGGTTAGGGTAAGGGTAAGTGTTAGGGTTAGGTTTACGGTTAGGATAAGGGTAAGGGTTAGGGACAGGGTTAGGGTGAGGGTTAGGGGTTGGGGTTGGGGTTACGTTTAGGGTTGGGGTTAAGGTTAAGTTTAGGGTTAGGGTAAGGGTAACGGTTAGCGTTAGGGTTAGGGTTAAGGTTAGGGTAAGGGTAAGGGTTAGGGTTAGGGTTAAGGTTAAGGTTAGGATTAGGGATTGTGTTACGGTTAAGGTTAGGGTTAGGTTTAAGTTTAGGGTTAGGGTACGGGTTAGCGTTAGGGTTAGGGTTAGGGTTAAGGTTAGGGTTAGGGTTAGGGTTAGGGTTAGGGTTAGGTATAGGGTTAGGGTTAGGTTAAGGGTAAGGGTAAGGATTAGGGTTAGGGTTAGGGTAAGGTTTAGCGTTAGGGTTAGGGTTAGCATTAAGTTTAGTGTTAAGGTTACGGAAAGGGTAAGGGTTAGAGTTAGGGTTAGGGTGGGGTTACGGTTAGAATTAGGTTTAGGGTTAGGGTAGGGTCAGGGTAAGGGTTAGGGTTAGGTATAGGGTTAGGGTTAGATTTAGCGTTAGCGTTAGGGTAAGATTTAGGGTTAGGGTTAGGGCAAGGTTTAGTGTTGGGGTTAAGTTTAGCGTTAGGGTAAGGGTTAGGGTTAGGTTTAGGGTTAGGTTTTGGGTTGGGGTTAAGGTTAAGTTAGGGTTAGGGTTAGGGTTAAGGTTAGGTTTAGCGTTAGGGTTAGGGTAAGGGTAAGGGTTAGGGTTAGGTTTAGGGTAAGGGTTAGGTTAGGGTTAGGGTTAGGGTAGGGGTTAGGGTAAGGGTAAGTGTTAGGGTCAGGGTTAGGGTTAGGGTTCGGTGTTAGGGTTATGGTTATGGTTAGGGTTAGATTTAGGGTAGGGTTAGGGTTAGGGTTAGGGTTAGGGTTACGTTAAGTGTTGGGGTTAAGGTTAAGTTTAGGGTTAGGGTAAGGATAAGGGTTAGGGTTAGGGTTAGGGTAAAGGTTACGGTAAGGGTAAGCGTTAGGTTTTGGGTTACAGTTAAGGTTAGGGTTAGGGTTAGGGTAAGGGTATGTGTTAGGCTTAGGGTTAGGCTTAGGGTTAGGGTTAGCGTTAGGGTAAGAGTAAGGGTTAGGTTTAGGGTTAAGGTAAGGGTAAGGGTAAGGGTTAGGGTTAGGGTTAGGTTTAGGGTAAGGGTTAGCGTTAGGTTTAGGGTAAGTTTTAGGGTTCGGGTTAGGGTTAGGGTAAGGGTAAAGTTTAGGGTTAGGCTTAGGGTTAGGTTTAGATATAGGTGTAGGATAAGGATAAGGGTTAGGGTTAGGGTAAGGGTTAGGGTTAGGGTAAGGGTTAGGTTAGGGGTTAGGTTAAGGGTATGTGTTAGAGTTAGGGTTAGGGTTAGGATAAGGGTAAGTGTTAGGGTTAGGGTTAGGGTTAGGGGTTAGTGTTAGGGTTAGGGTTAGGGTTAATGTTAGGGTAAGGTTAAGGGTAAGGGTTAGGGTTAGGGTTAGGGTTAAGGTAAGGATAAGGGTTATGGTTAGGGTTAGTGTTAGGTTTAGGTTTAGGGTAAGGTTAAGGTTTAGGGTTAGGGTTAGGGTTAGGATAAGGGTTAGGGTTAGGGTTAGGGTTAGATTTGGGGTTAGGGTAAGGGTAAGTGTTAGAGTTAGGGTTAGTGTTAGGATAAGGGTAAGTGTAGGGTTAGGATTAGGGTTAGGGTTAGTGGTTAGGGTTAGGTTTAGGGTTAGGGTTAGCGTTAGGGTAAGGGTAAGGGTTAGGGTTAGGTTTAGGGTTAAGGAAGGGTAAGGGTAAGTTTTAGGGTTCGGGTTAGGGTTAGGGTAAGGGTATGTGTTAGTGTTAGGGTTAGGGTCAGGGTTAGCGTTAGGGTAAGGGTAAGGGTTAGGGTTAGGTTTATGGTTAAGATAAGCGTCAGGGTTAGTGTTAGGGTTAGGGTTAGGTTTAGGGTAAGGTTTAGAGTTAGGTTTAGGGTAAGGGTAAGTTTTAGGGTTCGGGTAAGGGTTAGGGTAAGGATAAGGGTTAGGGTTAGGCTTAGGTTTAGGGTTAGGTTTAGGGTTAGTGTAAGGGTAAGTGTTAGTGTTAGTGTTAGGTTTAGGGTTAGGGTAAGGGTTAGGGTTAGGGTTAGGTTTAGGTTAGGGGTTAGGGTTAGGGTGAGGTTTAGGGTTAGGGTAAGGGTTAGGGTTAGGGGTTAGGGTTAGTGGTAGGGTTAGGTTAAGGGTTAGGGTTAAGGTTAGGATAAGGGATAGGGTTAGGGTTAGGGTTAGGGTTAGGGTTAGAGTTAGGATAAGTGTTAGGGTTAGGGGTTAGGGTTAGGATTAGGGTTAGGGTTAGGGTAAGGGTTAGGGTAAGGGTAAGTGTTATGGTTAGGGTTAGGTTTAGGTTTAGGGTTAGGGTTAGGGTTAGGGTAAGGGTAAGGGTTAGGGTTAAGGTTAGGGTTAGGGTTAGTTTTAGGGTTATGGTTAGGGTTAGGGTAAGGGTAAGTTTTAGGGTTAGGATTAGGGTTAGGTTTAGGGTAAGGGTTAGGGTTACGGTTAAGGTAAGGATAAGGGTTAGGGTTAGGGTTAGGGTTAGGGTAAGGGTTAGGGTTAGGTTTAGGGTTAGGTTAAGGGTTAGGGTTAGGTTTAGGGTTAGGCTTAAGGTTAAGGTTACGGTTAGGGTTAGTATTAGGGTTAGGGTTAGGGTAAGGCTAAGGGTTAGGGTTAGGATTAGGGTTAGGGTTAGTGTTATGGTTAGGGTAAGGATTAGGGTTAGGGTTACGGTTAAGGTTAGGTTTTAGGGTAAGGGTAAGTGTTAGAATTAGGTTTAGGGTAAGGGCAAGGGAAAGTGTTAGGGTTATGGTTAGGGTTAGAGTTAGGGGTTAGGGTTAGGGTTAGGGTTAGGTTAAGTGTAAGGGTTAGGGTTAGGTTTAGGGTTAGGGTTAAGGTTAAGGTTACGGTTAGGGTTAGTATTAGTGTTAGGGTTAGGGTAAGGCTAAGGGTTAGGGTTAGGATTAGGGTTAGGGTTATGGTTAGGGTTATGGTTAGGGTAAGGGTTAGGGTTATGGTTACGGTTAAGGTTAGGTTTTAGGGTAAGGGTAAGTGTTAGAATTAGGTTTAGGGTAAGGGCAAGGGAAAGTGTTAGGGTTATGGTTAGGGTTAGAGTTAGGGGTTAGGGTTAGGGTTAGGGTTAGGTTAAGTGTAAGGGTTAGGGTTAGGTTTAGGGTTAGGTTTAGGGTTACGGTTAGGGTTAGGCTTAGGGTTAGGTTAAGGGTATGTGTTAGGGTATGTGTTAGGGTTATGGTTTGTGTTAGGGTTAGATTAGGGGTTAGGTTAAGGGTAAGTGTTAGAGTGAGGGTTAGGGTTAGGATAAGGGAAAGTTTTAGGGTTAGGGTTAGGATTAGAGTTAGGGGTTAGGGTTAGGGTTAGGGTTAGTTTTACGGTCAGGTGTAGGGCAAGGGTAAGGTTTAGGGTTAGGTTTAGGGTTAAGGTAAGGATAAGGGTTAGGGTTAGGGTGAGGGTTTGGGTAAGGGTTAGGGTTAGGTTAGGTTTAGGTTAAGGGTTAGGGTTAGGGTTAGGGTTAGGGTTAAGGTTAAGGGTACGGTTAGGGTTAGTTTTAGGGTTAGGGTTGGGTTAGGGTAAGGGTAAGGGTTAGGGTTAGGCTTAGGGTTAGGGTTAGGGTTAGGGTAAGGGTTAGGGTTAGGAATAGTGTTAGGGTAGTGTTAGGTTTAGGGTTAGAGTTAGGGTAAGGGTAACGTTTAAGTGTTAGTGTTAGGGTTAGGGTTAAGGTTAGGGTTAGGGTTAGGGTAAGGGTAAGGGTTAGGTTAGGGTTAGGGTTACGGTTAGGGTTAGGGTAAGGTTTAGTGTTAGGGTTAGGGTTAGGTTTAGTGTTGGGGTTAAGGTTAGGGTTAGGGTAAGGGTTAGGGTTAGGTTTAGGGTAAGGGTAAGGTTTAGGTTTAGGGTTAGGGTTAAGGTTATGGTAAGGGTTAGGGTTAGGGTTAGGGTTAGGTTTTGGGTTGGGGTTAAGGTTAAGTTAGGGTTAGGGTAAGGGTTAGGTTTAGGGTTAGGGTAAGGGTAAGGGTTAGGGTTAGGGTTAGGGTTGAGGTTAGGGTTAGGGTTAAGGTTAGGGTTAGTTTTAATGTTAGGGTTAGTGTACGGGTTAGGGTTAGGGTTAAGTTTGGTTTACGGTTAGTGTTAGGGTTAGGTTTAGGTTTAGGGTTAGGGTTAGGTTAAGGGTAAGGGCTAGGGTTAGGGTTAGGGTTAGGGAAAGGGTAAGGTTAGGGTTAGAGTTAGGGTTAGGGTAATTGTTATGGTTAGGGTTAGGGTTAGGGTTAGGGTTACGGTAATGGTTAGGGTTAGGGTTAGGTTAAGGGTAAGGGTTAGGGTTAGGTATTAGGTTAGGCTTAGTGATAGGTTTAGGGTTAGGGTTACGGTAAGACTAAGGGTAGGGTTAAGTTTAGTGTTAGGGTTAGGTTTATGGTTTGGGTTAGGGTTAGGGTAAGGGTTAGGGTTAGGGTTAGGGTTAGGGTTAGGGTAAGGGTTAGGGTTAGGTTTAGGTTTAGATTTACGTTTAGGGTTAGGGTTAAGGTAAGATTTAGGGTTAGGGTTAGGGTTAGGGTTAGTGTTGGGGTTAAGTTTAGGTTTATGGTAAGGGTTAGGGTTAGGTTTAGGGTAAGGGTAAGGGTTAGGGTTAGGGTTAGGGTAAGGGTAAGGGTAAGGGTTAGTGTTAGGGTTAGGGTTAGGTTAAGGGTTAGGGTAAGGGTAAGGGTTAGGGTAAGGGTAAAGGTTAGGTTTAGGTTTACGGTAAGGGTTAAGTTAGGGTTAGGGTTAGGGTAGGGGTTAGGGTAAGGGTAAGAGTTAGGGTTAGGGTTAGGGTTAGGGTAAGGGTAAGGGTTAGGGTTAGGGTTAGGGTCAGGGTTAGGGTTAGGTTTAGGTGTTAGGGTTATGGTTATGGTTTTGGTTAGATTTAGGTTAGGGTTAGGGTTAGGGTTATGGTTACGTTAAGTGTTGGGGTTAAGGTTAGGTTTAGGATTAGGGTAAGGATAAAGGTTAGGGTTAGGGTTAGGGTTAAGGTTACGGTAAGGGTAAGGGTTAGGTTTAGGGTTACAGTTAAGGTTAGGGTTAGGGTTAGGGTAAGGGTATGTGTTAGGGTTAGGGTTAAGCTTAGGTTTAGGGTTAGCGTTAGGGTAAGAGTAAGGGTTAGGGTTAGGGTTAGGGTTAAGGGAAGGGTAAGGGTAAGGGTTAGGGTTAGGGTTAGGTTTAGGGTAAGGGTTAGCGTTAGGTTTAGGGTAAGTTTTAGGGTTCGGGTTAGGGTTAGGGTAAGGGTAAGGGTTAGGGTTAGGCTTAGGGTTAGGGTTAGGTTTAGGGTTAGGGTAAGGGTAAGGGTTAGGGTTAGGGTTAGGGTAAGGGTTAGGGTTAGGGTAAGGGTTGGGTTAGGGGTTAGGGTAAGGGTAAGTGTTAGAGTTAGGGTTAGGGTTAGGATAAGGGTAAGTTTTAGGGTTAGGGTTAGGGTTAGGGGTTAGTGTTAGGGTTATGGTTAGGGTTAGCGTTAGGGTAAGGTTAAGGGTAAGTGTTAGGGTTAGGTTTAGGGTTAAGGAAAGGGTAAGTGTTAGGGTTACGGTTAGGGTTAGGGTTAGGGCTAGGGTTAGGTTAGGGGTTAGGGTAAGGGTAAGTGTTACCGTTAGGGTTAGGATTAGGATAAGGGTAAGTGTAGGGTTAGGGTTAGGGTTAGGGTTAGCTGTTAGGGTTAGGGTTAGGGTTAGCGTTAGGGTAAGGGTAAGGGTTAGGGTTAGGGTTAAGGTAGGGTAAGGATAAGGTTTAGGGTTCGGGTTAGGGTTAGAGTAAGGGTAGGGTTAGGGTTAGGGTTAGGGTAAGAGTAAGTTTTAGGGTTCGGGCTAGGTTTAGGCTAAGGATAAGGGTTAGGGTTAGGCTTAGATTTATGGTTAGATTTAGGGTTAGGGTAAGGGTAAGAGTTAGTGTTAGGGTTAGGGTTAGGGTTAGGGTAAGGGTTAGGGTTAGGGTTAGGGTTAGGTTAGGGGTTAGAGTAAGGGTAAGTGTTAGAGTTAGGGTTAGGGTTATTATAAGTTAAGTGTTAGGGTTAGGTTTAGGGGTTTGGGTTAGGGTTAGGTTAGGGTTTAGGGTTAGTGTGAGGGTTAGGGTTAGGGTAAGGGTTAGGGTTAGGGGTTAGGGTTAGTGTTAGGGTTAGGTTAAGGGTTAGGGTTAAGGTTAGGATAAGGGATAGGGTTAGGTTTAGGGTTCGGGTTAGGGTTAGGGTTAGAGTTAGGATAAGTGTTAGGGTTAGGGGTTAGGGTTAGGATTAGGGTTAGGGTTAGGGTAAGGGTTAGGGTAAGGGTAAGGGTAAGGGTTATGTTTAGGGTTAGGCTTAGATTTAGGGTTAGGTTTAGGGTTAGAGTAAGGGTAAGAGTTAGTGTTAGGGTTAAGGTAAGGATAAGGTTAAGGGTTAGGGTTAGGGTTAGGTTTAGGGTAAGGGTTAGCGTTAGGTTTAGGGTAAGGTTTAGGGTTCGGTTTAGGGTTAGGGTAAGGGTAAGGGTTAGGGTTAGGCTTAGGGTTAGGGTTAGGTTTAGGGTTAGGGTAAGGGTAAGGGTTAGGGTTAGGCTTAGTGTTAGGGTTAGGTTTAGGGTTAGGGTAAGGGTAAGGGTTAGGGTTAGGGTAAGGGTAAGGGTTAGGGTTAGGCTTAGGATTAGGGTTAGGTTTAGGGTTAGGGTTAGGGTAAGGGTTAGGTTAGTGGTTAGGGTAAGGGTAAGTGTTAGAGTTAGGGTTAGGGTTAGGATAAGGGTAAGTGTTAGGGATAGGGTTAGGGTCAGCGGTTAGGGTTAGGGTTAGGGTTAGCGTTAGGGTAAGGTTAAGGATAAGTGTTAGGGTTAGGGTTAGGGTTAAGGTAAGGGTAAGGGTTAGGGTTAGGGTTAGGGTTAGGGTTAGGTTAGGGGTTAGGGTAAGGGTAAGTGTTACCGTTAGGGTTAGGATTAGGATAAGGGTAAGTGTAGGGTTAGGGTTAGGGTTAGGGTTAGGGGTTAGGGTTAGGTTTAGGTTTGGGGTTAGCGTTAGGGTATGTGTTAGTTTTAGGGTTAGGGTCAGGGTTAGCGTTAGGGTAAGGGTAAGGGTTAGGGTTAGGTTTAGGGTTAAAATAAGGGTCAGGGTTAGTGTTAGGGTTAGGGTTAGGCTTAGGGTTAGGGTTTGGTTTAGGGTTAGGGTAAGGGTAAGGGTTAGAGTTAGGGTAAGGGTAAGGGTTAGGGTTAGGCTTAGGGTTAGGGTTAGGTTTAGGGTTAGGGTAAGGGTAAGGGTTAGGGTTAGGGTTAGGGTAAGGGTTAGGGTTAGGGTAAGGGTTAGGTTAGAGGTTAGGGTAAGGGTAAGTGTTAGAGTTAGGGTTAGGGTTAGGATAAGGGTAAGTGTTAGGGATAGGGTTAGGGTCAGCGGTTAGGGTTAGGGTTAGTGTTAGCGTTAGGGTAAGATTAAGGATAAGTTTTAGGGTTAGGGTTAGGGTTAAGGTAAGGGTAAGGGTTTGGGTTAGGGTTAGGGTTAGGGTTAGGTTAGGGGTTAGGGTAAGGGTAAGTGTTACCGTTAGGGTTAGGATTAGGATAAGGGTAAGTGTAGGGTTAGGGTTAGGGTTAGGGTTAGGGGTTAGGGTTAGGTTTAGGGTTGGGGTTAGCGTTAAGGTATGTGTTAGTTTTAGGGTTAGGGTCAGGGTTAGCGTTAGGGTAAGGGTAAGGGTTAGGGTTAGGTTTAGGGTTAAAATAAGGGTCAGGGTTAGTGTTAGGGTTAGGGTTAGGCTTAGGGTTAGGGTAAGTGTTAGGGTTAGATTTAGGGTAAGAGTAAGCTTTAGGGTTCGGGTTAGGTTTAGGGTAAGGATAAGGGTTAGGGTTAGGCTTAGGTTTAGGGTTAGGGTAAGGTTAAGAGTTAGTGTTAGGGTTAGGGTTAGGGTTAGGTAAGGGTTAGTGTTAGGGTTAGTGTTAGGTTAGGGGTTAGATTAAGGGTAAGTGTTAGAGTTAGGGTTAGGGTTAGGATAAGGTAAGTGTTAGGGTTAGGGTTAGGGGTTTGGGTTAGGGTTAGGTTAGGGTTTATGGTTAGTGTGAGGGTTAGGGTTAGGGTAAGGGTTCGGGTTAGGGGTTAGGGTTAGGTTAAGGGTTAGGGTTAAGCTTAGGATAAGGGATAGGGTTAGGTTTAGGGTTAGGGTTAGGGTTAGGGTCAGAGGTAGGATAAGTGTTAGGGTTAGGGGTTAGGGTTAGGATTAGGGTTAGGGTTAGAGTAAGGGTTAGGGTAAGATAAGGGTTATGTTTAGGGTTAGGGTTAGGTTTAAGGTTAGGGTTAGTGTCAGGGTTAGGGTAAGGGTTAGGGTTAAGGTTAGGGTTAGGGTTAGTTTTAGGGTTATGGTTAGGGTTAGGATAAGGGTAAGATTTAGGGTTAGGATTAGGGTTAGGGTTAGGGTAATTGTTAGGGTTAGGGTTACGGTTAAGGTTAGGTTTAGGTTTTGTTTTAGGGTTAGGGTTAGGGTTAGTGTTAGGATTAGGGTTAGGGTTAAGGTAAGGGTTATGGTTAGCGTTAGGATTAGGGTTAGGGTTACGGTTACGGTTAAGGTAAGGATAAGGGTTAGGGTTAGGTTTAGGGTTATGGTAAGGGTTCGGGTTAGGGTTATGGTTAGGTTAATGGTTAGGGTTAGGGTTAGGGTTTGGGTTAAGGTTAAGGTTACGGTTAGGGTTAGTATTAGGGTTAGGGTTAGGGCTGGGTAAGGGTAAGGGTTAGGGTTAGGGTTAGGTTAGATTTTAGGGTAAGGGTAAGTGTTAGAATTAGGTTTAGGGTAAGGGCAAGGGAAAGTGTTAGGGTTATGGTTAGGGTTAGAGTTAGGGATTAGGGTTAGGGTTAGGGTTAGGGATAGGTTAAGTGTAAGGGTTAGGGTTAGGTTTAGGGTTAGGTTTAGGGTTACTGTTAGGGTTAGGGTTAGGGTAAGGGTCTGTGTTAGGGTTAGGGTTAGGGTTAGGGTTAGGGTTTGGGTTAGGGTTAGATTAGGGGTTAGGGTTAGGGTTAGGGTTAGTTTTAGGGTTAGGGGTAGGGCAAGGGTAAGGGTTAGGGTTAGGGTTATGGTTAGGTTTAAGGTAAGGATAAGGGTTAGGGTTAGGGTTAGGGTTTGGGTAAGGGTTTGGGTTATGTTAGGGTTAGGTTAAGGGTTAGGGTTAGGGTTAGGGTTAATGTTAAGGTTACGGTTAGGGTTAGTTTTACGGTTAGGGTTCGGGTTAGGGTTAGGGTAAGGGTTAGGGTTAGGGTTAGGGTAAGGGTTAGGGTTAGGGGAAGGGTTAGGTTAGGGGTTAGGGTAAGGGTAAGTGTTAGAGTTAGGGTTAGGGTTAGGATAAGGGTAAGTGTTAGGGTTAGGGTTAGGGTCAGGGGTTAGTGTTAGGGTTAGGGTTAGGGTTAGCGTTAGGGTAAGGTTAAGGGTAAGGGTTAGGGTTAGGGTTAGGGTTAGGTTAGGGGTTAGGGTAAGGGTAAGTGTTACCGTTAGGGTTAGGATTAGGATAAGGGTAAGTGTAGGGTTACGGTTAGGGTTAGGGTTAGGGGTTAGGGTTAGGGTTAGGGTTAGGGTTAGCGTTAGGGTATGTGTTAGTTTTAGGGTTAGGGTCAGGGTTAGCGTTAGGGTAAGGGTAAGGGTTAGGGTTAGGTTTAGGGTTAAGATAAGGGTCAGGGTTAGTTTTAGGTTTAGGGTTAGGTTTAGGGTAAGAGTTAGGGTTAGGTTTAGGGTAAGAGTAAGTTTTAGGGTTCGGGTTAGGTTTAGGGTAAGGATAAGGGTTAGGGTTAGGCTTAGGTTTAGGGTTAGGTTTAGGATTAGGGTAAGGTTAAGAGTTAGTGTTAGGGTTAGGTTTAGGGTTAGGGTAAGGGTTAGGGTTAGGGTTAGGGTTAGGTTAGGGGTTAGATTAAGGGTAAGTGTTACGGTTAGGGTTAGTTTTAGGGTTAGGGTTAGGGTTAGGGTAAGGGTAAGGGTTAGGGTTAGGGTTAGGGTTAGGGTAAGGGTTAGGGTTAGGGTAAGGGTTAGGTTAGGGTTTAGGGTAAGGGTAAGTGTTAGAGTTAGGATTAGGGTTCGGATAAGGGTAAGTGTCAGGGTTAGGGTTAGGGTCAGGGCTTAATGTTAGGGTTAGGGTTATGGTTAGCGTTAGGGTAAGGTTAAGGGTAAGGGTTAGGGTTAGGGTTAGGGTTAAGGTAAGGGTAAGGGTTAGGGTTAGGGTTAGGGTTAATGTTAGGGTTAGTTTAGGGGTTAGGGTAAGGGTAAGTGTTACCGTTAGGGTTAGGATTAGGATAAGGGTAAGTGTAGGGTTAGGGTTAGGGTTAGGTTTAGGGGTTAGGGTTAGGGTTAGGGTTAGCGTTAGGGTATGTGTTAGTTTTAGGGTTAGGGTCAGGGTTAGCGTTAGGGTAAGGGTAAGGGTTAGGGTTAGGTTTAGTGTGAAGATAAGGGTCAGGGTTAGTGTTAGGGTTAGGGTTAGGGTTAGGTTTAGGGTAAGGGTTAGGGTTAGGTTTAGGGTAAGAGTAAGTTTTAGGGTTCGGGTTAGGTTTAGGTAAGGATAAGGGTTAGGGTTAGGCTTAGGTTTAGGGTTAGGTTTAGGGTTAGGGTAAGGTTAAGAGTTAGTGTTATTGTTAGGGTTAGGGTTAGGGTAAGGGTTAGGGTGAGGGTTAGGGTTAGGTTAGGGGTTAGAGTAAGGGTAAGTGTTAGAGTTAGGGTTAGGGTTAGGATAAGGTAAGTGTTAGGGTTAGGGTTAGGGGTTTGGGTTAGGGTTAGGTTAGGGTTTATGGTTAGTGTGAGGGTTAGGGTTAGGGTAAGGGTTAGGGTTAGGGGTTAGGGTTAGTGTTAGGGTTAGGTTAAGGGTTAGGGTTAAGGTTAGGATAAGGGATAGGGTTAGGTTTAGGGTTCGGTTTAGGGTTAGGGTTAGAGTTAGGATAAGTGTTAGGGTTTGGGGTTAGGGTTAGGATTAGGGTTCGGGTTAGTGTAAGGGTTAGGGTAAGGTAAGGGTTATGTTTAGGGTTAGGGTTAGGTTTAAGGTTAGGGTTAGTGTCAGGGTTAGGGTAGGGCTTAGGGTTAAGGTTAGGTTTAGGTTTAGTTTTAGGGTTATGGTTAGGGTTAGGATAAGGGTAAGATTTAGGTTTAGGATTAGGGTTAGGGTTAGGGTAATTGTTAGGGTTAGGGTTACGGTTAAGGTTAGGTTTAGGTTTTGTTTTAGGGTTAGGGTTAGGGTTAGTGTTAGGATTAGGGTTGGGGTTAAGGTAAGGGTTATGGTTAGCGTTAGGGTTAGGGTTAGGGTTAGGGTTACGGTTAAGGTAAGGATAAGGGTTAGGGTTAGGGTTAGGGTTAGGGTAACGGTTAGGGTTAGGGTTAGTTTAATGGTTAGGGTTAGGGTTAAGGTTAAGGTTACGGTTAGGGTTAGTATTAGGGTTAGGATTAGGGCTGGGTAAGTGTAAGGGTTAGGGTTAGGATTAGGGTTAGGGTTAGGGTTAGGGTTAGGGTAAGGGTTAGGGTTAGGGTTAGGGTTAGGTTAGGTTTTAGGGTAAGGATAAGTGTTAGAATTAGTTTTAGGGTAAGGGCAAGGGAAAGTGTTAGGGTTATGGTTATGGTTAGAGTTAGGGATTAGGGTTAGGGTTAGGGTTAGGATTAGGTTAAGTGTAAGGGTTGGGGTTAGCTTTAGGGTTAGGTTTAGGGTTACGGTTAGGGTTAGGGTTAGGGTTAGGGTAAGGGTCTGTGTTAGGGTTAGGGTTAGGGTTAGGGTTTGGGTTAGGGTTAGATTAGGGGTTAGGTTAAGGGTAAGTGTTAGAGTGAGGGTTAGGGTTAGGATAAGGGAAAGTGTTAGGGTTATGGTTAGGGTTAGAGTTAGGGGTTAGGGTTAGGTTTAGGGTTAGTTTTAGGGTTAGGTGTAGGGCAAGGGTAAGGGTTAGGGTTAGGGTTAGGGTTAAGGTAAGGATAAGGGTTAGGGTTAGGGTTAGGGTTTGGGTAAGGGTTAGGGTTAGGTTAGGGTTAGGTTAAGGGTTAGGGTTAGGGTAAGGGTTAGGGTTAATATTAAGGTTACGGTTAGGGTTAGTTTTAGGGTTAGGGTTAGGGTTAGGGTAAGGGTAAGTGTTAGGGTTAGGGGTTAGGGTTAGTGTTAGGGTTAGGTTAAGGGTTAGGGTTAAGGTTAGGATAAGGGATAGCGTTAGGTTTAGGGTTAGGGTTAGGGTTAGGTTTAGGGTAAGGGTATGTGTTAGTGTTAGGGTTAGGGTCAGGGTTAGCGTTAGGGTAAGGGTAAGAGTTAGGGTTAGGTTTAGGGTTACGATAAGGGTCAGGGTTAGTGTTAGGGTTATGGTTAGGTTTAGGGTAAGGGTTAGGGTTAGGTTTAGGGTAAGGGTAAGTTTTAGGGTTAGTGTTAGGGTAAGCATAAGGGTTAGGGTTAGGGTTAGGGTAAGGGTTAGGGTTAGGTTTAGGGTAAGGGTAAGTTTTAGGGTTCGGGTTAGGTTTATTGTAAGGATAAGGGTTAGGGTTAGGCTTAGGTTTAGGTTTAGTTTTAGGGTTCGGGTAAGGGTAAGAGTTAGTGTTAGGGTTAGGGTTAGGGTTAGGGTAAGGGTTAGGGTTAGGGTTAGGGTTAGGTTAGGGGTTAGAGTAAGGTAAGTGTTAGATTTAGGGTTAGGGTTAGGATAATGTAAGTGTTAGGGTTAGGGTTAGGGGTTTGGGTTAGGGTTAGGTTAGAGTTTAGGGTTAGTGTGAGGGTTAGGGTTAGGGTAAGGGTTAGGGTTAGGGGTTAGGGTTAGTGTTAGGGTTAGGTTAAGGGTTAGGGTTAAGGTTAGGATAAGGGATAGGGTTAGGTTTAGGGTTAAGGTTAGGGTTAGGATTAGAGGTAGGATAAGTGTTAGGGTTAGGGGTGAGGGTTAGGATTAGGGTTAGGGTTAGGGTAAGGGTTAGGGTAAGGGTAAGGGTTATGTTTAGGGTTATGGTTAGGTTTAGGGTTAGGGTTAGTGTCAGGGTTAGGGTAATGGTTAGGGTTAAGGATAGGGTTAGGGTTAGTTTTAGGGTTATGGTTAGGGTTAGGATAAGGGTAAGATTTAGGGTTAGGATTAGGGTTAGGGTTAGCATTAGGGTTAGGGTTAGGTTTAGGGTTACGGTTAAGGTAAGGATAAGGGTTAGGGTTAGGGTTAGGGTTAGGGTTAGGGTAAGAGTTAGGGTTAGGGTTAGGGTTAGGTTAAGGGTTAGGGTTAGGGTTAGGGTTAGGGTTAAGTTTAAGGTTACGGTTAGGGTTAGTATTAGGGTTAGGGTTAGGGCTGGGTAAGGGTAAGGGTTAGGGTTAGGATTAGGGTTAGGGTTAGGGTTAGGGTTAGGGTTAGGGTAAGGGTTAGGTTTAGGGTTAGGGTTAGGTTAGGTTTTAGGGTAAGGGTAAGTGTTAGAATTATGTTTAGGATAAGAGCAAGGGAAAGTGTTAGGGTTATGGTTAGGGTTAGAGTTAGGGATTAGGGTTACGGTTAGGGTTAGGGTTAGGTTAAGTGTAAGGGTTAGGGTTAGGTTTAGGGTTAGGTTTAGGGTTACGGTTAGGGTTAGGGTTAGGGTTAGGGTAAGGGTATGTGTTAGGGTTAGGTTTAGGGTTTGGGTTAGGGTTAGATTAGGGGTTAGGTTAAGGGTAAGTGTTAGAGTGAGGGTTAGGGTTAGGATAAGGGAAAGTGTTAGGGTTATGGTTAGGGTTAGAGTTCGGTGTTAGGGTTAGTGTTAGGGTTAGTTTTAGGGTTAGGGGTAGGGCAAGGGTAAGGGTTAGGGTTAGTGTTAGGGTTAGGGTTAGGGTTAGGGTAAGGGTTAGGGTTAGGGTTACGGTTAGTTTAGGGGTTAGGGTAAGGGTAAGTGTTAGAATTAGTGTTAGGGTTAGGATAAGGGAAAGTGATAGGGTTATGGTTAGGGTTAGAGTTAGAGGTTAGGGTAAGGGTTAGGGTTAGTTTTAGGGTTAGGTTTAGGGCAAGGGTAAGAGTTAGGGTTAGGGTTAGGGTTAAGGTAAGGATAAGGGTTAGGGTTAGGGTTAGGGTTTGGGTAAGGTTTAGGGTTAGGTTAGAGTTAGGTTAAGGGTTAGGGTTAGGGTTAGGGTTAAGGTTAAGGTTACGGTTAGGGTTAGTTTGAGGGTTAGGTTTAGGGTTAGGGTAAGGGTTAAGGTTAGGGTTAGGTTTAGGTTAGTGGTTAGGGTAAGGGTAAGTGTTAGAATTAGAGTTAGGGTTAGGATAAGGGAAAGTGTGAGGGTTAGGGTTAGGGTTAGAGTTAGGTGTTAGGGTTAGGGTTAGGGTTAGGGTTAGGGTTTGGGTTAGGGTTAGGGTAAGGGTAAGGGTTAGGTTTAGGGTTAGGGGTAGATTGAGGGTAAGGGTTAGGGTTAGGTTTAGGTTTAGGTTTATGTTTAGGGTTAGGGTTAGGGTTAGGGTAAGATTTAGGGTTAGGGTTAGGGGTAGGTTTAGTGTTGGGGTTAAGTTTAGGGTTAGGGTAAGGGTTAGGGTTAGGTTTAAGGTAAGGGTAAGGTTTAGGGTTAGGGTTAGGGTTAGGGTTAGGGTAAGAGTAAGGGTTAGGGTTAGGGTTAGGGTTAGGTGTAGGGTTAGGGTAAGGGTAAGGGTTAGGGTAAGTGTAAGGGTTAGGGTTAGGTTTAGGTAAGAGTTAGGTTAGGGTTAGGGTTAGGGTAGGGGTTAGGGTAAGGGTAAGTGTTAGGGTTAGGGTTAGGGTTAGGATAAGGGTAAGGGTTAGGGTCAGGGTTAGGGTTAGGGTTAGGTGTTAGGGTTATGGTTATGGTTAGGGTGAGATTTGGGTTAGGGTTAGGGTTAGGGTTAGGGTTACGTTAAGTGTTGGGGTTAAGGTTAAGTTTAGGATTAGGGTAAGGACAAGGGTTAGGGTTAGGGTTAAGGTTACGGTAAGGGTAAGGTTAGGTTTAGGGTTACAGTTAAGATTAGGGTTAGGGTTAGGGTAAGGGTATGTGTTAGGGTTAGGGTTAGGCTTAGGGTTAGGGTTAGCGTTAGGGTAAGAGTAAGGGTTAGGGTTAGGGTTAGGGTTAAGGTAAGGGTAAGGGTAAGGGTTAGGGTTAGGCTTAAGTTTAGGGTAAGGGTTAGCGTTAGGATTAGGGTAAGTTTTAGGGTTCGGGTTACGGTTAGGGTAACGGTAAGTGTTAGGGTTAGGCTTAGGGTTAGGGTTAGGTTTAGGGTTGGGGTAAGGGTAAGGGTTAGGGTTAGGTTTAGGGTAAGGGTTAGGGTTAGGGTAAGGGTTAGGTTAGGGGTTAGGGTAAGGGTAAGTGTTAGAGTTAGTGTTAGGGTTAGGATAAGGGTAAGTGTTAGGGTTAGGGTTAGGGTTAGGGTTTAGTGTTAGTGTTAGGGTTAGGGTTAGCGTTAGTGTAAGGTTAAGGGTAAGGGTGAGGGTTAGGGTTTGGGTTAAGGTAAGGGTAAGGGTTAGGGTTAAGGTTAGGGTTAAGTTTAGGGTTAGGGTAAGGTTAAGGTTTAGGGTTAGGGTAGGGTTAGGGTAGGGGTTAGGGTTAGGGTTAGGGTTAGGTTAGGGGTTAGGGTAAGGGTAAGTGTTACAGTTAGGGTTAGGGATAGGATAAGGGTAAGTGTAGGGTTAATGTTAGGGTTAGGGTTAGGGGTTAGGGTTAGGGTTAGGGTTAGGGTTAGCGTTAGGGTAAGGGTAACGGTTAGGGTTAGGGTTAGGGTTAGGGTTAAGGTAAGGTAAGGGTAAGGTTTTGGGTTCAGTTTAGGGTTAGGGTAAGTTTTAGGGTTAGGGTTAGGGTAAGGGTAAGGGTTAGGGTTAGGGTTAGGGAAAGGTTTAGGGTTAAGGTTAGAGTTAAGATAAGGGTCAGGGTTAGTGTTAGAGTTTGGGTTAGGTTTAGGGTAAGGGTTAGGGTTAGGTTTAGGGTAAGGGTAAGTTTTAGGGTTAGCTTTAGGGTAAGGGTAAGTGTTAGGGTTAGGGTTAGTGTAAGGGTTAGGGTTCGGGTTAGGGTTAGGGTAAGGGTATGTGTTAGTGTTGGTCAGGGTTAGCGTTAGGGTAAGAGTAAGGATTAGGGTTAGGTTTAGGGTTAAGATAAGGGTCAGGGTAAGGATAAGGGTTAGAGTTAGGCTTAGGTTTAGGGTTAGGGTAAGGGTAAGAGTTAGTGTTAGGGTTAGGGTTAGGGTTAGGTTTAGGGTAAGGGTTAGGGTTAGGGTTAGGGTTAGGTTAGGGGTTAGGGTAAGGGTA
Source organism: Megascapheus bottae (assembly GCA_024803745.1). Classification (NCBI taxonomy): domain Eukaryota; kingdom Metazoa; phylum Chordata; class Mammalia; order Rodentia; family Geomyidae; genus Megascapheus; species Megascapheus bottae. Next base: position 285,224 of record JANJXV010000463.1, read on the forward strand.
AGAGTTAGTGTTAGGGTTAGGGTTAGGATAAGGTAAGTGTTAGGGTTAGGGTTAGGGGTTTGGGTTAGGGTTAGGTTAGGGTTTAGGGTTAGGGTGAGGGTTAGGGTTAGGGTAAGGGTTAGGTTTAGGGTTTAGGGATAGTGTTAGGGTTAGGTTAAGGGTTAGGGTTAAGGTTAGGATAAGGGATAGGGTTAGGTTTAGGGTTAGGGTTAGGGTTAGGGTTACGGTTAAGGTAAGGATAAGGGTTAGGGTTAGATTTAGGGTTAGGGTAAGGGTTAGGGTTAGGGTTAGGGTTAGGTTAAGGGTTGGGTTAGGGTTAGGGTTAGGGTTAAGGTTAAGGTTACGGTTAGGCTTAGTATTAGGGTCAGGGTTAGGGCTGAGTAAGGGTAAGGTTTAGGGTTAGGATTAGGGTTAGGGTTAGGGTAAGGGTAAGGGTAAGGGTTAGGGTTAGGGTTAGGGTTAGGGTTAGGGTTCGGGTTCGGGTTAGGGTTAGGTTTAGGGTTAGGGTTAGGTTAAGCGTTAGGGTAAGGGTGTTAGAATAAGGGTTATGGTTGGATAAGGGAAAGTGTTAGGGTTATGGTTAGGGTTAGAGTTAGGGGTTAGCCTTAGGGTTAGGTTAGTTTTAGGGTTAGGGTTAGGGCAAGGGTAAGGGTTAGGGTTAGGATTAGGGTTAGGGTTAGGGGTAGGGTAAGGGTTAGGGTTAGGGTTAGGGTTAGGTTAGGGGTTAGGGTTAGGTTAGGGTTAGGTTAAGGGTTAGGTTTAGGGTTAGGGTTAGGGTTAAGGTTAAGGTTACGGTTAGGGTTAGTTTTAGGGTTAGGGTTAGGGTTAGGGTAAGGGTAAGGGTTAGGGTTAGGATTAGGGTTAGGGTTAGGGTTAGGGTAAGGGTTAGGGTTAGGGTTAGGGTTAGGTTTAGTGTCGGGTTTAAGGTTAGGGTAAGTGTTATGGTTAAGGTTAGGTTTAGGGTTAGGATAAGGGTAAGGGTTAGGGTCAGGTTAGGGTTGGGTTAGGGGTTAGGGTTAGGGTTAGGGTTAGGGTAAGGTTTAGGGTTAGGGTTAGGTTTAGGTTTAGGGGAAGGGTAAGGTTTAGGGTTAGGGTTAGGGTTAGGGATAGACTAATGGTAAGTTTTAGGGTTAGGGTTAGGGTTAGGTTTAGGTTTAGGGTAAGGGTAAGGGTTAGGAATAGGGTTAGGGTTACGGTTAGGGTAAGGGTTAAGGGCACGGTTAGGGATAGGGTTAATGTTACGGTTAGGGTTATTTTAGTGTTAGGGTTAGGGTAAGGGTAAGGGTTAGGGTTAGAGTTAGGGTTAGGTTAGGGGTTAGGTTAAGGGTAAGTGTTAGATTTAGGGTTAGGGTTAGGATAAGGAAAAGTGTTAGGGTTATGGTTAGGTTTAGAGTTAGGGGTTAGGGTTAGGGTTAGGGTTTGGGGTTAGGGTTAGGGCTAATTTTAGGATTAGGGTAAGGGTTAGTCTTAGTGGTTAGGGTTAGTGTTAGGGTTGGTTAAGGGTTAGGGTTAGGGTTAGGGTTAGGATAAGGGTTAGGGTTAGGGTTAATGTAATCTTTTTGGTTAGTGTTAGGGTGCGGGGTAGGGTAAAGGTTATGGTTATGGTTAGGGTTAGGGTTAGGGTAAGGGTTAGGGTTATGGTTAGGGTTAAGTTAAGGGTAAAGGTTAGGGTTAAGGTTAGGGTTAGGGTTAGGTTTAGGGTTAGGTTTAGTGTTGGGGTTAAGGTTAGGGTTAGGGTAAGGGTTATTGTTAGGGTTAGGGTTAAGGTTAGGGTTAGTGTTAGGTTTAGCGTTAGGTTTTGGGTTAGGGTAAGGGTAAGGGTTAGGGTTAGGGTTAGAGTTAGGGTAAGGGTTAGGTTTAGGGTTTGGGTTAGGGTAAGGGTAAGGGTTAGGTTTAGGTTTAGGGTAAGGGTAAGTGTTAGGGTTAGGGTTAGGGTAAGGGTTAGGGTTAGGGTTAGGTTTAGGGTTGGGGTTAAGGTTAAGGTTAAGTTTAGGTTTAGGGTAAGGGTAAGAGTAAGGGTTAGGTTTAGAGTTAGGGTTAGGGTAAGGTTAAGGGTTAGGGTTAGGGTTAGGGTTAAGGTTAGGGTTAGGGTTAAGGTTAGGGTTAGGGTTAAGGTTATGTTTAGGTTTAAGGTTAGGGTTAGGGTACGGGAAGGTTTAGGTTTAGGGTTAAGGTTAGGGTTAGGGTTAGGGTTAGGTTTAGGGTTAGGGTTAGGTTAAGGGTAAGGGTTAGGATTAGGGTTAGGATTAGGGTTAGGGTTGGGGTTAAGGTTAAGTTTAGGGTTAGGGTAATGCTGAGGGTGAGGGTTAGGATTAGGGTTAGGGTTAGGGTTAGGGTTAGGGTTAGGGTTAGGGTTAGGGTTAGGGTAAGGGCAAGGGTTAGGATTAGGGTTAGGGTTAAGTTTAGGGTTAGGGTTAGGGTTAGGGTTAGGGTTAGGGTTAGGGTTAGGGTTAGGGTCTGGGTTAAGGGTTAGGGTTAGGGTTAGGGTTAGGGTTAGGGAAAGGGTTAAGTGTTAGGGTTAGGGTTAGGGTTAGGGTTAGGTTAAGGGTAAGAGTTAATGTTAGAGATAGGGTTAGGCTTAGGTTTATGTTTAGGGTTAGGGTTAGGGTTAGGGTTAGGTTTAGGGTTGGGGTTAAGGTTAAGTTTAGGGTTAGGGTAAGGGTAAGGGTAAGGGTTAGGTTTAGGGTTAGGGTTAGGGTAAGTGTAAGGGTTAGGGTTCGGGTTAGGGTTAAGGTAAGGTTAGGGTTAAGGTTAGGGTTAGGGTTAAGGTTATGGTTATGTTTAAGGTTAGGGTTAGGGTACGGGAAGGATTAGGTTAAGGGTAAGGGTTAGGATTAGGGGTAGGGTTAGGGTTAGGGTTGGGGTTAAGGTTAAGTTTAGGGTTAGGGTAATGGTAAGGGTAAGGGTTAGGATTAGGATTAGGGTTAGGGTAAGGGTAAGGGTAAGGGTTAGGGTTAGGCTTAGGTTTAAGGTTAGGGTTAGGGTTAAGGTTAGGGTTAGGGTTATGGTTAGGGTGAGGTTTAAGTTTAGGGTTAGGGTACGCATTAGGGTTGGGTTTAGGGTTACGGTTAAGCTTACGGTTAGGGTTAGGTTTAGGGTTAGGTTTAGGGTTAGGGTTAGGATAAGAGTAAGGGTTAGGGTTCGGGTTAGGGTTAGGGAAAGGTGAAGGGTTAGGGTTAGGTTTAGAGTTAGGGCAAGTGTTATGGTTAGGGTTAGAGTTAGGGTTAGGGTTAGGGTTAATTTAAGGGTAAGGGTTAGGGTTAGGGTTAGGGTTAGGGTAAGGGGTAGAGTTAGGCTAATGGTAAGGGATAGGAATAGGTTTAGGGTTAGGGTAAGGGTTAGGGTTGGGGTTAGGTTTAGGTTTAGGTTTAGGGTTAGGGTAAGGATAAGGGTTAGGGTTAGGGTTAGGTTTTTTGTTGGGGTTAAGGTTAGGGTAAGGGTTAGGGTTAGGGTTAGGTTTAGGGTTAGGGTAAGGATAACGGTTAGGGTAAGGGTAAGGTTTAGGGTTAGGGTTAGGGTAAGGGTTAGGGTAAGGGTAAGAGTTAGGGTTAGGGTTAGGGTTAGGGTAATGGTTAGGTTACTGTTAGGGTTAGGGTAGGGGTTAGGGTAAGGTTAAGTATTAGGGTTAGGTTTAGAGTTAGGATAAGGCTAAGGGTTAGGGTCAGGGTTCGGGTTAGGGTTAGGGATTATGGTTATGGTTAATATTAGGGTTAGGGTTAGGGTAAGGGTTAGGGTTAGGGTTAGGGTTACGTTTAAGGTTGGGGTTAAGTTTAAATTTATGGTTAGGGTAAGGGTAAGGTTTAGGGTTAGAGTTAGGGTTAATGTTAGGATAAGGGTAACTGTTAGGGTTAGGGTTAGGGTTAAGGTTAGGAATAGTGTTTGTGTTACGGTTAAGGTTAGGGTTCGGTTTAAGATTAGGTTAGGGTACGGGTTATGGTACGGGTTAGGGTTCGGGTTAGGGTTAAGGTTAGGGTTAGGTTAGGGTTAGGGTTAGGGTTAGGTATAGGGTTAGGTTTAGGTTAAGGGTAAGGGTTAGGGTTATGGTTAGGGTTAGCGAATGGGTAAGGTTTAGGGTTACGGTTAGACTTAGTGTAAGGATTAGATTTAGGGTTAGGGTAAGGTTTAGGTTTGGGGTTAGGGTTAGCATTAAGGTTACTGTTAAGGTTAGGGAAAGGGTAAGGTTTAGATTTAGGGTTAGAGTGGGGTTACGGTTACAGTTAGGTTTAGGGTTAGTGTTAGGGTCAGGGTAAGGGTTAGGTTTAGGAATAGGGTTAGGGTAGTGTTAGGTTTAGGGTTCAGGTTAGGGTAAGGGTAAGGTTTAAGGGTTATGGTAAGTGTTAGGGTTAAGGTTAGGGTTAGGGTTGGGTAAGGGTAAGGTTTACGGTTTGGGTTAGGGTTAGGGTTAGGGTAAGGGTTAGGGTTAGGGTTACGGTTAGGTTTAGCGTATGGGTAAGGTTTAGGGTTAAGGTTATGGTTAGGTTTAGGGTTAGTGTTAGGGTAAGGGTAAGGGTTAGGTTTAGGTTTAGGATTAGGTTTATGGTAAAGGTAAGGGTTAGGTTAGGGTTAGGGTTAGGTTTAGCGTTAGGGTTAGGGTAAGTGATAGTGTTAGGGTTAGGGTTAGGGTAAGAGTAAGGGTTAGGGTTAGGGTTAGGGTTAGGGTTAGGTTAGGGTTAAGGTAAGGGTAAAGTTTAGGGTTAAGGTTAGGTTTAGGGTTGGGTTCAGGCTTAGGGTTAGGATTAGTGTAAGGGTAAGTGTTAGGGTTAGGATTAGGGTTAGGGTTAGGGTTAGGGTTAGGGTTAGGTTTAAGGTAAGGGTTAGTGTTAGGGTTACGTTTTCGGTTACGGTTAGAGTTCGGTTTAGGGTTAGGGTAAGGGTAAGGGTTAGGGTTACGGTTAGGGTTAGCCTTAGGTAAAGGGTTAGGGTTAAGGTTAGGGTTAATTTTAGGTTTAGGGTAAGGGTAAGTGTTAGAGTTAGGGTTATGGTTAGGATAAGGGTAAGTGTTAGGGTTAGGGTTAGGGTTAGGTTTAGGCGTTAGGGTTAGGGTTAGGGTTAGGGTTAGCGTTAGGGTAAGGTTAAGGGTTAGGGTTAGGGTTAGGGATAAGGTAAGGGTAAGGGTAAGGTTTACGTTTCGGGATAGGGTTAGGGTAAGGGTATGTGTTAGGGTTAGAGTTAGGGTAAGGGTTAGCGTTAGGGTAAGGGTAAGGGTTAGAGTTAGGGTGATGATTAGGGTAAGTGTTAGTGTTAGGGTTAGGGTTAGGATTAGGGTAAGGGTTAGGGTTAGGGTTAGGGTAAGGGTAAGGGTTAGGGTTAGGGTTAGTGTTAGGTGTAGGGTTAGGGTTAGGGTTAGGGTAAGAGTAAGGGTTAGGTTTAAGGTTAGGGTTAGGGTTAGTTTGAGTGTTAGGGTTATGGTTAGGGTAAGGGTAAGGGTTGGGGTTAGGATTAGGGTTAGGTTTAGTGTAAGGGTTAGGGTTAGGGTTAGGGTTAAAGTTAGGTTTAAGGTTAGTTTTAGGGTTAGGGTTAGGGTTAGGGTAAGGGTAAGGGTTAGGGATAGGATTGGGGTTACGATTAGTGTAAGGGTTAGGGTTAGGGTTAGGTTTAGGGTTAGGGTTAGGGTAAGGGTAAGGGTTAGGGTTAGGGTTAGGGTTAGGTTTAGTGTTGGGGTTAATGTTAGGGTTAGGGAAAGGGTTAGTTTTAGGGTTAGGGTTAGGGTTAGGGTTAGGTTTAGAGTTAGGGTTAGGGTTAGGGTTAGGGTTACGGTAAGGGTTAAGGTTAGGCGTTAGGGTTAGGGTTAGGGTTAGGTAAAAGGTTAGGTTTAGGGTTAGGGTTAGGGTAAGTGTTAGTGTAAGGGTTTGGGTTAGGGATAGGGTAAGGGTAAGGGTTAGGGTTAAGGATAGGGTTGGGTTTAGGTTTAGGGTTAGGTTTAGGTTTAGGGTAAGTGTAAGGGTTAGGGTTAGGGTTAGGGTTAGGGTTAAGTTAAGTTAAGGGTTAGGGTTAAGGTTATGATTAATTTTAGGTTTAGGGTAATGGTACGTGTTACAGTAAGTGTTAGGGTTAGGATAAGGGTAAATGTTAGGGTTAGGGTTAGGTTTAGGGGTTATGGTTAGGGTTAGGGTTAGGGTTAGCGTTAGGGTAAGGTTAAGGGTTAGGGTTAAGTTCAGGGATAAGGTAAGGGTAAGGGTAAGGTTTACGGTTCGGATAGGGTTAGGGTAAGGGTATGTGTTAGGGTTAGGGTTAGGGTTAGCGTTAGGGTAAGGGTTAGGGTTAGGGTTAGGGTTAGGGTTAAGGTAAGTGTAAGTGTTAGGGTTAGGGTTAGGGTTAGGTTTAGGGTAATGGTTAAGGTTAGGTTTAGGGTAAGGTTAAGGTTTAGGGTTCGGGTTAGGGTTAGGGTAATGCTAAGGGTTAGTGTTACGCTTAGAGTTAGGGTTAGGTTTAGGGTTAGGGTAAGGGTAAGAGTTAGGGTTAGGGTTAAGGTTAGGGTTAGGGTAAGGGTTAGGTTTAGGGTTAGGGTTAGGTTAGGGTTTAGGTAAGGGTAAGTTTTAGAGTTAGGGTTAGGGTTAGGATAAGGGTTAAGGTCAGGGGTTAGGTTAGGATTAAGTTAAGTGTTAGTGTTAGGTTTAGGGTTAGGGTAAGGGTAAGGGTTAGGGTTAGGGTTAGGTTTGGGTTTAGGGTTGGGGTTAGGGTTAGGGTAAGGGTAAGGGTTAGGGTTAAGGTTAGTGTTAGGGTTAGTTTTAGGGTTAGGGTTAGGGATTGGGTAAGGGTAAGGTTTAGGATTAGGGTTAGGATTAGGGTTAGGATTAGGGTTAGGGTTAGGGTAAGGGTTAGGGTTAGGGTTACGGTTAAGTTTCGGGTTAGGGTTTTTTTAGGGTTACGTTTAGGGTAAGGGTTAGTGTTAGAATTAGGGTTAGGGTTAGAGTAAGGGTTAGGGTTAGCGTTAGGGTTAGGGTTAGGTTTTGGGTTAGGGTCAGGGTAAGGGTAAGGGTTAGGATTAGGGTTAGGGTTGTATTTAGTGTTGGGGTTCTGGTTAGGGTTAGGGTAAGTGTTAGGGTTAGGGTTAGGGTTAGGTTTAGGGTTAGGTTTAGGGTTACGGTTAGGGTTAGGGTTAGGGTTAGGGTAAGGATATGTGTTAGGGTTAGGATTAGGGTTAGGGTTAGGGTTAGCGTTATGGTAAGGGTAAGGGTTTGGGTAAGGGTTAGGGTTATGGTTAAGGTAAGGATAAGGGTTAGGATTAGGATTAGGGTTAGGGATAGGTTTAGGGTAAGGGTTAGGTTTAGGGTTAGGGTTATGGTAAGGGTTAGGGTTAGAGTTAGGATTAGGGTAAGGGTTAGGGTTAAGGTGAGGATTAGGGTAAGTGTTAGTGTTAGGATTAGGGTTAGGATTAGGGTAAGGTTTAGGATTAGGGTTAGGGTAAGGGTAAGGGTTAGGGTTAGGGTTAGTGTTAGGTGTAGGGTTAGGGTTAGGGTTAGGGTAAGAGTAAGGGTTAGGGTTAAGGTTAGGGTTAGGGTTAGTTTGAGGTTTAGGGTTATGGTTAGGGTAAGGGTAAGGGTTGAGGTTAGGATTAGGGTTAGGTTTAGGGTAAGGGTTAGGGTTAGGGTTAGGGTAAAGGTTAGGGTTAGGGTTAGTTTTAGGGTTAGGTTTAGGGTTAGGGTTAGGGTTAGGGTTAGGGTAAGGGTTAGGGATAGTATTGGGGTTAGGATTAGTGTAAGGGTTAGGGTTAGGGTTAGGGTTATGTTTAGGGTTAGGGTTAGGGTAAGGGTAAGGGTTAGGGTTAGGGTTAATGTTAGGTTTAGTGTCGGGGTTAATGTTAGGGTTAGGGTAAGGGTTAGTTTTAGGGTTAGGGTTAGGTTTAGGGTTAGGGTTAGGGTTAGGTTTAGGTTTAGGATTATGGTTACAGTAAGGGTTAAGGTTAGGCGTTAGGGTTAGGGTTAGGGTTAGGTAAAAGTTTAGGGTTAGGGTTAGGGTTAGGGTAAGTGTTAGTGTTAGGGTTTCGGTTAGGGATAGGGTAAGGGTAAGTGTTAGGGTTAAGGATAGGGTTGGGTTTAGGGTTAGGGTTAGGGGTAGGTTTAGGGTAAGTGTAAGGGATAGGGTTAAGGTTAGTGTTAGGTTTACGTTTAGGGTTAGGGGTAGGGTTACGTTAAGGGTAAGGGTTAGGTTTAGGGTTAGGGTGAGGGTTAGAGTTAGGGTTAGGGTTAGGGTTAGGGTTAAGGTTAGGGTTAGGGTTAGAGTAAGGGTTAGGGTTAGGGTTAGGTTTAGTGTTGAAGTTAAGATTTGGGTTAGGGAAAGGGTTAGGGTTAGGTTTAGGGTAAGGGAAAGGTTTCGGGTTAGGGTTAGGGTTAGGGATAGGGTTAGGGATAGAGTAAGGGTAAGTTTTAGGGTTAGGGTTATGGTTACGGTTACGGTTACGATTTGGGTAAGGGTTAGGGTCAGGCTTAGTGTTAGGGTTAGGGTAAGGGTAAAGGATAGGGTTAGGGTTAGGGTTAGAGTTAAGGTTAGGGTTATGGTTAGGGTAATGGTAAGGGTTAGGTTAGGGTTAGGGTTAGGGTTAGGGTTAGGGTAAGGGTTAGGGTTAGGGTTAGGTTTAGGGTTAGGGTTAGGGTAAGGGTTATGGTTAGGGTTAGGGTTAGGTTTAGTGTTGGGGTTAAGGTTAGGGTTAGGGTAAGGGTTAGGGTTAGGGTTAGGGTTAGATTTAGGGTTAAGGTTAGGGTTAGGGTTAAGGTTAGGGTTAGGGTTAAGGTTAGCGTTAGGGTTAGATTTAGGGTTAGGTTTTGGGTTAGGGTAAGGGTAAGGGTTAGGGTTAGGGTTAGGGTTAGAGTAAGGGTTAGGGTTAGGGTTAGCGTAAGGGTAAGGGTTGGGGTTAGGCTTAGGTTTAGAGTAAGGGTAAGAGTTAGGGTTAGGTTTAGGGTTAGGGTAAGGGTTAGGGTTAGGGTTAGGGTTAGGTTTAGGTTTGGGGTAAAGGTTATGTTTAGTGTTAGGGTGTTAGGGTAAGGGTCAGGGTAAGGGTTAGGGTTAGGGTTAGGTAATGGTAAGGGTTAGGGTTAGGGTTAGGGTTAAGTTTAGGGTTAGGGTTAAGGTTAGGTTTAGTGTTAAGGTTAGGGTTAGGGTACGAGAAGGGTTAGGTTTAGGGTTACGATTAAGGTTAGGGTTAGGGTTAGGGTTAGGGTTAGGTTTAGGGTTAGGGTTAGGTTAAGGGTAAGGGTTAGGGTTAGGGTTAGGGTTAGGGTTAGGGTTGTGGTTATGGTTAAGTTTAGGGTTAGGTTAATGGTACGGGTAAGGGTTAGGGTTAGGGTTAGGGTTATGTTGAAGTTTAGGGTTAGGGTTAAGTTTAGGGTTAGGTTTAAGGTTAGGGTTAGTTTTAATGTTAGGGTTAGGGTACAGGTTACGGTTAGGTTTAGGGTTATGGTTAAGCTTAAGGTTAGGGTTAGGTTTTGGGTTAGGTTTAGGGTTAGGGATAGGTTAAGGGTAAGGGTTAGGTTTAGGGTTAGGGAAAGGTTAAGGGTTAGGGTTATGTTTAGGGTTAGGGCAAGTGTTATGGTTAGGGTTAGTGTTAGGTTTAGGGTAATGGTTAGGTTTAGGGTTAGGATAAGGGGAAGTGATTGGGTTAGGTATAGGTTTAGGCTTAGGGTTAGGTTTAGGGTTAGGGTTAGGGTAAGGGTAAGGGATAGTGTTAAGTTTAGTGTTAGGGTTAGGTTTAGGGTTAGGGTTAGGGTAAGGGTAAGGGTTAGGGTTAGGGTTAGGTTTAGGGTTAGGGTAAGGGTTAGGGTTAGGTTTAGGGTCAGGGTTAAATTTAGGGTTAGGTTTAGGGTAAGACTTAGGGTTAGGGTTGGGGTAAGGTTTAGTGTTGGGTTTAAGTTTAGGGTTAGGGTAAGGGTTAGGGTTAGGTTTAGGGTAATGTTAAGGTTTAGGGTTAGGGTTAGGGTTAGGGTAAGGGTAAGGGTTAGGAGTAGGGTTAGGGTTAGGTTTAGGGTTAGGGTAAGGGTAAGGGTTAGGGTTAGGGTTAGGGTAGGGGTTAGGTTAGGGTTAGCGTTAGGGTTGGGGTTATGGTAAGGGTAAGAGTTAGGGTTAGATTTAGGGTTAGGATAAGGGTAAGGGTTAGGGTCAGGGTTAGGGTTAGGGTTAGGGGTTAGTGTTATGGTTAATGTTAGGGTTAGGGTTAGGGTAAGGGTTAGGGTTAGGTTTAGGGTTACGTTTAGGTTTGGGGTTAAGGTTAGGGTTAGGGTTAGGGTTAGGGTTAGGGTTAGGGTTAGGGTTAGGGTTAGGGTAAGTGTTAGGGTTAGGGTTAGGGTTAGGATAAGTGTAAGGGTTAGGCTCAGGGTTAGGGTTAGTGTTAGGGGTTAGGGTTATGGGTATGGTTAGGGTTAGGTTTAGGGTAGGGTTAGGGTTAGGGTTAGGGTTAGGGTTAAGGTTAGGGTAAGGGTAAGGGTTAGGGTTAGGGTTGGGGTTAAGTTTAGGGTTAGGGTTAGTGTTAGGGTTAAGGTTAGGGTTAGGTTTAAGGTTAGGGTTAGGGTACGGGTTAGGGTTAGGGTTAGGGTTAGGGTTAAGGTTAGGGATTGGGTTAGGGTTACGGTTAGGTTTAGGGTTACTGTTAGGATAAGGGTAAGTGTTAGGCTTGTGGTTATGGTTAGGGAAAGGGTAATTTTTAGGGTTACGGTTAGGGTTAGTGTAAAGATTAGGGTTAGAGTTAGGGTAATGTTTAGGGTTATGGTTAGGGTTAGCATCAAGGTTAGTGTTAGGGTGAGTTTAAGGGTAAGGGTTAGAGTTAGGGTTATGGTAGGGGTTACGGTTAGAGTTAGGTTCTGGGTTAATGTTAGGGTCAGGGTAAGGGTTAGGGTTAGGATAATGTTAGGGTTAGGGTTAGGTTTAGGTTTAGGGTTAGGGTAAGGGTAAGGTTTACGGGTTAGGGTTAGGGTTAGGGTTAAGGTTAGGGTTTGGGTTAGGGTAAGTGTAAGGGTTAGGTTAGTGTTAGGGTTAGGGTTAGGGTTAGGGTTAGGGTAAGGGTTAGGGTTAGGGTTAGGTTTAGGGTTAGGGTAAGGGTTAGTGTTACTGTTAGGGTTAGGATTAGTGTTGGGGTTAAGGTTAGGGTAATGGTAAGGGTTAGGGTTAGATTTAGGATAAGGGTAAGGTTTAGGGTTAGGGTTATGGTTAGGGTTAGGGTAAGGGTAACGGTTATGGTTAGGGTTGGGTTAGGTTTAGGGTTAGGGTAAGGTTAAGGGTTAGGGTTAGGGTTAGGGTTAAGGTTAGGGTTAGGGTTAGTTTTAGGGTTAGGGTGAGGGTTAGGGTAAGTGTAATTGTTAGGGTTAGGATTAGGGTTAAGGTTAGGGTAAGGGTAAGGGTTAGGGTTAGGGTTAGGGTTAGGTTTAGTGTTGGGGTTAAGGTTAGGGTTAGGGTAAGGGTTAGGGTAAGGGTTAGGGTTAGGTTTAGTGTTAGGTTTAGGGTTACGGTTAAGGTTAGGGTTAGGGTTAGGGTAAGGGTATGTGTTAGGTTTAGATTTAGGGTTAGGGTTAGGGTTAGCGTTAGGGTAAGAGTAAGGGTTAGGGTTAGGGTTAGGGTTAAGGTAGGGGTAAGGGTAAGGGTTAGGTTTAGGGTTAGGGTTAGGTTTAGGGTAAGGGTTAGGGTTAGGGTTAGGTTAGGGGTTAGGGTTATGGTTAGGGTTAGAGTTAGGGTTAGGGTTAGGATAAGGTAAGTGTTAGGGTTAGGGTTAGGGTTAGGGTTAGGGGTTTTGGTTAGGGTTAGGGTTAGGGTTAGGGTTAGGGTTAGGTTTAGGGTAAGGGTTAGGGTTAGGGGTTAGGGTTATTGTTACAGTTAGGGTTAGTGTTAGGATGAGGATAAGTGTAGGGTTAGGGTTAGGGTTAGGGGTTAGGGTTAGGGTTAGAGTAGGTTTAGCGTTATGGTAAGGGTAAGGGTTAGGGTTAGGGTTAGGGTTAAGGTAGGGTAAGGGTAAGGTTTAGGGTTCGGCTTAGGTTTAGGGTAAGGGTATGTGTTAGGGTTAGGGTTAGGGTCAGGGTTAGCGTTAGGGTAAGGGTAAGGGTTAGGGTTAGGGTTAGGGAGAAGATAAGGGTCAGGGTTAGTGTTAGGGTTAGGGTTAAGTTTAGGATAAGGGTTAGGGTTAGGTTTAGGGTAAGGGTAAGTTTTACGGTTCGGGTTAGGGTTAGGGTAAGGATAAGGGTTAGGGTTAGGCTTAGGGTTAGGGTTAGATTTAGGGTTAGGGTAAGTGTAAGAGTTAGGGTTAGGGTTAGGGTTAGGGTTAGGGTAAGGTTTAGGGTTAGGGTTAGGGTTAGTTTTAGGGTTAGGGTGAGGGTTAGGGTAAGTGTAATTGTTAGGGTTAGGATTAGGGTTAAGGTTAGGGTAAGGGTAAGGGTTAGGGTTAGGGTTAGGGTTAGGTTTAGTGTTGGGGTTAAGGTTAGGGTTAGGGTAAGGGTTAGGGTAAGGGTTAGGGTTAGGTTTAGTGTTAGGTTTAGGGTTACGGTTAAGGTTAGGGTTAGGGTTAGGGTAAGGGTATGTGTTAGGTTTAGATTTAGGGTTAGGGTTAGGGTTAGCGTTAGGGTAAGAGTAAGGGTTAGGGTTAGGGTTAGGGTTAAGGTAGGGGTAAGGGTAAGGGTTAGGTTTAGGGTTAGGGTTAGGTTTAGGGTAAGGGTTAGGGTTAGGGTTAGGTTAGGGGTTAGGGTTAGGGTTAGGGTTAGAGTTAGGGTTAGGGTTAGGATAAGGTAAGTGTTAGGGTTAGGGTTAGGGTTAGGGTTAGGGGTTTTGGTTAGGGTTAGGGTTAGGGTTAGGGTTAGGGTTAGGTTTAGGGTAAGGGTTAGGGTTAGGGGTTAGGGTTATTGTTACAGTTAGGGTTAGTGTTAGGATGAGGATAAGTGTAGGGTTAGGGTTAGGGTTAGGGGTTAGGATTAGGGTTAGAGTAGGGTTAGCGTTATGGTAAGGGTAAGGGTTAGGGTTAGGGTTAGGGTTAAGGTAGGGTAAGGGTAAGGTTTAGGGTTCGGGTTAGGTTTAGGGTAAGGGTATGTGTTAGGGTTAGGGTTAGGGTCAGGGTTAGCGTTAGGGTAAGGGTAAGGGTTAGGGTTAGGGTTAGGGAGAAGATAAGGGTCAGGGTTAGTGTTAGGGTTAGGGTTAAGTTTAGGAGAAGGGTTAGGGTTAGGTTTAGGTTAAGGGTAAGTTTTACCGTTCGGGTTAGGGTTAGGGTAAGGATAAGGGTTAGGGTTAGGCTTAGGGTTAGGGTTAGATTTAGGGTTAGGGTAAGTGTAAGAGTTAGGGTTAGGGTTAGGGTTAGGGTTAGGGTAAGGTTTAGGGTTAGGGTTAGGGTTAGGTTAGGGGTTAGGGTAAGGGTAAGTGTTAGAGTTAGGGATAGGGTTAGGATAAGTTACGTGTTAGGGTTACGGTTAGGGTTAGGGTTAGGGGTTTGGGTTAGGGTTATGTTAGGGTTTAGCGTTCAGGTGAGGGTTAGGGTTAGGGTAAGTGTTAGGTTTAGGGGTTAGGGTTAGTGTTAGGGTTAGGTTAAGTGTTAGGTTTAAGGTTAGGATAAGGGATAGGGTTAGGGTTAGGGTTAGGGTTAGGGTGAGGTAAGTGTAAGTGTTAGGTTAGGTTTAGGATTAGGGTTAGGCTTAGGGTAAGGGTTAGGTTTAGGGTTAGGGTTAGGGTTAGGGTAAGGGTAAGGGTTAGGGTAAGGTCAGGGTTAGGGTTAAGGTTAGGGTTAGAGTTAGTTTTATTGTTATGGTTAGGGTTAGGGTAAGGGTAAGTTTTAGGTTTAGGATTAGGGATAGGTTTAGGGTTAGGGTTAGTGTTAGGAGTAGGGTTAGGGATAAAGTAAGGGTTAGGGTTAGGGTTTAATTTAGGGTTAGGGTTAGGGTAAGGGTAAGGGTTAGGTTTAGGGTTAGGGTTAGGTTTAGTTTTGGGGTTAATGTTAGGGATAGGGTAAGGGTTAGTGTTAGGGTTAGGGTTAGGTTTAGGGTTAGGTTTAGGGTTAGGGTTACGGTTAGGGTTAGATTAGGGGTAGGGTAAGGGTAAGTGTTAGAGTTAGGGTTAGGGTTAGGATAAGGGAAAGTGTTAGGGTTATGGTAAGGGATAGAGTTAGGGGTTAGGGTTAGGTTTAGGGTTAGTTTTAGGGTTAGGGTTAGGGCAAGGGTAAGTGTTAGGGTTAGGGTTAAGGTAAGGATAAGGGTTAGGGTTAGGGTTAGGGTTAGGGTAAGGGTTAGGGTCAGGGTTAGGGTTAGGTTAATGGTTAGGGTTAGGGTTAGGGTTAAGTTTAAGGTTACGGTTAGGGTTAGTTATAGGGTTAGGGTTAGGGTTAGGGTTAGGTGAGGGTAAGGGTTAAGGTTAGGATTAGGGTTAGGGTTAGGGTTAGGGTACGGGTTAGGGCTAGGGTAAGGTTTAACGTTAGGGTTAGGTTACGGGTTAGGGTTAGGGTTAGGGTTAGGGTTAAGATTAGGGTTACAGTTAGGGTTAGGGTTAGGATTAGGTAAGGGTAAGGGTTAGGGTTAGGGTTAGGGTAAGGGTTAGGTTAGGGTTAGGGTTGGGTAGGGGTTAGGGTAAGGGTAAGTGTTAGGGTTAGGGTTAGGGTTATTGTTAGGGTAATGGTTAGGGTTAGGGTTAGGGTTAGGTTAAGGGTAAGGGTTAGGGTTAGGGTTATTGTTAGGGTAATGGTTAGGGTTAGGGTTAGGGTTAGGTTAAGGGTAAGGGTTAGGGTTAGGGATAGGGTTAGGCTTAGGGTTAGGTTTAGGTTTAGGGTTAGGGTTAGGGTAAGGCTTAGGGTTAGGGTAAGGGTAAGGGTTAGGTGTAGGATTAGGGTAGGGTTAGGGTAAGTGTAAGGGTTAGGGTTAGGGATAGGGTTGGGTTTAGCGTTAGGGTTAGGGTTAGGGTTAGGGTAAGGGTAAGGCATAGGGTTAAGGTTAGAGTTAGGTTTACGTTTAGGGTTAGGGGTAGGGTTAGGGTTAGGGTTAGGGTAAGGGTTAGGTTAATTGTTAGGGTTAGGGTTAGGGTTAGGTTTAGGGTTAGGCTTAGGGTTAGGGTTAGTCTTAGGGTAAGGGAAAGAGTTAGGGTTAGGGTTAGGGTTAGGGTTAGGGTAATGGTTAGGGTTAGGGTTAGGTTTAGGGTTGGGGTGAGGGTAAGGGTTTGGGTAAGGGTAAGGTTTAGGGTTAAGGTTAGGCTAAGGGTTAGGTTAGGGTTAGGGTAGGGGTTAATGTAAGGGTAAGTGTTAGGGTTAGGGTTAGGGTTAGGATAAGGGTAAGAGTTAGGGTCAGGGTTGGGGTTAGGGTTGGGGTGAAGGTTAAGTTTAGGGTTAGGTTAAGGGTTAGAGTTCGGGTTAAGCTTACTGTTAGGGTTAGGGTAAGTTTTAGGGTTAGGGTTAGGTGAAGGGTAAGGGTTAGGGTTATGGTTAGGGTTAGGGCAAGTGTTATGGTTAGGGTTAGGGTTAGGGTTAGGGTTAGGGTAATGGGTAGGGTTAGGGTTAGGGTTAGGTTAAGGATAAGGGTTAGGGTTAGGGATAGGGTTAGGCTTAGGGTCAGGTTTAGGGTTAGTCTTAGGGTAAGGGTAAGGGATAGTGTTAAGGTTAGTGTTATGGTTAGGTTTAGGGTTTGTGTTAGGGTTAGGGTAAGGGTAAGTGTTAGGGTTAGGGTTAGGGTTAGGGTAAGGGTTAGGTTAATTGTTAGGGTTAGGGTTAGGGTTAGGTTTAGGGATAGGGTTAGGGTTAGGGTTAGGGTTAGGGTAATGTTTAGGGTTAGGGTTAGGTTTAGGGCTGGGGTTAAGGTTAAGTTTAGGGTTAGGGTAATGGTAAGGGTTAGGTTTAGGGTTAGGGTAAGGGTAAGGGTAAGGGTTAGGGTTAGGGTTAAGGTTAGGGTTAGGGTTAAGGTTAGGGTAAGGGTTAGGTTAGGGTTAGGATGAGGGTTAGGGTTAGGGTTAGGGTTAGGGTTAGGGTAAGGTTTAGTGTTAGGGTTAGGGTTAGGTTTACTGTTGGGGTTAAGGTAAGGGTTAGGGTAAGGGCTAGGGTTAGGTTTAGGGTAAGGGTAAGATTTAGGGTTAGGGTTAGGATTAGGGTTAGGGTAAGGGTTAGGGTTAGGTTAGGGTTAGGTTTAGGGTTGGGGTAAGGTTAAGTTTAGGTTTAGGTTTAATGTTAGGGTTAGGGTACGAGTTAGGGTTAGGGTTAGGGTTAAGGTTAGGGTTACAGTTAGGGTTAGGGTTAGGTTTAGAGTTAGGCTTAGGTTAAGGGTAAGGGGTAGGGTTAGTGTTTGGGTTAGGGATAGGGTAAGGTTAGGTTAGAGTTAGGGTTTGGTACGTGTTATGGTTAGGGTTAGGGTTAGCGTTAGGGTTAGGGTAATGGTTACTGTTAGGTTTAGGGTTAGGTTAAGGGTAAGGGTTAGGGTTAGGGATAGGGTGAGGCTTAGTGTTAGGTTTAGGGTTAGTGTTAGATTAAGGGTAAGGGATAGGGTTAAGGTTAGTGTTTGGGTTAGGTTTAGGGTTTGGGTTAGGGTTACAGAACGGGTAAGATTTAGGGTTAGGGTTAGGGTTAGGGTAAGGGTTAGGGTTAGTTTTAGTGTTAGGTTTACGTTTAGGGTTAGTGTTAGGGTAAGATTTAGGGTTAGGGTTAGTGTTAGGTTTAGTGTTGGGTTAGGGTTAAGTTTAGGCTTAGGGTAAGGGTTAGAATTAGTGGTTAGGGTTAGTGTTAGGGTTAGGTTAAGGGTTAGGGTTAGGGTTAGGGTTAGGGTTAGGATAAGGGATAGGGTTAGGGTTATGGTAAGCGTTTTGGTTAGTGTTAGGGTTCGAGTTAGGGTAAGGGTAAAGTTTAGGGTTAGGGTTAGGGTTAGGGTTAGGGTTAGGGTAAGGGTTAGGGTAAGGGTTAGGGTTAGGGTAAGGGTAAGGTTTAGAGTTAGGTTCAGGGTTAGGGTTAGGGTAAAGGTAAGTGTTAGGGTTAGCGTTAGGGTTAGGGTTAGGTTTAGGGCTAGGGTTAAGATTAATTTTAGGGTTAGGGTAAGGGTAATGTTAAGGGTTAGGGTTAGGGTTAGGTTTAGGGTAAGGGTAAGGGTTAGAGTTAGGTTTAGGGTTAGGGTTAGGGTAAGGGTAAGTGTTAGGTTTAGGCTTAGGGTTAGGGTAAGTGTTAGGTTTAGGGTTAGGTTTAGGGCTGGGGTTAAGGTTAAGTTTAGGGTTAGGGTAAGGGTAAGGGTTAGGTTTAGGGTTAGGGTTAGGGTAAGGGTAAGGGTTAGGGTCAGGGTTAGGGTTAAGTTTAGGGTTAGGGTTAAGGTTAGGGTTAGGGTTAAGGTTAGGTTTAGGTTTAAGTTTAGGGTTATGGTTATGGTTAGGGTTAGGGTTAGGGTTAGGGTTAAAGTTAGGGTTAGGGTTAGGGTTAGGGTTAGGTTTAGGGTAAGGGTAAGGGTTAGAGTTAGGTTTAGGGTTAGGGTTAGCGTAAGGGTAAGTGTTAGGGTTATGGTTAGGGTTAGGGTAAGTGTTAGGGTTAGGGTTAGGTTTAGGGCTGGGGTTAAGGTTAAGTTTAGGGTTAGGGTAAGGGTAAGGGTTAGGTTTAGGGTTAGGGTTAGGGTAAGGGTAAAGGTTAGGGTTAGGTTTAGGGTTAAGTTAGGGTTAGGGTTAAGGTTAGGGTTAGGGTTAAGGTTAGGTTTAGGTTTAAGGTTAGGGTTAGGGTAGGGGAAAGGTTATGTTTAGGGTTAAGGTTAGGGTTAGAGTTAGGGTTAGGGTTAGGTTTAGGGTTAGGGTTAGGTTAAGAGTAAGGTTCAGGGTTAGGGTTAGGGTTAAGGTTAGGTTTAGGGTTAAGTTTAGGATTAGGATTAAGGTTAGGTTTAGGTTTAAGGTTAGGGTTAGGGTACGGGTTAAGGTTAGGTTTAGGGTTATGGTTAAGCTTACTGTTAGGGTTAGGGTTAGGGTAAGGTTTACGGTTAGGTTTAGGGATAGCGGAAGTGTTATGGTTAGGGTTAGGGTTAGGGTTAGGGTTGGGGTTAGGTTAAGGGTAAGGGTTAGGGTTAGGGATAGGGTTAGGCTTAGGGTTAGGTTTAGGGTTAGGGGTAGGGGTTAGGGTAAGGGTAAGTGTTAGGGTTATTTTTAGGGTTAGGATAAGGCTAAGGGTTAGGGTCAGGGTTAGGGTTAGGGTTAGGGGTTAGGGTTATGGTTAATGTTAGTGTTAGGGTTAGGGTAAGGGTTAGGGTTAGGGTTAGGGATACGTTTAGGCTTGGGGTTAAGGTTAAGTTTAGGGTTAGGATACGGGTTAGGGTACGGGTTAGGGTTAGGGTTAGGGTTAAGGTTAGGTTTAGGGTTAGGGTTAGGTATAGGGTTAGGGTTAGCTTAAGGGTAAGGGTTAGGGTTAGGGTTAGGGGTAGCGAAATGGTAAGGGTTAGGGTTACGGTTAGGCTTAGGGTAAGGATTAGGGTTAGGGTTAGGGTAAGGTTTAGGGTTAGGTTTAGCATTAAGGTTAGTGTTAAGGTAAGGGAAAGGGTAAGGTTTAGATTTAGGGTTAGGGTGGGGTTAGGGTAAGGGTTATGGTTAGGAATAGGGTTAGGGTAGTGTTATGTTTAGGGTTAGGGTTAGGGTAAGGGTAAGGTTTAAGTGTTAGGTTTAGGGTTAGGGTTAGGGTAAGGGTTAGTGTTAGGGTTAGGGTTAGGTTTAGTGTTGGGGTTAAGGTTAGTGTTAGGGTAAGGGTTAGGGTTAGGTTTAGGGTAAGATTAAGGTTTAGGTTTAGGGTTAGGGTTAGGGTTAGGGTAAGGGTAAGGCTTAGGTTTAGGGTTGGGTTAGGTTTATGGTTAAGGTAAGGGTAGGGTTAGAGTAAGGGTAAGTGTTAGGGTTAGGGTTAGGGTTAGGGATAGGGTAAGGGTTAGGGTTAGGGTTAGGGTTAGGTTAGGGTTAGGATTTGGGTTAGGGTTAGGGTTAGATTTAGGGTTAGGGTTAGGGTAAGGGTTAGTGTTAGGGTTAGGGTTTGGTTTAGTGTTGGGGTTAAGGTTAGGGTTAGGTTAGGGTTAGGTTTAGGGTTGGGGTAAGGTTAAGTTTAGGGTTAGGGTAAGGGTAAGGGTAAGGGTTAGGGTAAGTGTTAGGGTAAGGGTAAGGGTTAGGGTTAGGGTTAGGGTTAAGATTAGGTTTAGGGTTAAGGTTAGGTTTAGGGTTAAGGTTAGGGTTACAGCTAGGGTTAGGGTTAGATTTAGGGTTAGGTTTAGGTTAAGGGTAAGGGGTAGGGTTAGGGTTAGGGTTAGGGAAAGGGTAAGGTTAGGTTAGAGTTAGGGTTTGGTACGTGTTATGGTTAGGGTTAGGGTTAGCGTTAGGGTTAGGGTAATGGTTAGGGTTAGCGTTAGGGTTAGGTTAAGGGTAAGGGTTAGGGTTAGGGGTAGGGTTAGGCTTAGTGTTAGGTTTAGGGTTAGGGTTAGAGTAAGGGTAAGGGATAGGGTTAAGGTTAGTGTTAGGGTTAGGTTTAGGGTTTGGGTTAGGGTTAGGGAAAGGGTAAGTGTTAGGGTTAGGGTTAGGGTTAGGGTTAGGGTAAGGGTTAGGGTTAGGTTTAGGGTTAGGTTTTCGTTTAGGGTTAGTGTTAGGGTAAGATTTAGGGTTAGGGTTAGGGTTAGGTTTACGGTAAGTGTAAGGTTTAGAGTTAGGATTAGGGTTAGGATAAGGGTAAGGGTTAGGGTTAGGGTTAGGGTTAGGGTTGGCGTTATGGTTAAGTTTAGAGTTAGGGTAAGTGTTAGAGTAAGCGTAAGGGTTAGGGTTAGGGTTAGGGTAAGGGTAAGGGTTAGGGTTAAGGTTAGCTTTAGGAATAATTTTAGGGATAGGTTTAACGTTAGGGTTAGGGTACGGGTTATGGTACGGGTTAGGGTTAGGGTTAAGGTTAGGGTTAGGGTTAGGGTTATTTTAGGGTTAGGGTTAGGTTAAGGGTAAGGTTTAGGGTTAGGGTTAGGGTTAGGGAAAGGGTAACGTTTAGCGTTAGGGTTAGGGTTAGCATTAAGGTTAATGTTAGGGTTAGGGAAATGGTAAGAGTTAGGGTTAGGGTGGGGTTACGGTTAGAGTTAGGTTTAGGGTTAGGGTTAGGGTCAGGGTAAGGGTTAGGGTTAGGAATAGGGTTAGGGTAGTGTTAGGTTTAGGGTTACACTTAGGGTAAGGGTAAGTTTAAGTGTTAGGGTTAGGGTTAGAGTTAAGGTTAGGGTTAGGTTTAGGGTAAGGTTAAGGGCTAGGTTAGGGTTAGGATTAGGGTTAGGGGTAGGGTTAGCGTAAGGGTTAGTGTTAGGGTGAGGGTTAGGTTTAGTTTTGGGGTTAATGGTAGGGTTAGGGTAAGGGCCAGGGTTAGGTTTAGGGTAAGGGTAAGGTTAAGGGTTAGGGTTAGGATTAGTGTTAGGGTAAGGGTTAGGGTTAGGTTAGGGTTAGGTTTAGGGTTGGGGTAAGGTTAAGTTTAGGGTTAGGGTAAGGGTAAGGGTAAGGGTTAGGGTTAGGTTTAGGGTAAGGGTAAGGGTTAGAGTTAGGGTTAGGGTTAAGGTTAGGGTTAGGGTTAAGGTTAGGGTTAGGTTTAACGTTAGGGTTAGGGTACGGGTTAGGGTTAGGGTTAGGATTAAGGTTAGGGTTACAGTTAGGGTTAGGGTTAGGTTTAGGGTTAGGCTTAGGATAAGGGTAAGGGGTAGGGTTAGGGTTAGGGTTAGGGAAAGGGTAAGGTTAGGTTAGAGTTAGGGTTTGGTACGTGTTATGGTTAGGGTTAGGGTTAGCGTTAGGGTTAAGGTAATGGTTAGGGTTAGGGTTAGGGTTAGGTTAAGGGTAAGGGTTAGGGTTAGGGATAGGGTAGGCTTAGTGTTAGGTTTAGGGTTAGGGTTAGAGTAAGGGTAAGGGATAGGGTTAAGGTTAGTGTTAGGGTTAGGTTTAGGTTTTGGGTTAGGGTTAGGGAAAGGGTAAGTGTTAGGGTTAGGGTTAGGGTTAGGATAAGGGTTAGGGTTAGGGTTACGGTAAGCGTTTTGGTTAGTTTTAGGGTTAGGGTTAGGGTAAAGGTTATGGTTATGGTTAGGGTTAGTGTTAGGGTAAGGTTTAGGGTTACGGTTAAGGTTACGGTAAGGGTAAAGGTTAGGGTTTGGGTTAGGTTTAGGGTTAGGGTTAGGGTAAGGGTTAGGGTAAGGGTTAGGGTTAGGGTTAATGTTAGGTTTAGGGTTAGAGTTAGGGTAAGGTTTAGTGTTAGGGTTAGGGTTAGGTTTAGTGTTGGGGTTAAGGTTAGGGTTAGGGTAAGGGTTAGGGTTAGGGTTAGGGTTAAGGTTAGGGTTAGGGTTAAGGTTAGGGTTAGGGTTACGGTTAGGGTTAGTGTTAGGTTTAGGGTTAGGTTTTCGGTTAGGGTAAGGGTAAGGTTAAGGGTTAGGGTTAGGGTTAGGTTTAGGGTAAGGGTAAGGGTTAGGGTGAGGGTTAGGGTTAGGGTTAGGGTAAGGGTGAGGGCTAGGGTTAGTGTTAGGTTTAGGGTTAGGGTTAGGGTAAGGGCAAGGTTTAGAGTTAGGGTTAGGGTTAGGGTTAGGGTAATGGGTAGGGTTTGGGTTAGGTTAAGGATAAGGGTCAGGGTTAGGGATAGGGTTAGGCTTAGGGTTAGGTTTAGGGTTAGGGTTAAGGTTAAGGTTAGGGTTAGCGTTAAGGTTAGGGTTAGGGTTAAGGTTAGGGTTAGGGTTAAGGTTAGGGTTAGTGTTAGGTTTAGGGTTAGGTTTTGGGTTAGGGTAAGGGTTAGGGTTACGGTTAGGTTTAGGGTAAGGGTAAGGGTTAGAGTTAGGTTTAGGGTTAGGGTTAGGGTAAGGGTTAGGGTTAGGGTTAGGGTTAGTGTTAGGTTTAGGGTTAGGTTTTGGGTTAGGGTAAGGGTTAGGGTTAGGGTTAGGTTTAGGGTAAGGGTAAGAGTTAGAGTTAGGTTTAGGGTTAGGGTTGGGGTAAGGGTAAGTGGTAGGGTTAGGGTTAGGGTTAGGGTAAGGGTTAGGGTTAGGGTTAGGTTTAGGGCTGGGGTTAAGGTTAAGTTTAGGGTTAGGGTAATGGTAAGGGTTAGGGTTAGGGTAAGGGTAAGGGTTAGGGTTAGGGTTAGGGTTAAGGTTAGGGTTAGGGTTAAGTTTAGGGTTAGCGTTAAGGATAGGTTTAGGTTTAAGGTTAGGGTTAGGGTACGGGAAGGGTTAGGTTTAGGGTTAAGGTTAGGGTTAGGTTTAGGTTTAGGGTTAGGTTAATGGTAAGGTTCAGGGTTAGGGTTAGGGTTAGGGTTAGGGTTGGGGTTAAGGTTAAGTTTAGGGTTAGGGTAATGGTAAGGTTAAGGGTTAGGATTAGGGTTAGGGTTAGATATAAGGGTAAGGGTTAGGGTTAGGTTTAGGGTTAAGGTTAGGGTTAGTGTTAAGGTTAGGATTAGGGTTAAGGTTAGGGTTAGGTTTAAGGTTAGGGAGAGGGTATGGGTTAGCGTTAGGATAAGTCTAAGGGTTAGGGTCAGAGTTAGGGTTAGGGTTAGGGATTAGGGTTAGGGTTAGTGTAAGGGTTAGGGTTAGGGTTAGGGTTAGGGCAAGTGTTATGGTTATGGTTAGCGTTAGGGTTAGGGTAATGGGTAGGCTTAGGGTTAGGTTAAGGGTAAGGGTTAGGGTTAGGGATAGGGTTAGGCTTAGGTTTAGGTTTAGGGTTAGTGTTAGGGTAAGGGTAAGGGATAGTGTTAAGGTTAGTGTTATGGTTAGGTTTAGTGTTTGTTTTATGGTTAGGGTAAGGGTAAGCATTAGGGTTAGGGTTAGGTTTAGGGTTAGGGTAAGGGTTAGGGTTAGGGTTAGGGTTACATTTAGGGTTAGGGTTAGGGTAAGATTTAGGGTTAGGGTTAGGGTTAGGTTTAGTGTTGAGGTTAAATGTAGGGTTGAGGTTAGGGTTAGTGTTAGGGTAAGGTTAAGGTGTAGGGTTAGGGTTAGGGTTAGGGTTAGGATTAGGGTAAGTGTAAGGGTTAGGGTTAGGGTTAGGTTTAGGGTTAGGGTAAGGGTAAGGGTTAGGGTAATGGTAAGGGTTAGGGTTAGGGTTAGGGATACGTTTAGGGTTGGGGTTAAGGTTAAGTTTAGGGTCAGGGTACGGGTTAGGGTACAGGTCAGGGTTAGGGTTAGGGTTAAGGTTAGGGTTAGGGTTAGGGTTAGGTTAAGGGTAAGGGTTAGGGTTAGGGTTAGGGTTAGCGAAATGGTAAGGGTTAGGGTTAGAGTTAGGCTTAGGGTAAGGATTAGGGTTAGGGTTAGGGTAAGGTTTAGGGTTAGGGTTAGCATTAAAGTTAGTGTTAATGTTAGGGAAAGGGTAAGGTTTAGATTTAGGGTTAGGGTGGGGTTAGGGTAAGGGTTATGTTTAGGAATAGGGTTAGGGTAGTGTTAAGTTTAGGGTTAGGGTTACGGCAAGGGTAAGGTTTAAGGGTTAGGTTTAGGGTTAGGGTTAGTGTAAGGGTTAATATTAGGGTTAGGGTTAGGTTTAATATTGGGGTTAAGGTTAGGGTTAGGGTAATGGTTAGGGTTAGGTTTAGGGTAAGGGTAAGGTTTAGGGTTAGGTTTAGGGTTAGGGTTAGGGCAAGGGTAAGGCCTAGGTTTAGGGTTGGGTTAGGTTTATGGTTAGGGTAAGAGTTAGGGTTAGAGTAAGGGTAAGTGTTAGGGTTGGGGTTAGGGTTAGGGATAGTGTAAGGGTTAGGGTTAGGGTTAGGGTTAGGGTTAGGGTAAGGGTTAGGGTTAGGGTTAGGGTTATGGCAAGTGTTATGGTTAGGGTTAGGGTTAGGGTTAGGGTTAGGGTAATGGGTAGGGTTAGGGTTAGGGTTAGGTTAAGGATAAGGGTCAGGGTTAGGGATAGGGTTAGGTTTAGGGTTAGGTTGAGGGTTAGGGTTAGGGTTAAGGTTAGGGTTAGGGTTAAGGTTAGGGTTAGGGTTAAGGTTAGGGTTAGTGTTAGGTTTAGGGTTAGGTTTTGGGTTAGGGTAAGGGTTAGGGTTAGGGTTAGGTTTAGGGTAAGGGTAAGAGTTAGAGTTAGGTTAGGGTTAGGGTTAGGGTAAGGGTAAGTGTTAGTGTTAGGGTTAGGGTTAGGGTAAGGGTTAGGGTTAGGGTTAGGTTTAGACCTGGGGTTAAGGTTAAGTTTAGGGTTAGGGTAATGGTAAGGGTTAGGTTTAGGTTTACGGTTACGGTAAGGGTAAGGGTTAGGGTTAGGGTTACGGTTAAGTTTAGGGTTAGGGTTAAGGTTAGGGTTAGGGTTAAGGTTAAGTTTAGGTTTAAGTTTAGGTTTAGGGTACGGGAAGGGTTAGGTTTAGGGTTAAGGTTAGGGTTAGGTTTAGGGTTGGGGTTAGGTTAAGGGTAAGGTTCAGGGTTAGGGTTATGGTTAGGGTTGGGGTTAAGGTTAAGTTTAGGGTTAGAGTAATGGAAAGGTTAAGGGTTATGGTTAGGGTTAGGGTTAGATGTAAGTGTAAGGGTTAGGGTTAGGGTTAGGGTTAAGGTTAGGGTTAGGGTTAAGGTTAGGATTAGGGTTAAGGTTAGGGTTAGGTTTAAGGTTAGGGTGAGTGTATGGGTTAGGGTTAGGTTTAGGGTTAGGATAAGTCTAAGGGTTAGGGTCAGGGTTAGGGTTAGGGTTAGGGGTTAGGGTTAGGGTTAGGGTAAGGGTTAGGGTTAGGGTTAGGGTTAGGGCAAGTGTTATGGTTAGGGTTATGGTTAGGGTTAGGGTGAGGGTAATGGGTAGGGTTAGGGTTAGGTTAAGGGTAAGGGTTAGGGTTAGGGATAGGGTTAGGCTTAGGGTTAGGTTTAGGGTTAGTGTTAGGATAAGGGTAAGGGATAGTGTTAAGGTTAGTGTTATGGTTAGGTTTAGGGTTTGTGTTACGGTTAGGGTAAGGGTAAGCGTTAGGGTTTGGGTTAGGTTTAGGGTTAGGGTAAGGGTTAGGGTTAGGGTTAGGGTTAGGGTTACATTTAGGGTTAGGGTTAGGGTAAGATTTAGGGTTAGGGTTAGGGTTAGTTTTAGTGTTGAGGTTAAATGTAGGGTTAAGGTTAGAGTTAGGGTTAGGGTTAGGGTTAGGGTAAGGTTAAGGTTTAGGGTTAGGGTTAGGGTTAGGATTAGGGTAAGGGTAAGGGTTAGGGTTAGGGTTAGGTTTACTGTTAGGGTAAGGGTAAGGGTTAGGGTAATGGTAAGGGTTAGGGTTAGGGTTTGGGTAAGGGTTAGGTTAGGGTTAGGTTTGGGGTAGGGGTTAGGGTAAGGGTAAGTGTTAGGGTTAGGATTAGGATATGGATAAGTCTAAGGGTTAGGGTCAGGGTTAGGGTTAAGTTTAGGAGTTAGGGTTATGGTTAATATTAGTGTTAGGGTTAGGGTAAGGGTTAGGATTAGGGTTAGGGATACGTTTAGGGTTGGGGTTAAGGTTAAGTTTAGGGTTAGGGTACGGGTTAGGGTACGGGTTAGGGTTAGGGTTAGGGTTAGGTTAAGGGTAAGGGTTAGGGTTAGGGTTAGGGTTAGCGAAATGGCAAGGGTTAGGGTTACGGTTAGGCTTAGGGTAAGGATTAGGGTTAGGGTTAGGGTAAGGTTTAGGGTTAGGGTTAGCATTAAAGTTAGTGTTAATGTTAGGGAAAGGTTAAGTTTAGATTTAGGGTTAGAGTGGGGTTAAGGTAAGGGTTATGTTTAGGAATAGGGTTAGGGTAGTGTTATGTTTACGGTTAGGGTTATGGCAAGGGTAAGGTTTAAGGTTTAGGTTTAGGCTTAGGGTTAGGGTAAGGGTTAATGTTAGGGTTAGGGTTAGGTTTAATGTTGGGGTTAAGGTTAGGGTTAGGGTAAGGGTTAAGGTTAGGTTTAGGGTAAGGGTAAGGTTTAGGGTTAGGGTTAGGGTTAGGGTTAGGGTAAGGGTAAGGCCTAGGTTTAAGGTTGGGTTAGGGTTAGGGAAAGGGTAAGGGTTAGGGTTAGGGTTAGGGTTAGGGTAAGGGTTAGGGTTAGGTTTAGTGTTAGGTTTACGTTTAGGGTTAGTGTTAGGGTAAGATTTAGGGTTAGGGTTAGGGTTAGGTTTAGTGTTGGGTTAGGGTTAAGTTTAGGCTTAGGGTAAGAGTTAGGGTTAGTGGTTAGGGTTAGTGTTAGGGTTAGGTTAAGTGTTAGGGTTAGGGTTAGGGTTAGGATAAGGGTTAGGGTTAGGGTTACGGTAAGCGTTTTGGTTAGTGTTAGGGTTCGGGTTAGGGTAAAGTTTATGGTTATGGTTAGGGTTAGGGTTAGGGTAAGGTTTAGGGTTACGGTTAGGGTTATGGTAAGGGTAAAGGTTAGGGTTAGGTTTAGGGTTAGGGTTAGGGTTAGGGTAAGGGTTAGGGTAAGGGTTAGGGTTAGGGTTAGGTTTAGGTTTAGGGTTAGGGTTAGGGTAAGGGTTAGTGTTAGGGTTAGGGTTAGGTTTAGTGTTGGGGTTAAGGTTAGGGTTAGGGTAAGGGTTAGGGTTAGGGTTAGCGTTAAGGTTAGGGTTAGGGTTAAGGTTAGGGTTAGGGTTAAGGTTAGGGTTAGTGTTAGGTTTAGGGTTAGGTTTTGGGTTAGGGTAAGGGTTAGGGTTAGGGTTAGGTTTAGGGTAAAGGTAAGAATTAGAATTAGGTTTAGGGTTAGGGTTAGGGTAAGGGTAAGTGTTAGTGTTAGCGTTAGGGTTAGGGTAATGGGTAGGGTTAGGGTTAGGGTTAGGTTAAGTGTTAGGGTTAGGGTTAAGGTTAGGGTTAGGGTTAAGGTTAGGGTTAGGGTTAAGGTTAGGGTTAGGGCTAAGGTTAGGGTTAGTGTTAGGTTTAGGGTTAGGTTTTGGGTTAGGGTAAGGGTTAGGGTTAGGGTTAGGTTTAGGGTAAAGGTAAGAATTAGAGTTAGGTTTAGGGTTAGGGTTAGGGTAAGGGTAAGTATTAGTGTTAGGGTTAGGGTTAGGGTAATGGTTAGGGTTAGGGTTAGTGTTAGGTTTAGGGTTAGGTTTTGGGTTATGGTAAGGGTTAGGGTTAGGGTTATGTTTAGGGTAAGGGTAAGAGTTAGACTTAGGTTTAGGGTTAGGGTTAGGGTAAGGGTAAGTGTTAGTGTTAGGGTTAGGGTTAGGGTAAGGGTTAGGGTTAGGGTTAGGTTTAGGGCTGGGGGTAAGGTTAAGTTTAGGGTTAGGGTAATGGTAAGGGTTAGGTTTAGGGTTAGGGTTAGGGTAACGGTAATGGTTAGGGTTAAGGTTAGGGTTAGGGTTAAGGTTAGGGTTAGGGTTAAGGTTAGGTTTATGTTTAAGGTTAGGGTTAGGTTACGGGAAGGGTTAGGATTAGGATTAAGGTTAGGGTTAGGTTTAGGGTTAGGGTTAGGGTCAGGGTAAGGGTTAGGGTTAGGAATAGGGTTAGGGTAGTGTTAGGTATATGGTTAGAGTTAGGGTAAGGGTAAGTTTAAGGGTTAGGGTTAGGGTTAGATTTAAGGTTAGGGTTAGGTTTAGGGTAAGGGTAAGGGTTAGGTTAGGGTTAGGATTAGGGTTAGGGTTAGGGTTAGGGTTAGGGTAAGGGTTAGTGTTAGGGTTAGGTTAGGTTTAGTTTTGGGGTTAAGGTTAGCGTTAGGGTAAGGGCTAGGGTTAGGTTTAGGGTAAGGGTAAGTGTTAGGTTAGGGTTAGGATTAGGGTTAGGGTTAGGGTTAGGATAAGGGTTAGTGTTAGGGTTAATGTTAGGTTTAGTTTTGAGGTTAAGGTTAGGGTTAGGGTAAGGGCTAGGGTTAGGTTTAGGGTAAGGCTAAGGTTTAGCGTTAGGGTTAGGATTAGAGTTAGGGTAAGGGTTAGGGTTAGGTTAGAGTTAGGTTTAGGGTTGGGGTAAGGTTAAGATTAGGGTTAGGGTAAGGGTAAGGGTAAGGGTTAGGGTTAGGGTTAGGTTAAGGGTAAGGGTTAGGTTTAGGGTTAGGGTTAGGCTTAGGTTAAGGTTAAGGGGTAGGGTTAGGGTTAGGGTTAGGGAAAGGGTAAGGTTAGGTTACAGTTAGGGTTTGGTACGTGTTATAGTTAGGGTTAGGGTTAGCGTCAGGGATAGGGTAATAGTTAGGGTTAGGGTTAGGGTTAGGTTAAGGGTAAGGGTTAGGGTTAGGGATAGGGTAGGCTTAGTGTTAGGTTTAGGGTTAGGGTTAGAGTAAGGGTAAGGGATAGGGTTAAGGTTAGTGTTAGGGTTAGGTTTAGGGTTTGGGTTAGGGTTAGGGAAAGGGTAAGGGTTAAGGTTAGGTTTAGGGAAAGTTTTAAGTTTAGGTTTAGTATTAGGTTTACATTTAGGGTTAGTGTTAGGGTAAGATTTAGGGTTAGGGTTAGGGTTAGGTTTACTGTTGGGTTAGGGTTAAGTTTAGGCTTAGGGTAGGGGTTAGGTTAGTGGTTATGGTTAGTGTTAGGGTTAGGTTAACTGTTAGGGTTAGGGTTAGGGTTAAGGTTAGGATAAGGGTTAGGGTTAGGGTTAGGGTAAGCGTTTTGGTTAGTGTTAGGGTTCGGGTTAGGGTAAAGGTTATGGTTATTGTTAGGGTTAGGTTTAGGGTAAGGTTTAGGGTTACGGTTAGGGTTACGGTAAGGGTAAAGGTTAGGGTTAGGGTTAGGGTTAGGGTAAGGGATAGGGTAAGGGTTAGGGGAAGGGTTAGGTTTAGGGTTAGGGTTAGGGTAAGGGTTAGTGTTAGGGTTAGGGTTAGGTTTAGTGTTGGGGTTAAGGTTAGGGTTAGGGTAAGGATTAGGGTTAGGGTTAGGGTTAAGTTTAGGGTTAGGGTTAGGGTTAGGGTTAAGGTTAGGGTTAGTGTTAGGTTTAGGGTTAGGTTTTCGGTTAGGGTAAGGATAAGGGTAAGGTTTAGGGTTAGGGTTAGGTTTAGGGTAAGGGTAAGGGTTAGAGTTAGGTTTAGGGTTAGGGTTAGGGTAAGGGTTAGGGTTAGGGTTAGGTTTATAGCTGGGGTTAAGTTTAAGTTTAGTGTTAGGGTAAGGGTAAGGGTTAGGTTTAGGGTTAGGGTTAGGGTTAGGGTAAGGGTTAGGGTTAGGGTTAGGGTTAAGGTTAGGTTTAGGGTTAAGGTTAGGGTTAGGGTTAAGTTTAGGTTTAGGTTCAAGGTTAGGGTTAGGGTACGGGAAGGGTTAGGTTTAGGGTTAAGGTTAGGGTTAGGGTTGGGGTTAAGGTTAAGTTTAGGGTTAGGGTAATGGTAAGATTAAGGGTTAGGGTTAGGGTTAGGGTTAGATGTAAGGGTAAGTGTTAGGGTTAGGGTTAGGGTTAAGGTTAGGGTTATGGTTAAGGTTAGTTTTAGGGTTAAGGTTAGGGTTAGGTTTATGGTTAGGTTTAGGGTACGGGTTAGGGTTATGTTTTGGGGTTATGGTTAAGCTTACTGTTAGGGTTAGGGTTAGGGTAAGGTTTAGGGTTAGGTTTAGGTGAAGGGTAAGGGTTAGGGTTAGGGCAAGTGTTAGGGTTAGGGTTAGGGTAAGGGTAATGGGTAGGGTTAGGCTTAGGTTTAGGGTTAAGTTAAGTTTAAGGGTTAGGGTTAGGGATAGGGTTTGGCTTAGGCTTAGGTTTAAGGTTAGGGTTACGGTAAGGTTAAGGGGTAGTGTTAAGGTTAGTGTTATGGTTAGGTTTAGGGTTTGTGTTAGGGTTAGGGTAAGGGTAAGGGTTAGGGTTAGGGTTAGGTTTAGGGTTAAGGTAAGGGTTAGGGTTAGGTTTAGTGTAAGGGTCACATTTAGGGTTAGGGTTAGGGTAAGATTTAGGGGTAGGGTTAGGGTTAGGTTTAGTGTTGAGTTTAAATTTAGGGTTAGGGTTAGGGTTAGGGTTAGAGTTAGGGTAAGGTTAAGGTTTAGGGTTAGGGTTAGGGTTAGGATTAGGGTAAGGGTAAGCGTTTGGGTTAGGGTTAGGTTTAGGGTTAGGGTAAGGGTAAGGGTTAGGGTAAGGGTAAGGGTTAAGGTTAGGGTTAGGGTAAGGGCTAGGTTAGGGTTAGGGTTGCGGTAGGGGTTAGGGAAAGGGTAAGTGTTAGGGTTAGGTTTAGGGTTAGGATAAGGTCTAAGGGTTAGGGTCAGGGTTAGGGTTAGGGTTAGGGGTTAGTGTTATGGTTAATGTTAGCGTTAGGGTTAGGGTAAGGGTTAGGGTTAGGGTTAGGGATACGTTTAAGGTTGGGGTTAAGGATAAGTTTAGGGTTAGGGTACGGGTTAGCGTTACGGTTAGGGTTAAGGTTAGGGTTAGGGTTAGGGTTAGGTATAGGGTTAGGGTTAGGTTAAGTGTAAGGGTTAGGGTTAGGGATAGGGTTAGCGAAATGGTAAGGGTTAGGGTTACAGTTAGGCATAGGGTAAGGATTAGGGTTAGGGTTAGGGTAAGGTTTAGGGTTAGGGTTAGCATTAAAGTTAGTGTTAAGGTTAGGGAAAGGGTAAGGTTTAGATTTAGGGTTAGGGTGGGGTTAGGGTAAGGTTTATGGTTAGGAATAGGGTTAGGGTAGTGTTATGGTTAGGGTTAGGGATAGGGTAAGGGTAAGATTTAAGGGTTAGGTTTAGGGTTAGGGTTAGGGTAAGGGTTAGTGTTAGGTTAGGGTTAGGGTAAGGGTTAGCGTTAGGGTTAGGGTTAGGTTTAGGGTTAGGGTTAGGGTAAGGGTTAGTGTTAGGGTTAGGGTTAGGTTTAGTGTTGGGGTTAAAGTTAGGGTTAGGGTAAGGGTTAGGGTTAGGGTTAGCGTTAAGGTCAGGGTTAGGTTTAAGGTTAGGGTTAGGGTTAAGGTTAGGGTTAGTGTTAGGTTTAGGGTTAGGTTTTCGGTTAGGGTAAGGGTAAGGGTAAGGCTTAGGGTTAGGGTTATGTTTAGGGTAATGGTAAGGGTTAAGGTTAGGGTTAGGTTTAGGGTAAGGGTGAGGGCTAGGGTTAGTGTTAGGTTTAGGGTTAGGGTTAGGGTAGGGCAAGTTTTAGTTTTAGGGTTAGGGTTAGTGTAATGGGTAGGGTTAGGGTTAGGGTTAGGTTTAGGATAAGGGTCAGGGTTAGGGATAGGGTTAGGCTTAGGGTTAGGTTTAGGGTTAGGGTGAGGGTTAAGGTTAGGGTTAGGGTTAAGGTTAGGGTTAGGGTTAAGGTTAGGGTTAGGGTTACGGTTAGGGTTAGTGTTAGGTTTAGGGTTATGTTTTGGGTTAGGGTAAGGGTTAGGGTTAGGGTTAGGTTTAGGGTAAGGGTAAGGGTTAGAGTTAGGTTTAGGGTTAGGGTTAGGGTAAGGGTAACTGTTAGTGTTAGGGTTAGGGTTAGGGTAATGGTTATGGTTAGGGTTAGGGTTAGGTTTAGGGTTAGTGTTAGGTTTAGGGTTAGGTTTTGGGTTAGGGTAAGGGTTAGGGTTACGGTTAGGTTTAGGGTAAGGGTAAGAGTTAGACTTAGGTTTAGGGTTAGGGTTAGGGTAAGGGTAAGTGTTAGGTTTAGGGTTAGGTTTACGGCTGGGGTTAATGTTAAGTTTAGGGTTATGGTAATGGTAAGGGTTAGGTTTAGGGTTAGGGTTAGGGTAACTGTAAGGGATAGGGTTAAGGTTAGGGTTAGGGTTAAGGTTAAGGTTAGGGTTAACGTTAGTTTTAGGTTTAAGGTTAGGGTTAGGGTACGGGAAGGGTTAGGTTTCGGGTTAAGGTTAGGGTTAGGTTTAGGGTTAGGGTTAGGTTAAGGGTAAGGTTCAGGGTTAGGGTTAGGGTTAGGGTTAGGGTTGGGGTTAAGGTTAAGTTTAGGGTTAGGGTAATGGTAAGGTTAAGGGTGAGGGTTAGGGTTAGGGTTAGATGTAAGGGTAAGGGTTAGGGTTAGGGTTAAGGTTAGCTTTAGGGTTAAGTTTAGGTTTAGGTTTTAGGTAAGGGTTAGGGTACGGGAAGGGTTAGGTTTAGGGTTAAGGTTAGGGTTAGGTTTAGGGTTAGGGTTAGGTTAAGGGTAAGGTTCAGGTTTAGGGTTAGGGTTAGGGTTAGGGTTTGGGTTAAGGTTAAGTTTAGGGTTAGGGTAATGGTAAGGTTAAGGGTTAGGGTTAGGGTTAGGGGTTGATGTAAGGGTAAGGGTTAGGGTTAGGGTTAGGGTTAAGGTTAGGGTTAGGGTTAAGGTTAGGATTAGGGTTAAGTTTAGGGTTAGGTTTAAGGTTAGGGTGAGGGTATGGGTTAGGGTTAGGTTTAGGGTTAGGATAAGTCTAAGGGTTAGGGTCAGGGTTAGGGTTAGGTTTAGGGGTAAGGATTAGGGTAAGGTTTAGGGTTAGGGTTAGGGTTAGGGCAAGTGTTATGTTTAGGGTTAGGGTTAGGGTTAGGGTTAGGGTAATGGGTAGGGTTAGGGTTATGTTAAGGGTAAGGGTTAGGGTTAGTCTTAGGGTTAGGTTTAGGGTTAGTTTAGGGTAAGGGTAAGGGATAGTGTTAAGGTTAGTGTTATGGTTAGGTTTAGGGTTTGTGTTACGGTTAGGGTAAGGGTAAGCGTTAGGGTTAGGGTTAGGTTTAGGGTTAGAGTAAGGGTTAGGGTTAGGGTTAGGGTTAGGGTTACATTTAGGGTTAGGGTTGGGGTAAGATTTAGAGTTAGGTTTAGGGTTAGGTTTAGTGTTGAGGTTAAATGTAGGGTTAAGGTTAGGGTTAGGGTTAGCATTAAGATTAATGTTAAGGTTAGGGAAATGGTAAGGGTTAGAGTTAGGGTTAGGGTGGGGTTACGGTTAGAGTTAGGTTTAGGGTTAAGGTTAGGGTCAGGGTAAGGGTTAGGGTTAAGAATAGGGTTAGGGTAGTGTTAGGTTTATGGTTAGAGTTAGGGTAAGGGTAAGTTTAAGGGTAAGGGTAAGTGTTAGAGTTAAGGTTAGGGTTAGGTTTAGGGTGAGGGTAAGGGTTAGGTTAGAGTTAGGATTAGGGTTAGGGTTAGGGTTAGGGTTAGGGAAAGGGTTAGTGTTAGGGTTAGGGTTAGGTTTAGTGTTGGGGTTAAGGTTAGGGTTAGAGTAAGGACTAGGGTTAGGTTTAGGGTAAGGGTAAGGTTTAGGGTTAGGGTTAGGATTAGTGTTAGGGTAAGAGTTAGGGTTAGGTTAGGGTTAGGTTTAGGGTTGGGGTAAGGTTAAGTTTAGGGTTAGGGTAAGGGTAAGGGTAAGGGTTAGGGTTAGGTTTAGGGTTTTGGTTAAGCTTACTGTTAGGGTTAGGGTTAGGGTAAGGTTTAGGGTTAGGGTTAGGTGAAGGGTAAGGGTTAGGGTTAGGGTTAGGGTTAGGGCAAGTGTTATGGTTATAGTTATGGTTATGGTTAGGGTTAGGGTAATGGGTAGGGTTAAGGTTAGGGTTAGGGTTAGGTTAAGGGTAAGGGTTAGGGTTAGGGATAGGGTTATTCTTAGGGTTAGGTTTAGGGTTAGGGTTAGGGTAAGGGTAAGGGGTAGTGTTAAGGTTAGTGTTATGGTTAGGTTTTGGGTTTGTGTTAGGGTTAGGGTAAGGGTTAGGGTTAGGTTTAGGGTTAGGGTTACATTTAGGGTTAGGGTTAGGGTTAGGGTTAAAGTTGGGGTTAAGGTTAGGGTTGGGGTAAGGGTTAGGGTTAGGGTTAGGGTTAAAGTTAGGGTTAGGGTTAAGGTTAGGGTTAGGGTTAAGGTTAGGGTTAGTGTTAGGTTTGGGGTTAGGTTTTGGGTTAGGGTAAGGGTAAGGGTAAGGGTTAGGGTTAGGGTTAGGTTTAGGGTAAGGGTAGGGATAGAGTTAGGTTTAGGGTTAGGGTTAGGGTAAGGGTAAGTGTTAGGGTTAGGGTTAGGGTTAGGGTAAGGGTTAGGGTTAGGGTTAGGTTTAGGGCTGGGGTTAAGGTTAAGTTTAGGGTTAGGGTAAGGGTCAGGGTTAGGTTTAGGGTTAGGGTTAGGGTAAGGGTAAGGGTTAGGGTTAGGGTTACGGTTAAGGTTAGGGTTAGGGTTAAGGTTAGGGTTAGGGTTAAGGTTAGGTTTAGGTTTAAGGCTAGGGTTAGGGTACGGGAAGGGTTAGGTTTAAGGTTAAGGTTAGGGTTAGGGTTAAGGTTAGGTTTAGGGTTAGGGTTAGGTTAAGGGTAAGGTTCAAGGTTAGGGTTAGGGTTAGCGTTAGGGTTGGGGTTAAGGTTAAGTTTAGGGTTAGGGTAATGGTAAGGTTAAGGGTTAGGGTTAGGGTTAGGGTTAGATGTAAGGGTAAGGGTTGGGTTAGGGTTAGGGTTAAAGTTAGGGTTAGGGTTAAGGTTAGGATTAGGGTTAAGGTTAGGTTTAGGTTTAAGGTTAGGGTTAGGGTACGGGTTAGGGTTAGGTTTAGGGTTATGGTTAAGCTTACTGTTAGGGTTAGGGTTAGGGTAAGGTTTAGGGTTAGGGTTAGGTGAAGGGTAAGGGTTAGGGTTAGGGTTAGGGTTAGGGCAAGTGTTATGGTTAGGGTTAGGGTTAGGGTTAGGGTAATGTGTAGGGTTAGGGTTAGGGTTAGGGTTAGGTTAAGGGTAAGGGTTAGGGTTAGGGATAGGGTTAGGCTTAGGGTTAGGTTTAGGGTTAGGGTTACGATAAGTGTAAGGGGTAGTTTTAAGTTTAGAGTTATGGTTAGGTTTAGGGTTTGTGTTACGGTTAGGGTAAGGGTAAGGGTTAGGGTTAGGGTTAGGTTTAGGGTTAGGGTAAGGGTTAGGGTTAGGTTTAGGGTTAGGGTTACATTTAGGGTTAGGGTTAGGGTAAGATTTAGGGTTAGGATTAGGGTTAGGTTTAGTGTTGAGGTTAAGTTTAGGGTTAGGGTTAGGGTTAGGGTTAGAGTTAGGGTAAGGTTAAGGTTTAGGGTTAGGGTTAGGGTTAGGGTTAGGATTAGGGTAAGGTTAAGGGTAAGGGTTTGGGTTAGGGTTAGGTTTAGGGTTAGGGTAAGGGTAAGGGTTAGGGTAAGAGTAAGGGTTAGGGTTAGGGTTAGGGTAAGGGTTAGGTTAGGGTTAGGGTTGGGGTAGGGGTTAGGGTAAGGGTAAGTGTTAGGGTTAGGTTTAGGATTAGGATAAGGCTAAGGGTTAGAGTCAGGGTTAGAGTTAAGGTTAGGGGTTAGTGCTATGGTTAATGATAGTGTTAGGGTTAGGGTAAGGGTTAGGGTTAGGGTTAGGGATACGTTTAGGATTGGGGTTAAGGTTAAGTTTAGGGTTAGGGTACGGGTTAGGGTACGGTTTAGGGTTAGGGTTAGGGTTAAGTTTAGGGCTAGGGTTAGGGTTAGGTATAGGGTTAGGGTTAGGTTAAGGGTAAGGGTTAGGGTTAGGGTTAGGGTTAGTGAAATGGTAAGGGTTAGGGTTACGGTTAGGCTTAGGGTAAGGATTAGGGTTAGGGTTAGGGTAAGGTTTAGGGTTAGGGTCAGCATTAAGGTTAGTGTTAAGGTTAGGGAAAGGGTAAGGTTTAGATTTAGGGTTACGGTGGGGTTGGGGTAAGGGTTATGGTTAGGAATAGGGTTAGGGTAGTGTTCTGTTTAGGCTTAGGGTTAGGGTAAGGGTAAGGTTTAAGGGTTAGGTTTAGGGTTAGGGTTAGGGTAAGGTTTAGTGTTAGGGTTAGGGTTAGCTTTAGTGTTGGGGTTAAGGTTAGGGTTAGGGTAAGGGTTAGGGTTAGGTTTAGGGTAAGGGTAATGTTTAGGGTTAGGGTTAGGGTTAGGGTAAGGGTAAGGCTTAGATTTAGGGTTGGGTTAGGTTTATGGTTAGGGTAAGGGTTAGGGTTAGAGTAAGGGTAAGTGTTAGGGTTAGGGTTAGGGTTAAGGATAGGGTAAGGGTTAGGGTTAGGGTTAGGGTTAGGGTTGGGGTTAAGGTTAAGTTTAGGGTTAGGGTAAGGGTAAGGGTAAGGGTTAGGGTTAGGGTTAGGTTTAGGGTAAGGGTAAGGGTTAGGGTTAGGGTTAGGGTTAGGGTTAGGGTTAGGGATTGGGTAAGGGTTAGGGTTAGGGTTAGGTTTAGGGTTGGGGTTAAGGTTAAGTTTAGGGTTAGGGTAAGGGTAAGGGTAAGGGTTAGGGTTAGGGTTAGGGTTAGGGTAAGGGTAAGGGTTAGGGTTAAGGCTAGGTTTAGGGATAAGTTTAGGGATAGGTTTAACGTTAGGGTTAGGGTACGGTTTAGGGTTAGTGTTAGGGTTAGGAAAAGGGTAAGGTTTAGCGTTAGGGTTGGGTTAGCAATAAGGTTAGTGTTAAGGTTAGGGAAATGGCAAGGGTTAGAGTTAGGGTTAGGGTGGGGTTACGGTTAGAGTTAGGTTTAGGGTTAAGTTTAGGGTCAGGGTAAAGGTTAGGGTTAGGAATAGGGTTATGGTAGTGTTAGGTTTAGGGTTAGAGTTAGAGTAAGGGTAAGGTTTAAGGGTTAGGTTAGGGTTAGGGTTAAGGTTAGGGTTAGGTTTTGGTTAAGGTTAAGGGTTGGTTTGGGTTAGGATTAGGGTTAGGGTTAGGGTTAGGGTTCGGTTTAGGGTTAGGGTTAGGGTAAGGGTTAGTGTTAGGGTTAGGGTTAGGTTTAGTGTTGGGGTTAAGGTTAGGGTTAGGGTAAGGGCTAGGGTTAGGTTTAGGGTAAGGGTAAGGTTTAGGGTTAGGGTTAGGATTAGGATTAGGGTTAGGGTAAGGGTTAGGGTTAGCTTAGGGTTAGGTTTAGTGTTGGGGTAAGGTTAAGTTTAGGGTTAGGGTTAGGGTAAGGTTAAGGGTTAGGGATAGGGTTAGGGTAAGGGTAAGGGTTAGGGTTAGGGTTAGGGTTAAGGTTAGGGTTAGGGTTAAGGTTAGGGTAAGGTTTAACGTTAGGTTACAGTACGGGTTAGGGTTAGGGTTAGGGTTAGGGTTAAGGTTAGGGTTACAGTTAGGGTTAGGGTTAGGTTTAGGGTTAGGCTTAGGTTAAGGGTAAGGGGTACGGTTAGGGTTAGGGTTAGGGAAAGGGTAAGGTTAGGTTAGAGTTAGGGTTAGGGTAAGTGTTATGGTTAGGGTTAGGATTAGCATTAGGGTTAGGGTAATGGTTAGGGTTAGGGTTAGGGTTAGGTTAAGGGTAAGGTTTAGGGTTAGGGATAGGGTTAGGCTTAGTGTTAGGTTTAGGGTTAGGGTTAGAGTAAGGGTAAGGGATAGGGTTAAGGTTAGTGTTAGGGTTAGGTTTAGGGTTTGGGTTAGGGTTAGGGAAAGGGTAAGGGTTAGGGTTTGGGGTAGGGTTAGGGTAAGGGTTAGGGTTAGGTTTAGGGTTAGGTTTACGTTTAGGGTTAGTGTTAGGGTAAGATTTAGGGTTAGGGTTAGTGTTAGGTTTACGGTAAGGGTAAGGTTTAGGGTTATGTGTGGGTTAGGGTTAGAGTAAGGGTAAGGGTTAGGGTTAGGGTTAGGTTTAGGGTTAGGGTAAGGGTAAGGGTTAGAGTAAGGGTAAGGCTTATGGTTAGGGTTAGGGTAAGGGTTAATTTAGGGTTAGGGTTAGGGTAGGGGTTAGGGTAAGGGTAAGTTTTAGGGTTAGGGTTTGGGTTAGGATAAGGTTAAGGGTTAGGGTCAGTGTTAATGTTAGGTTTAGGGGTTAGGGTTATTGTTAGAGTTAGGGTTAGGCTTAGGTTAGGGTTAGGGTTAGGATTACGTTAAGTGTTGGGTTTAAGGTTAAGTTTAGGGTTAGGGTAAGGGTAAGGGTTACGGTTACGGTTAAGGTTAGGGTAAGGGTAAGGGTTAGGGTTAGGGATAGGGTTAAATTTAGGGTTAGGGTTAGTGTTAGGGTTAAGTTTAGGGTTAGGTTTAAGGTTAGGGTTAGGGTACGGGTTAGGCTTAGGGTTAGGGTTTGGGTTAGGGTTACGGTAATGGTTAGGGTTTGAGGTTAGGGTTAGGTTTAGTGTAAGTGTTAGGTTTAAGGTAAGGGTTAGGTTTAGTGTTAGGGTAACAGTTAGGGTAAGGATTAGGGTTAGGGTTAAGTTTAAGGTTAGGTTTAGGGTTAGGGTTAGGGTAAGGTTAAGGGTTAGGGTTAGGGTTAGGTTTAGCGTTAGGGTTAGGGTTAGGGTTAGGGTAAGGGTAAGGGCAAGGGTTAGGGTTAGGATAAGAGTTAGGGTTAGGGTTAGGGTGAGGGATAGGTTTAGGGTTAGGGTTAGGGTAAGGGTAAGTGTTAGGTTTAGGGTTAGGTTTAATGTTAGGTTTAGAGTTGGGGTTAAAGTTAGCGTTAGGGTAAGGTTTAGGGTTAGGTTTAGGGTTAGGTTTAGGGTTAGGTTAGGGTTAGGGTTAGGGTTAGGGTTAGGGTAAGGGTATGTGTTAGGGTTAGGCTTAGGGTTAGGGTTAGCTTTAGGGTAAGGGTAAGGGTTAGGGTTAGGGTTAGGGTTAACGTAAGGGTAAGGGTAAGGGTTAGGGTTAGGGTTAGGGTTAGTGTAAGGGTTAGGGTTAGCGTTAGGATTAGAGTTAGGGTTAGGGTAAGTGTTAGGTTTAGGTTTAGGGTTAGGGTTAGGTTTAGGGTAAGGGTTAGGGTTAGGGTTAGGCTTAGGGTAAGGGTTAGGGTTAGGATTAGGGTTAGGGTTATGTTTGGGGTTAGTGTTAGTGTTAGGGTTAGGGTTAAGGTAAGGGTAAGGGTAAGGGTTAGGGTTAGGATTGGGGTTAGGGTTAGGGTAAGGGATAGGGTTAGTGTTAGGTTTAGGGTTAGGGTTAGGGTAAGGGTAAGGTTTAGGGTTAGGGTTAGGGATAGGTTTTTGTGTTTAGTTTAAGGTTAGGGATAGGTTAAGTGTTAGGGTTAGGTTTAGATTAAGGGTAAGGTTTAGGTTTAGGTTTAGGGTTAGGGTTAGGGTAAGGGTAAGGTAAGGGTTATGGTTAGGTTTAGGGTTAGGTTTAGGGGTAGGGTAGGATAAGGTTTAGGGTAGTGTTAGTGTTAGGGTAAGGGTTTGGGTTAGGGTTAGGGTTAGGGTAGGGGTTAGGGTAAGGTTAAGTGTTAGGATTAGGGTTAGGGTTAGGATAAGGTTAAGGGTTAGGGTTAGGGTTATGTGTTAGGGTTAGTGTTAGGATTAGGTTTAGGGTTAGGTTTAGGGGTAGTGTAAGAATAAGGGTTAGGTTTAGGGTTATTGTTAGTGTTAGGGTTAGGGTAAGGGTAAGGGTAAGTTTTATGGTTAGGTTTAGGTTTAGGTTTAGAGGTAGGGTAAGGATAAGGGTTAGGGTTAGGTTTAGTGTTAGTGTAAGGATTAGGGTTAGGGTTAGGGTAGGGGTTAGGGGAAGGTTAAGTGTTAGGGTTAGGGTTAGGGTTAGGATAAGGGTAAGGATTAGGGTTAGGGTTAGGGTTAGGTGTTAGGGTTAGTGTTAGGATTAGGTTTAGGGTTGCGGTTAGGGTTAGGATTTGGGTTAGGGTAAGGGTAAGGGTTAGGGTTAGGATTGGGGTTAGGTTTAGGGTTAGGGTTAGTGTAAGGTTAAGTGTAAGGGTTATGGTTAGGTTTAGGGTTAGGTTTAGGCGTAGGGTAAGGATAAGGGTTAGGATTAGGGTTAGGGTAAGGGTTAGGGTTAGTGTTAGGTTTAGGGTTAATGTTAGGGTAAGGGTAAGGGTTAGGGTTAGGGTTAGGTTAGCGTTTATGTTAAGGTTAGGTATAGGGTAAGGGTTAGGGTTAGGTTTAGGGTAAGGGTAAGGTTTAGGGTTAGGGTTAGTGTTACGGTTAGGGTTAGGGTAAGGGTTAGGATTAGGGTTAGGGTTAGGGTAAGGGTAAGGGTTAGGGTTAGGTTTAGGGTTAGGGTTAGGTTTAGGGTTAGGGGTTAGGGTAATGGTTAGGATTAGGGTTAGTGTTAGGGTAAAGTTAAGGGGTAGGGTTAGGGTTAGGGTAAGGGTAAGGGTTAGGGTTAGGGTTAGGGTAAGGGTTAGGGTTAGGATTAGAGTTAAGTTTAGGGTAAGTGTTAATGTTAGAGTTAGGGTTAGTGTTAGGGTTAGGGTAAGGGTAAGGGTTAGGGTTAGGGTTAGGGTTAGGTTTAGAGTTGGGGTTAAGGTTAGGGTTAGGGTAAGGGTTAGGGTTAGGTTTAGGGTTAGGTTTAGGGTTAGGGCTAGAGTTAGGGTTAGGGTAAGGGTATGTGTTAGGGTTAGCGTTAAGGTAAGAGTAAAGTTTAGGGTTAGGGTTAGGGTTAAGTTAAGGGTAAGCGGTTAGGGTTAGGGTTAGGGTTAGGTTTAGGGTAAGGGTTACGGTTAGGTTTAGTGTAAGTGTAACTTTAGGGTTGTGTTTAGGGTTAGGTTTAGGGTAAGGGTTAGCGTAAGGTTTAGGGTAAGGGTAAGGTTTAGGGTTAGGGTTAGGGTTAGGGTTAGGGATAAGGTTAGTGTCAGGATAAGGGTTAGGGTTAAGGTTAGGGTTATGGTGAGAGTAAGGGATAGGGTTAGCGTTAGGGTTACGTTTAGGTCTAGGGTAATTGTTAGGGTTAGGGTTAGTGTTAGGGTAGGTATTAGGGTAAGGGTTAGGGTTAGCGTTAGGATTAGGGTTAGGGTAAATGTTAGGGTTAGAGTTAGTGTTAGGGTTAGGGTAAGCGTAATGGTTAGGGTTACGGTTAGGGTTAGGGGTTAGGGTTATTGTTAGGGTTAGGGTTAGGGGTTAGGGTTAGGGTTAGGTTTGGGTTGGGGTTATGTTTAGGTTACGGTTAGTGTAAGGGTAAGTGTTAGTGTTACGGTTAGGTTTAGGGTTAGGGTAAGGGTTAGGGTTAGGTTTAGGGTTAGGTATAGACTTGGGGTTAAGATTAGGATTAGGGTTAGGGTTAGGGTAAGGGTAAGGTTTAGGGTTAGGGTCAGCGTTAGGTTTAGAGTTGGGGTTAAGATTAGGGTTAGCATGAGGGTAAGGGTTAGGGTTAGGTTTAGGGTAGGGGTTAGGGTAAGGGTAAGGGTTAGGAATAGGGTTAGGGTTACGGTTAGGGTTAGGTTTAGGGTTAGGGTTAGGGGAAGGGGAAGGATTAGGGTTAGCGTTAGGGTTAAGGTTAGGGTTAGGAGGGTAGGGTTACTGTAAGGGTAAGGGTTAAGTTTGGGTTAGGGTTAGGTGTAGGGTAAGGGTTAGGTTAGGGTTAGGGTTAGGGTTAGGATAAGGTAAGGGTTAGGGTTAAGGTGAGGGTTAGGGTTAGGGTTAGGGTAAGTGTAAGGGTTAGGGTTGGGTTTAGGGTTAGGGTTAGGGTAAGGTTAAGGGTTAGGTTTAGGGTTAAGGTTAGGTTACGGGTTACGGTTAGAGTTAAGGTTAGGGTTAGGGTTGGGTAAGGGTAAGTTATAGGGTTAGGTTTAGGGTTAGGGTTAGGGTAAGGGTAAGGGTTAGGGTTAGGGTTAGGGTTAGGTTTAGGGTTAGGGTAAGGGTTAGGTTTAGGGTTGGGGGTAAGGTTAGGGTTAGGGTTAGGGTAAGGGTAAGGTTTAGGATAAAGTTTAGTCTAAGGGTAAGGTTTCGCGTTAGGTTTAAGTTAGGGTAAGGGTAAGGGTTAGGGTTAGGGTTAGGGTAAGGGTTAGGGTTAAGGTTAGGGTTAGGGTTAAGTTTAGGTTTCGGGTGAGGGTTAGGGTATGGGTAATGGGTAGTTTTAGGATTAGGGTTAGGGTTACGGTAAGGGTTAGGTTTAGGGATAGGGTTAGGGTAATTATTAGGTTTAGGGTTAGGGTTAGGGTTAGGGTTAGGGTAAGGGTAAGGGTAAGGGTTAGGGTTAGGTTTAGGGTTTTGGTTTGTTTTAGGTTTAGGGTAGGGGTTAGGTTTAGGGGTTAGGGTTAGGTTTAGGCTAAGGGTTAGGTTTAGTGTTAGGGTTAGGGTTAGGGTTAGGGTTAGGGTAATGGTTAGCGTTAGGTTGAGATTTAGGGTTAGGGTAAGGGTAAGTGTTAGGGTTATGGTTAGGATTAGGTTTAGGGTTAGGGTTAGAGTAAGGGTAAGGGTAAGTGTTAGGTTTAGGGTTAGTGCTAGGTTTCATGTTAGGTTTAGGATATGGGTAAGTTTTAGGGTTAGGGTTAGGGTTAAATTTGAGGTTAGGGTTAGGGTAAGGGTTAGGGTTATGGTTAGGGTAAGGGTTAGGGTTAGGTTTAGGGTTAGGGTTAGGGTTAGGGTAAGTGTAAGGGTTAGGGTTCGGGTTAGGTTTAGGTTTAGGGTTAGGGTAAGGATAAGGTTAGTTTTAGGGTTAGGGTTAGGGTTAGGGAAAGGGTAAAGTTTAGGGTTAGGATTAGGGTTAGGATAAGGATTAGGGTTAGGGTTAGGGTAAGGGTTAGGGTTAGGGTTAAGTTAGGGTTAGGTTAAGGTTTAGGGTTAGGTTTAGGGTTAGGTTTAGGGTTAGGATAAGGGTTGGGTTAGGGTTAGGGTTAGGGTTAGGATTAGGGTTAGGGTTATTGTAACTGTTAGGGTTAGGGTTAGTTAGGGTTATTGTAAGGGTGAGGGTTAGAGTTAGGGTTAGGGTAAGGGTAAGGGTTAGGGTTAGGGTTAAGGTTAGGTTTAGGGTTAGTTTTAGGGTTAGGATTAGGGTTAGGGTAAGGGTAAGGTTTAGGGTGAGGATAAGGGTTAGGATTAGGATTAGGGATAGGATTAGGGTTAGGTTTAGGGTTAGGGTTAGGGTAAGGGTAAGGGTTCAAGTTAAGTTTAGGGTTAGGGTTAGGTTTAGGATTAGGGTTAGGGTAAGGGTAAGGGTGAGGGTTAGGGTTAGGGTTAGGGTGAGGGTTAGGTTAGGGTAAGTGTAAGGGTTAGGGTTAAGTTTAGGGTTAGGGTTAGTTTTAGGGTTAGGATTAGGGTTAGGGTAAGGGTAAGGTTTAGGGTGAGGATAAGGGTTAGGATTAGGATTAGGGATAGGATTAGGGTTAGGTTTAGGGTTAGGGTTAGGGTAAGGGTAAGGGTTAGGGTTAGGGTTAGGTTTAGTGTTAGGATTAGAGTTGGGGTTAAAGTTAGGGTTAGGGTAAGGGTTAGGGTTAGGGTTAGGCTTAGGTTTAGGGTTAGGTTTAGGGTTAGGGTTAGGGTTAGGGTAAGGGTAAAGTTTAGGGTTAGGATTAGGGTTAGGATAAGGATTAGGGTTAGGGTTAGGGTAAGGGTTAGGGTTAGGGTTAAGTTAGGGTTAGGTTAAGGGTTAGGGTTAGGTTTAGGGTTAGGTTTAGGGTTAGGATAAGGGTTGGGTTAGGGTTAGGGTTAGGGTTAGGATTAGGGTTAGGGTTATTGTAAGTGTTAGGGTTAGGGTTAGTTAGGGTTATTGTAAGGGTTAGGGTTAGAGTTAGGGTTAGGGTAAGGGTAAGGGTTAGGGTTAGGGTTAAGGTTAGGTTTAGGGTTAGGGTTATGGTAAGGGTAAGGGTTAAAGTTAAGTTTAGGGTTAGGGTTAGGTTTAGGATTAGGGTTAGGGTAAGGGTAAGGGTTAGGGTTAGGGTTAGGGTTAGGGTTAGGGTGAGGGTTAGGTTAGGGTAAGTGTAAGGGTTAGGGTTAAGTTTAGGGTTAGGGTTAGTTTTAGGGTTAGGATTAGGGTTAGGGTAAGGGTAAGGTTTAGGGTTAGGATAAGGGTTAGGATTAGGATTAGGGATAGGATTAGGGTTAGGTTTAGGGTTAGGGTTAGGGTAAGGGTAAGGGTTAGGGTTAGGGTTAGGTTTAGTGTTAGGGTTAGAGTTGGGGTTAAAGTTAGGCTTAGGGTAAGGGTTAGGGTTAGGGTTAGGCTTAGGTTTAGGGTTAGGTTTAGGGTTAGGGTTAGGGTTAGGGTAAGGGTATGTGTTAGGGTTAGGTTTAGGGTTAGGGTTAGCGTTAGGGTAAGGATAAGGGTTAGGGTTAGGGTTAGGGTTAAGGTAAGTGTAAGGGTGAGGGTTAGGGTTAGGGTGAGGTTTAGTGAAAGGGTTAGGGTTAGGTTTAGGCTAAGGGTAAGGTTTAGGGATAGGGTTATGGTTAGGGTTATGGTTAGGGTTAGTGTTAGGATAAGGGTTAGGGTTAATATTATGGTTAGGGTTAGGTTAAGGGTTAGGGTTAGGGTTAGGATTAGGGTTAGGGTTAGGGTAAGTGTTAGGGTTAGGTTGAGGTTTACGGTTAGGTTTAGTGTGTTAGGTTTAGGGTAAGTTTTAGTGTAAGTGTAAGGGTTTGGGTTAGGGTAAGGGTTAGGTTTAGGGTTAGGGTCAGGGTTAGGGTAAGAGTAAGGGTTAGAGTTAGGGTTAGGTTAAGGGTTAGTGTTAGGTTTAGGGTTAGGGTACGGGTAAGGGTTAGGTTTAGGGTTAGGGTTAGGTTTAGGGTTAGGGTTAGGTTTAGGGCAAGGGTAAGGGTTAGGGTTAGGATTGGGTTTAGGGGTAGAGTAAAGGTTTAGGGTTAGTGTTAGCTTTGGGGTTAGGGTTAGGGTAAGGGTAAGGGTTAGGGTTAGGGTTAGGGTTAGGTTTAGTGTTTAGGTTAAGGTTAGGGTTAGGGTTAGGTTTAGGGTAAGGTTAAGGTTATGGTTAGGGTTAGGGTTAGGGTAAGGGTTAGGGTTAGGGTTAGGGTAGGGGTTAGGGTAAGGTTAAGTGTTAGGGCTGGTTAGGGTTAGGATAAGGGTAAGGGTTAGGGTTAAGGTTAGGGTTAGGGGTTAGGGTTAGTGTTAGGGTTAGGTTTATTATTGGGTTAGGGTTAGGTTTAGGGTTAGGGTAAGGGTAAGTGTTAGTATTAGGCTTAGAATTAGGGTTAGGGTAAGGGTTAGGGGTAGGGTTAGGTTTAGGGTTGGGGTTAAGATTAGGGTTAAGGTTGGGTAAGGTAAGGATTAGGGTTAGGGTTAGGGTTATGGTAAGGATAAGGGTTAGGGTTAGGGTTAGGGTTAAGGTTAGGGTTAGGGTTAGGGTAAGGATAAGGTTAGGGTTAGGTTAGGTTTAGGGTAGGGGTTAATGTTAGGGTTAGGGTTAGGGTAAGGGTTAGGTTAAGGGTAAGGGTTAGGTTTAAAGTTAGGGTTAGGGTTAAGGTTAGGGTTAGGGATAGGGTAAGGATAAGGGTTAGGGTTAGGTTAAGGGTTAGGGTACGGGTTAATATTAGGGTTAGGGTTAGGGTAAGGGTTATGGTAAGGGTAAGGGTCAGGTTTAAGGTTACGGTTAGGGTTAAGGTTAGGGTTAGGGTTAGGTTTAGGGTTAGGTTTAGGGTAAGGATAAGGTTAGGGTTAGGTTAAGGTTTAGGGTTAGGGGTTAATGTTAGGGTTAGGGTTAGGGTAAGGGTTAGGGTTAGGATAAGGGTTAGGTTTAGGGTTAGGTTAAGGGTTAGGTTTCGGGGTTAATGTTATTGTGAGGGTTAGGGTAAGGGTTAGGGTTAGGGTTAGTGTAAGGGTTAGTTTTAGGGTTTGGGTTAGGGTAAGTGTTAGGATTAGGGTTACGGTTAGGAGTTATTGTAAGCGTTAGGATTAGGGT
Source organism: Megascapheus bottae (assembly GCA_024803745.1). Lineage (NCBI taxonomy): Eukaryota > Metazoa > Chordata > Mammalia > Rodentia > Geomyidae > Megascapheus > Megascapheus bottae. The sequence continues at coordinate 330,178 of JANJXV010000463.1, forward strand.
TAGGGTTAGGTTAAGGGTAAGGGTTAGGGTTAGGTTTAGGGTTTGGATTAGGATTAGGGTAAGGGTTAGGGTTAGTGGTTAGGATTAGGTTTACGGTAAGGGTTAGGTTTAGGGTAAGGGTAAGGGTAAGGGTTAGGGTTAGGGTTAGGGTTAGGGTTATGCTAAGGGTAAGGGTAAGTGTTAGGGTTAGGGTTAGGTTTAGGGTTAGGGTAAGGGTAAGGGTAAGGGTTAGGGTTAGGGTTAGGGTTAGAGTAAGGGTTAGGGTGAGGGTTAGAGTTAAAATTAGGGTTAGGTTAAGGGTAAGGCTTAGGGTTAGGGTTAGGGTTTCGGTGAGGGTTAGGGTAAGGGTTAGGGTTTGGGGTTAGGGTTAGGTTTAGGGTAAGTGTTAGGTTTAGGGTATGGGTTAGGGTTTGTTTTAGGGTTAGGGTTAGGGTAAGGGTTTTAGTGTTAGGGTTAAGGTTAGGGTTAGGGTTAGGTTTAGGTTTAGGGTTAGGGTTAGGGTTAGGGTAATGGTAAGGTTTAGGGTTAGTGTTAGGGTTAGGTTTAGGGTTAGGGTTAGGGTTAGGGTTAGTTTTAGGGTTAGGGTTAGGGTTAGGGTTAGGGTTAGGGTTAGGATTAGGGTAAGGGTAAGTGTTAGGGTTAGGGTTAGTGTTAGGTTTAGAGTTGGGTTAGGGTTATGGTTAGGGTTAGGAGTAGAGTTAAGTTTAGGGTAAGGGTTATGGTTAGGGTTAGGGTTAGGATTAGGGTAAGGGTAAGTGTTAGGGTTAGGGTTAGTGTTAGGTTTAGAGTTGGGGTTAAGCATAGGGTTAGGGTAAGGGTTAGGGTTAGGTTAGGGTTAGGTTTAGGGTTAGGTTAGGGTTAGGGTTAGGGTTAGAGTTAGGGTAATGATAAGGATTACGGTTAGGGTTAGGGTTAGGGGTTAGGGTTAGTGTTAGGATTAGGTTTAGGGTTAGTGTAAGGGTAAGCGTAAGGGTTATGGTTAGGTTTAGGGTTAGGTTTAGGAGTAGGGTTAATATAAGGGTTAGGGTTAGGGTTAGTGTTAGGGTAAGTGTTAGGGTTAGTGTTACGGTTAGCGTAAGGTTTAGGGTTAGTGTTATGTTTAGGGTTAGGGTTAGGGTAAGGGTAAGGGTTAGGGTTAGGTTTAGGTTTAGGGTTTAGGTTAAGGTTAGGGATAGGGTAAGTGTTAGGGTTAGGTTTAGGGTAAGGGTATGGTTTAGAGTTAGGGTTAGGGTTACGGTTAGGGTTAGGGTAAGGGTTAGGATTAGGGTTAGGGTTAGGGTAACAGTAAGGGTTAGGGTTAGGTTTAGGGTTAGGGTTAGGGTTAAGGTTAGGGGTTAGGGTAAGGTTTAGGATTAGGTTTAGGGTTAGGGTAAGGGTAATTGTTAGGGATAGCTTTAGGGTTAGGGTTAGAGTTAGGGTAAAGGTAAGGGTTAGGGTTAGGTTTAGGTTTAGGGTTAGGGTTAGGTTTAATGTTAGATTTAGAGTTGGGGTTAAAGTTAGCGTTAGGGTAAGGTTTAGGGTGAGGGTTAGGGTTAGGTTTAGGGTTAGGTTAGGGTTAGGGTTAGGGTTAGAGTAAGGGTAAGGGTTAGGGTTAGGGTTAGGTTTAGCTTTAGGGTAACCGTAAGGGTTAGGGTTAGGGTTAGGGTTAAGGTAAGCGTTAGGGTTAGGGTTAGGGTTAGCGTTAGGACAAGTTTTAGGGTTAAGGTTAGCGTTAGGGTTAGTGTAAGGGTTAGGGTTAGCGTTAGGATTAGGGTTAGGGTTAGGGTAAGTGTTAGGGTTAGGTCTAGGGTTAGGGTTACGTTTAGGTTAAGGGTTAGGGTTAGGGTTAGGGTTAGGGTAACGGTAAGGGTTGGGATTAGGGTTAGGGTTATGTTTGGGGTTAGGGTTAGGGTTAGGGTTAGGGTAAGGGTAAGGGTTAGGGTTAGGATTGGGGTTAGGTTTTTGTGTTTAGGTTAAGGTTAGGGATAGCGTTAGGGTTAGGTTTAGGGTAAGCATAAGGTTTAGGGTTAGGGTTAGGGTTAGGGTTAGGGTAAGGTAAGGGTTAGGGTTAGGGATAGGGTTAGGTTTAGGGGTAGGGTAAGGATAAGTTTAGAGTTAGGGGTAGTGTTAGGGTAAGGGTTAAGGTTAGGGTTATGGTTAGGGTAGGGGTTAGGGTAAGGTTAAGTGTTAGGGTTAGGGTTAGGGTTAGGATAAGGGTAAGGGTTAGGGTTAGGGTTTGTTTTAGGGGTTAGGGTTAGTGTTAGGATTAGGTTTAGGGTTAGGTTTAGGGGTAGGGTAAGGATAAGGGTTAGGGTTAGGGTTAGTGTTAGGGTTACGGTTAGGGTAAGGGTAAGGGTAAGGTTTATGGTTAGGTTTAGGTTTAGGTTTAGCGGTAGGGTAAGGATAAGGGTTCGGGTTAGGGTTAGTGTTAGGGTAAGGGTTAGGGATAGGGTTAGGGTTAGGGTAGGGGTTAGGAGAAGGTTAAGTGTTAGGGTTAGGGTTTGGGTTAGGATAATGGTAAGGATTACGGTTAGGGTTAGGGTTAGGGTTTAGGTTTAGTGTTAGGATTAGGTTTAGGGTTGGGGTAAGGGTTAGGGTTAGTGTTAGGATTAGGTTTAGGTTTAGTTTAAGGGTAAGGGTAAGGGTTATGGTTAGGTTTAGGGTTAGGTTTAGGAGTAGGGTTAATATAAGTGTTAGGGTTAGGGTTAGTGTTAGGGTTAGTTTTAGGGTTAGTGTTAGGTTTAGGGTAAGGGTTAGGGTTAGTGTTAGGTTTAGGGTTAGGGTTAGGGTAAGGGTAAGGGTTAGGGTTAGGGTTAGGTTTAGCGTTTAGGTTAAGGTCAGGGATAGGGTAAGTGTTAGGGTTAGGTTTAGGGTAAGGGTAAGGTTTAGAGTTAGGGTTAGGGTTACAGTTAGGGTTAGGGTAAGGGTTAGGATTAGGGTTAGGGTTAGGGTAACGGTAAGGGTTAGGGTTAGGTTTAGGGTTAGGGTTAGGGTTAACGTTAGGGGTTAGGGTAAGGTTTAGGATTAGGTTTAGGGTTAGCGTAAGGGTAAGGGTTAGGGTTAGCTTTAGGGTTAGGGTGAGGGTTAGGGTAAGGGTAAGGGTTAGGGTTAGGTTTAGGGTTAGGGTTAGGGTTAGGGTAAGGGTAAGGGTTTGGGTTAAGGTTAGGGTTAGGGTTAGTTTTAGGGTTAGGGGTAGGGTTAGAGTAAGGGTAAGGGTTAGGGTTAGGAGTAGATTTAAGTTTAGGGTAAGGGTTATGGTTAGGGTTAGGGTTAGGATTAGGGTAAGGGTAAGTGTTAGGGTTAGGGTTAGTGTTAGGTTTAGAGTTGGGGTTAAGCATAGGGTTAGGGTAAGGGTTAGGGTTAGGTTAGGGTTAGGTTTAGGGTTAGGTTTAGGGTTAGGGCTAGAGTTAGGGTTAGGGTAAGGGTATGTGTTAGGGTAAGGGTTACGTTTAGGTTTAAAGTAAGGGTAAGGTTTAGGGTTAGGTTTTGGGTTAGGTTTAGGGTAAGGGTTAGCGTTAGGTTTAGGGTAAGGGTAAGGTTTAGGGTTAGGGTTAGGGTTAGGTTTATGGATAGGGTTAGTGTTAGGATAAGGGTTAGGGTTAAGGTTAGGGTTATGGTCAGCGTAAGGTTTAGGGTTAGCGTTAGGGTTATGGTTAGGGTTAGGGTAAGTGTTAGGGTTAGGGTTAGGGTTAAGGTTAGGGTAAGGGTAATGGTTAGGGTTAGGGTTAGGGTTAGGTTTAGGGTTAGGGTTAGGGTTAGGGTAAGTGTAAGGGTTAGGGTTAAGGTTAGGGTTAGGGTTAGTTTTAGGGTTAGGGTTAGGGTTAGGGTTAGGGTAAGGGTAATGGTTAGGGTTAGGGTTAGGGTTAGGTTTAGGGTTAGGTTTAGGGTAAGGATAAGGGTTAGGCTTAGGGTTAGATTTAATGTTAGGTTTAGAGTTGGGGTTAAAGTTAGGGTTAGGGTATTGGTTAGGGTTAGGGTTAGGGTTAGGTTTAGGGTTAGGTTTAGGGTTAGGGTTATGGTTAGGTTTACGATAAGGGTAAGGTTTAGGGTTAGGGTTAGGTTTAGGGTTATGGTTAGCGTTGGGTTAGGGTTATGGTTAGGGTTAGGGTTAGGATTAGGGTAAGGGTAAGTGTTAGGGTTAGGGTTAGTGTTAGGTTTAGAGTTGGGGTTAAGCATAGGGTTAGGGTAAGGGTTAGGGTTAGGTTAGGGTTAGGTTTAGGGTTAGGTTAGGGTTAGGGTTAGGGTTAGAGTTAGGGTAATGATAAGGATTACGGTTAGGGTTAGGGTTAGGGGTTAGGGTTAGTGTTAGGATTAGGTTTAGGGTTAGTGTAAGGGTAAGCGTAAGGGTTATGGTTAGGTTTAGGGTTAGGTTTAGGAGTAGGGTTAATATAAGGGTTAGGGTTAGGGTTAGTGTTAGGGTAAGTGTTAGGGTTAGTGTTACGGTTAGCGTAAGGTTTAGGGTTAGTGTTATGTTTAGGGTTAGGGTTAGGGTAAGGGTAAGGGTTAGGGTTAGGTTTAGGTTTAGGGTTTAGGTTAAGGTTAGGGATAGGGTAAGTGTTAGGGTTAGGTTTAGGGTAAGGGTATGGTTTAGAGTTAGGGTTAGGGTTACGGTTAGGGTTAGGGTAAGGGTTAGGATTAGGGTTAGGGTTAGGGTAACAGTAAGGGTTAGGGTTAGGTTTAGGGTTAGGGTTAGGGTTAAGGTTAGGGGTTAGGGTAAGGTTTAGGATTAGGTTTAGGGTTAGGGTAAGGGTAATTGTTAGGGATAGCTTTAGGGTTAGGGTTAGAGTTAGGGTAAAGGTAAGGGTTAGGGTTAGGTTTAGGTTTAGGGTTAGGGTTAGGTTTAATGTTAGATTTAGAGTTGGGGTTAAAGTTAGCGTTAGGGTAAGGTTTAGGGTGAGGGTTAGGGTTAGGTTTAGGGTTAGGTTAGGGTTAGGGTTAGGGTTAGAGTAAGGGTAAGGGTTAGGGTTAGGGTTAGGTTTAGCTTTAGGGTAACCGTAAGGGTTAGGGTTAGGGTTAGGGTTAAGGTAAGCGTTAGGGTTAGGGTTAGGGTTAGCGTTAGGACAAGTTTTAGGGTTAAGGTTAGCGTTAGGGTTAGTGTAAGGGTTAGGGTTAGCGTTAGGATTAGGGTTAGGGTTAGGGTAAGTGTTAGGGTTAGGTCTAGGGTTAGGGTTACGTTTAGGTTAAGGGTTAGGGTTAGGGTTAGGGTTAGGGTAACGGTAAGGGTTGGGATTAGGGTTAGGGTTATGTTTGGGGTTAGGGTTAGGGTTAGGGTTAGGGTAAGGGTAAGGGTTAGGGTTAGGATTGGGGTTAGGTTTTTGTGTTTAGGTTAAGGTTAGGGATAGCGTTAGGGTTAGGTTTAGGGTAAGCATAAGGTTTAGGGTTAGGGTTAGGGTTAGGGTTAGGGTAAGGTAAGGGTTAGGGTTAGGGATAGGGTTAGGTTTAGGGGTAGGGTAAGGATAAGTTTAGAGTTAGGGGTAGTGTTAGGGTAAGGGTTAAGGTTAGGGTTATGGTTAGGGTAGGGGTTAGGGTAAGGTTAAGTGTTAGGGTTAGGGTTAGGGTTAGGATAAGGGTAAGGGTTAGGGTTAGGGTTTGTTTTAGGGGTTAGGGTTAGTGTTAGGATTAGGTTTAGGGTTAGGTTTAGGGGTAGGGTAAGGATAAGGGTTAGGGTTAGGGTTAGTGTTAGGGTTACGGTTAGGGTAAGGGTAAGGGTAAGGTTTATGGTTAGGTTTAGGTTTAGGTTTAGCGGTAGGGTAAGGATAAGGGTTCGGGTTAGGGTTAGTGTTAGGGTAAGGGTTAGGGATAGGGTTAGGGTTAGGGTAGGGGTTAGGAGAAGGTTAAGTGTTAGGGTTAGGGTTTGGGTTAGGATAATGGTAAGGATTACGGTTAGGGTTAGGGTTAGGGTTTAGGTTTAGTGTTAGGATTAGGTTTAGGGTTGGGGTAAGGGTTAGGGTTAGTGTTAGGATTAGGTTTAGGTTTAGTTTAAGGGTAAGGGTAAGGGTTATGGTTAGGTTTAGGGTTAGGTTTAGGAGTAGGGTTAATATAAGTGTTAGGGTTAGGGTTAGTGTTAGGGTTAGTTTTAGGGTTAGTGTTAGGTTTAGGGTAAGGGTTAGGGTTAGTGTTAGGTTTAGGGTTAGGGTTAGGGTAAGGGTAAGGGTTAGGGTTAGGGTTAGGTTTAGCGTTTAGGTTAAGGTCAGGGATAGGGTAAGTGTTAGGGTTAGGTTTAGGGTAAGGGTAAGGTTTAGAGTTAGGGTTAGGGTTACAGTTAGGGTTAGGGTAAGGGTTAGGATTAGGGTTAGGGTTAGGGTAACGGTAAGGGTTAGGGTTAGGTTTAGGGTTAGGGTTAGGGTTAACGTTAGGGGTTAGGGTAAGGTTTAGGATTAGGTTTAGGGTTAGCGTAAGGGTAAGGGTTAGGGTTAGCTTTAGGGTTAGGGTGAGGGTTAGGGTAAGGGTAAGGGTTAGGGTTAGGTTTAGGGTTAGGGTTAGGGTTAGGGTAAGGGTAAGGGTTTGGGTTAAGGTTAGGGTTAGGGTTAGTTTTAGGGTTAGGGGTAGGGTTAGAGTAAGGGTAAGGGTTAGGGTTAGGAGTAGATTTAAGTTTAGGGTAAGGGTTATGGTTAGGGTTAGGGTTAGGATTAGGGTAAGGGTAAGTGTTAGGGTTAGGGTTAGTGTTAGGTTTAGAGTTGGGGTTAAGCATAGGGTTAGGGTAAGGGTTAGGGTTAGGTTAGGGTTAGGTTTAGGGTTAGGTTTAGGGTTAGGGCTAGAGTTAGGGTTAGGGTAAGGGTATGTGTTAGGGTAAGGGTTACGTTTAGGTTTAAAGTAAGGGTAAGGTTTAGGGTTAGGTTTTGGGTTAGGTTTAGGGTAAGGGTTAGCGTTAGGTTTAGGGTAAGGGTAAGGTTTAGGGTTAGGGTTAGGGTTAGGTTTATGGATAGGGTTAGTGTTAGGATAAGGGTTAGGGTTAAGGTTAGGGTTATGGTCAGCGTAAGGTTTAGGGTTAGCGTTAGGGTTATGGTTAGGGTTAGGGTAAGTGTTAGGGTTAGGGTTAGGGTTAAGGTTAGGGTAAGGGTAATGGTTAGGGTTAGGGTTAGGGTTAGGTTTAGGGTTAGGGTTAGGGTTAGGGTAAGTGTAAGGGTTAGGGTTAAGGTTAGGGTTAGGGTTAGTTTTAGGGTTAGGGTTAGGGTTAGGGTTAGGGTAAGGGTAATGGTTAGGGTTAGGGTTAGGGTTAGGTTTAGGGTTAGGTTTAGGGTAAGGATAAGGGTTAGGCTTAGGGTTAGATTTAATGTTAGGTTTAGAGTTGGGGTTAAAGTTAGGGTTAGGGTATTGGTTAGGGTTAGGGTTAGGGTTAGGTTTAGGGTTAGGTTTAGGGTTAGGGTTATGGTTAGGTTTACGATAAGGGTAAGGTTTAGGGTTAGGGTTAGGTTTAGGGTTATGGTTAGCGTTGGGTTAGGGTTAGGGTTAGGGTTAGGGTTAAGGTTAGGGGTTAGGGTAAGGTTTAGGATTAGGTTTAGGGTTAGGGTAAGGGTAATTGTTTGGGTTAGCTTTAGGGTTAGGGTTAGGGTTAGGGTAAAGGTAAGGGTTAGGGTTAGGTTTAGGTTTAGGGTTAGGGTTAGGTTTAATGTTAGATTTAGAGTTGGGGTTAAAGTTAGCGTTAGGGTAAGGTTTAGGGTTAGGGTTAGGGTTAGGTTTAGGGTTAGGTTAGGGTTAGGGTTAGGGTTAGAGTAAGGGTAAGGGTTAGGGTTAGGGTTAGGTTTAGCTTTAGGGAAACCGTAAGGGTTAGGGTTAGGGTTAGGGTTAAGGTAAGCGTTAGGGTTAGGGTTAGGGTTAGGGTTAGCGTTAGGACAAGTTTTAGGGTTAAGGTTAGCGTTAGTGTTAGTGTAAGGGTTAGGGTTAGCGTTAGGATTAGGGTTAGGGTTAGGGTAAGTGTTAGGGTTAGGTCTAGGGTTAGGGTTACGTTTAGGTTAAGGGTTAGGGTTAGGGTTAGGGTTAGGGTAACGGTAAGGGTTGGGATTAGGGTTAGGGTTATGTTTGGGGTTAGGGTTAGGGTTAGGGTTAGGGTAAGGGTAAGGGTTAGGGTTAGGATTGGGGTTAGGTTTTTGTGTTTAGGTTAAGGTTAGGGATAGCGTTAGGGTTAGGTTTAGGGTAAGCATAAGGTTTAGGGTTAGGGTTAGGGTTAGGGTTAGGGTAAGGTAAGGGTTAGGGTTAGGGATAGGGTTAGGTTTAATGGTAGGGTAAGGATAAGTTTAGAGTTAGGGGTAGTGTTAGGGTAAGGGTTAAGGTTAGGGTTATGGTTAGGGTAGGGGTTAGGGTAAGGTTAAGTGTTAGGGTTAGGGTTAGGGTTAGGATAAGGGTAAGGGTTAGGGTTAGGGTTTGTTTTAGGGGTTAGGGTTAGTGTTAGGATTAGGTTTAGGGTTAGGTTTAGGGGTAGGGTAAGGATAAGGGTTAGGGTTAGGGTTAGTGTTAGGGTTACGGTTAGGGTAAGGGTAAGGGTAAGGTTTATGGTTAGGTTTAGGTTTAGGTTTAGCGGTAGGGTAAGGATAAGGGTTAGGGTTAGGGTTAGTGTTAGGGTAAGGGTTAGGGATAGGGTTAGGGTTAGGGTAGGGGTTAGGAGAAGGTTAAGTGTTAGGGTTAGGGTTTGGGTTAGGATAATGGTAAGGATTACGGTTAGGGTTAGGGTTAGGGTTTAGGTTTAGTGTTAGGATTAGGTTTAGGGTTGGGGTAAGGGTTAGGGTTAGTGTTAGGATTAGGTTTAGGTTTAGTTTAAGGGTAAGGGTAAGGGTTATGGTTAGGTTTAGGGTTAGGTTTAGGAGTAGGGTTAATATAAGTGTTAGGGTTAGGGTTAGTGTTAGGGTTAGTTTTAGGGTTAGTGTTAGGTTTAGGGTAAGGGTTAGGGTTAGTGTTAGGTTTAGGGTTAGGGTTAGGGTAAGGGTAAGGGTTAGGGTTAGGGTTAGGTTTAGCGTTTAGGTTAAGGTCAGGGATAGGGTAAGTGTTAGGGTTAGGTTTAGGGTAAGGGTAAGGTTTAGAGTTAGGGTTAGGGTTACAGTTAGGGTTAGGGTAAGGGTTAGGATTAGGGTTAGGGTTAGGGTAACGGTAAGGGTTAGGGTTAGGTTTAGGGTTAGGGTTAGGGTTAACGTTAGGGGTTAGGGTAAGGTTTAGGATTAGGTTTAGGGTTAGCGTAAGGGTAAGGGTTAGGGTTAGCTTTAGGGTTAGGGTGAGGGTTAGGGTAAGGGTAAGGGTTAGGGTTAGGTTTAGGGTTAGGGTTAGGGTTAGGGTAAGGGTAAGGGTTTGGGTTAAGGTTAGGGTTAGGGTTAGTTTTAGGGTTAGGGGTAGGGTTAGAGTAAGGGTAAGGGTTAGGGTTAGGAGTAGATTTAAGTTTAGGGTAAGGGTTATGGTTAGGGTTAGGGTTAGGATTAGGGTAAGGGTAAGTGTTAGGGTTAGGGTTAGTGTTAGGTTTAGAGTTGGGGTTAAGCATAGGGTTAGGGTAAGGGTTAGGGTTAGGTTAGGGTTAGGTTTAGGGTTAGGTTTAGGGTTAGGGCTAGAGTTAGGGTTAGGGTAAGGGTATGTGTTAGGGTAAGGGTTACGTTTAGGTTTAAAGTAAGGGTAAGGTTTAGGGTTAGGTTTTGGGTTAGGTTTAGGGTAAGGGTTAGCGTTAGGTTTAGGGTAAGGGTAAGGTTTAGGGTTAGGGTTAGGGTTAGGTTTATGGATAGGGTTAGTGTTAGGATAAGGGTTAGGGTTAAGGTTAGGGTTATGGTCAGCGTAAGGTTTAGGGTTAGCGTTAGGGTTATGGTTAGGGTTAGGGTAAGTGTTAGGGTTAGGGTTAGGGTTAAGGTTAGGGTAAGGGTAATGGTTAGGGTTAGGGTTAGGGTTAGGTTTAGGGTTAGGGTTAGGGTTAGGGTAAGTGTAAGGGTTAGGGTTAAGGTTAGGGTTAGGGTTAGTTTTAGGGTTAGGGTTAGGGTTAGGGTTAGGGTAAGGGTAATGGTTAGGGTTAGGGTTAGGGTTAGGTTTAGGGTTAGGTTTAGGGTAAGGATAAGGGTTAGGCTTAGGGTTAGATTTAATGTTAGGTTTAGAGTTGGGGTTAAAGTTAGGGTTAGGGTATTGGTTAGGGTTAGGGTTAGGGTTAGGTTTAGGGTTAGGTTTAGGGTTAGGGTTATGGTTAGGTTTACGATAAGGGTAAGGTTTAGGGTTAGGGTTAGGTTTAGGGTTATGGTTAGCGTTGGGTTAGGGTTAGGGTTAGGGTTAGGGTTAAGGTTAGGGGTTAGGGTAAGGTTTAGGATTAGGTTTAGGGTTAGGGTAAGGGTAATTGTTTGGGTTAGCTTTAGGGTTAGGGTTAGGGTTAGGGTAAAGGTAAGGGTTAGGTTTAGGTTTAGGTTTAGGGTTAGGGTTAGGTTTAATGTTAGATTTAGAGTTGGGGTTAAAGTTAGCGTTAGGGTAAGGTTTAGGGTTAGGGTTAGGGTTAGGTTTAGGGTTAGGTTAGGGTTAGGGTTAGGGTTAGAGTAAGGGTAAGGGTTAGGGTTAGGGTTAGGTTTAGCTTTAGGGAAACCGTAAGGGTTAGGGTTAGGGTTAGGGTTAAGGTAAGCGTTAGGGTTAGGGTTAGGGTTAGGGTTAGCGTTAGGACAAGTTTTAGGGTTAAGGTTAGCGTTAGTGTTAGTGTAAGGGTTAGGGTTAGCGTTAGGATTAGGGTTAGGGTTAGGGTAAGTGTTAGGGTTAGGTCTAGGGTTAGGGTTACGTTTAGGTTAAGGGTTAGGGTTAGGGTTAGGGTTAGGGTAACGGTAAGGGTTGGGATTAGGGTTAGGGTTATGTTTGGGGTTAGGGTTAGGGTTAGGGTTAGGGTAAGGGTAAGGGTTAGGGTTAGGATTGGGGTTAGGTTTTTGTGTTTAGGTTAAGGTTAGGGATAGCGTTAGGGTTAGGTTTAGGGTAAGCATAAGGTTTAGGGTTAGGGTTAGGGTTAGGGTTAGGGTAAGGTAAGGGTTAGGGTTAGGGATAGGGTTAGGTTTAATGGTAGGGTAAGGATAAGTTTAGAGTTAGGGGTAGTGTTAGGGTAAGGGTTAAGGTTAGGGTTATGGTTAGGGTAGGGGTTAGGGTAAGGTTAAGTGTTAGGGTTAGGGTTAGGGTTAGGATAAGGGTAAGGGTTAGGGTTAGGGTTTGTTTTAGGGGTTAGGGTTAGTGTTAGGATTAGGTTTAGGGTTAGGTTTAGGGGTAGGGTAAGGATAAGGGTTAGGGTTAGGGTTAGTGTTAGGGTTACGGTTAGGGTAAGGGTAAGGGTAAGGTTTATGGTTAGGTTTAGGTTTAGGTTTAGCGGTAGGGTAAGGATAAGGGTTAGGGTTAGGGTTAGTGTTAGGGTAAGGGTTAGGGATAGGGTTAGGGTTAGGGTAGGGGTTAGGAGAAGGCTAAGTGTTAGGGTTAGGGTTTGGGTTAGGATAATGGTAAGGATTACGGTTAGGGTTAGGGTTAGGGTTTAGGTTTAGTGTTAGGATTAGGTTTAGGGTTGGGGTAAGGGTTAGGGTTAGTGTTAGGATTAGGTTTAGGTTTAGTTTAAGGGTAAGGGTAAGGGTTATGGTTAGGTTTAGGGTTAGGTTTAGGAGTAGGGTTAATATAAGTGTTAGGGTTAGGGTTAGTGTTAGGGTTAGTTTTAGGGTTAGTGTTAGGTTTAGGGTAAGGGTTAGGGTTAGTGTTAGGTTTAGGGTTAGGGTTAGGGTAAGGGTAAGGGTTAGGGTTAGGGTTAGGTTTAGCGTTTAGGTTAAGGTCAGGGATAGGGTAAGTGTTAGGGTTAGGTTTAGGGTAAGGGTAAGGTTTAGAGTTAGGGTTAGGGTTACAGTTAGGGTTAGGGTAAGGGTTAGGATTAGGGTTAGGGTTAGGGTAACGGTAAGGGTTAGGGTTAGGTTTAGGGTTAGGGTTAGGGTTAACGTTAGGGGTTAGGGTAAGGTTTAGGATTAGGTTTAGGGTTAGCGTAAGGGTAAGGGTTAGGGTTAGCTTTAGGGTTAGGGTGAGGGTTAGGGTAAGGGTAAGGGTTAGGGTTAGGTTTAGGGTTAGGGTTAGGGTTAGGGTAAGGGTAAGGGTTTGGGTTAAGGTTAGGGTTAGGGTTAGTTTTAGGGTTAGGGGTAGGGTTAGAGTAAGGGTAAGGGTTAGGGTTAGGAGTAGATTTAAGTTTAGGGTAAGGGTTATGGTTAGGGTTAGGGTTAGGATTAGGGTAAGGGTAAGTGTTAGGGTTAGGGTTAGTGTTAGGTTTAGAGTTGGGGTTAAGCATAGGGTTAGGGTAAGGGTTAGGGTTAGGTTAGGGTTAGGTTTAGGGTTAGGTTTAGGGTTAGGGCTAGAGTTAGGGTTAGGGTAAGGGTATGTGTTAGGGTAAGGGTTACGTTTAGGTTTAAAGTAAGGGTAAGGTTTAGGGTTAGGTTTTGGGTTAGGTTTAGGGTAAGGGTTAGCGTTAGGTTTAGGGTAAGGGTAAGGTTTAGGGTTAGGGTTAGGGTTAGGTTTATGGATAGGGTTAGTGTTAGGATAAGGGTTAGGGTTAAGGTTAGGGTTATGGTCAGCGTAAGGTTTAGGGTTAGCGTTAGGGTTATGGTTAGGGTTAGGGTAAGTGTTAGGGTTAGGGTTAGGGTTAAGGTTAGGGTAAGGGTAATGGTTAGGGTTAGGGTTAGGGTTAGGTTTAGGGTTAGGGTTAGGGTTAGGGTAAGTGTAAGGGTTAGGGTTAAGGTTAGGGTTAGGGTTAGTTTTAGGGTTAGGGTTAGGGTTAGGGTTAGGGTAAGGGTAATGGTTAGGGTTAGGGTTAGGGTTAGGTTTAGGGTTAGGTTTAGGGTAAGGATAAGGGTTAGGCTTAGGGTTAGATTTAATGTTAGGTTTAGAGTTGGGGTTAAAGTTAGGGTTAGGGTATTGGTTAGGGTTAGGGTTAGGGTTAGGTTTAGGGTTAGGTTTAGGGTTAGGGTTATGGTTAGGTTTACGATAAGGGTAAGGTTTAGGGTTAGGGTTAGGTTTAGGGTTATGGTTAGCGTTAGGGTTAGGGTTAGGGTTAGGGTTAGGGTTAGGGTTAAGGTTAGGGGTTAGGGTAAGGTTTAGGATTAGGTTTAGGGTTAGGGTAAGGGTAATTGTTTGGGTTAGCTTTAGGGTTAGGGTTAGGGTTAGGGTAAAGGTAAGGGTTAGGGTTAGGTTTAGGTTTAGGGTTAGGGTTAGGTTTAATGTTAGATTTAGAGTTGGGGTTAAAGTTAGCGTTAGGGTAAGGTTTAGGGTTAGGGTTAGGGTTAGGTTTAGGGTTAGGTTAGGGTTAGGGTTAGGGTTAGAGTAAGGGTAAGGGTTAGGGTTAGGGTTAGGTTTAGCTTTAGGGAAACCGTAAGGGTTAGGGTTAGGGTTAGGGTTAAGGTAAGCGTTAGGGTTAGGGTTAGGGTTAGGGTTAGCGTTAGGACAAGTTTTAGGGTTAAGGTTAGCGTTAGTGTTAGTGTAAGGGTTAGGGTTAGCGTTAGGATTAGGGTTAGGGTTAGGGTAAGTGTTAGGGTTAGGTCTAGGGTTAGGGTTACGTTTAGGTTAAGGGTTAGGGTTAGGGTTAGGGTTAGGGTAACGGTAAGGGTTGGGATTAGGGTTAGGGTTATGTTTGGGGTTAGGGTTAGGGTTAGGGTTAGGGTAAGGGTAAGGGTTAGGGTTAGGATTGGGGTTAGGTTTTTGTGTTTAGGTTAAGGTTAGGGATAGCGTTAGGGTTAGGTTTAGGGTAAGCATAAGGTTTAGGGTTAGGGTTAGGGTTAGGGTAAGGTAAGGGTTAGGGTTAGGGATAGGGTTAGGTTTAATGGTAGGGTAAGGATAAGTTTAGAGTTAGGGGTAGTGTTAGGGTAAGGGTTAAGGTTAGGGTTATGGTTAGGGTAGGGGTTAGGGTAAGGTTAAGTGTTAGGGTTAGGGTTAGGGTTAGGATAAGGGTAAGGGTTAGGGTTAGGGTTTGTTTTAGGGGTTAGGGTTAGTGTTAGGATTAGGTTTAGGGTTAGGTTTAGGGGTAGGGTAAGGATAAGGGTTAGGGTTAGGGTTAGTGTTAGGGTTACGGTTAGGGTAAGGGTAAGGGTAAGGTTTATGGTTAGGTTTAGGTTTAGGTTTAGCGGTAGGGTAAGGATAAGGGTTAGGGTTAGGGTTAGTGTTAGGGTAAGGGTTAGGGATAGGGTTAGGGTTAGGGTAGGGGTTAGGAGAAGGTTAAGTGTTAGGATTAGGGTTAGGGTTAGGATAATGGTAAGGATTACGGTTAGGGTTAGGGTTAGGGGTTAGGTTTAGTGTTAGGATTAGGTTTAGGGTTGGGGTAAGGGTTAGGGTTAGTGTTAGGATTAGGTTTAGGGTTAGTTTAAGGGTAAGGGTAAGGGTTATGGTTAGGTTTAGGGTTAGGTTTAGGAGTAGGGTTAATATAAGTGTTAGGGTTAGGGTTAGTGTTAGGATTAGTTTTAGGGTTAGTGTTAGGTTTAGGGTAAGGGTTAGGGTTAGTGTTAGGTTTAGGGTTAGGGTTAGGGTAAGGGTAAAGGTTAGGGTTAGGGTTAGGTTTAGCGTTTAGGTTAAGGTCAGGGATAGGGTAAGTGTTAGGGTTAGGTTTAGGGTAAGGGTAAGGTTTAGAGTTAGGGTTAGGGTTACAGTTAGGGTTAGGGTAAGGGTTAGGATTAGGGTTAGGGTTAGGGTAACGGTAAGGGTTAGGGTTAGGTTTAGGGTTAGGGTTAGGGTTAACGTTAGGGGTTAGGGTAAGGTTTAGGATTAGGTTTAGGGTTAGCGTAAGGCTAAGGGTTAGGGTTAGCTTTAGGGTTAGGGTTAGGGTTAGGGTAAGGGTAAGGGTTAGGGTTAGGTTTAGGGTTAGGGTTAGGGTTAGGGTAAGGGTAAGGATTAGGGTTAAGGTTAGGGTTAGGG